>OU696501.1:0-582983 GCA_916048165.1 Spilarctia lutea | reverse complement strand
GCCACAGTGGCATTGTAGGCAATGAGTGTGCAGACTCTTTGGCTAGAAGTGCTATTACTTCTGTTGTGGCTGACCAGAAACACCTGATCCATCAGCACTACGACCTCTTAAGTCTGCCCCAAAGAGAACTAGTAACATCCTGGCAGCTGGAATGGGACAGGTCCTCTCAGCATAAGGGACGGCATTATTATGCAGTACAGCAGTGCATAACCCCAAAACCATGGTTTTTTAAATTTAAAAAGGTTTCTAAACCCATCATCTCCACTCTATGTAGGCTACGCATAGGCCACTGCAGCTCACCTGTCTTTTTGCACAAAATTCGGGTTAGAGATTCATCCTTATGTGAATGTGGTTTGGACGAAGGCAGTCTGGACCACATATTCTTTGATTGTACTAAAAATAACCCATCCTTAGATCTCTACTCATATTTATCAAATCTCAAAATTCCCATCCCTATTAACTTTTCATCCCTATTAACCTATTTATCCCCCAAACTTTTTCGAACTTTAATGACTTTTATTCGCCACAATAACATCAAGCTCTGACCTATATCTCCATGAATGTTGCAATGTTGTTTTGTGTTTGTTTACTAATTGTGTATTTATATATTTAATTAATTATTAATTGAAGTGAAACTTCTTTATCGGGGTTGTCAAAAAATTTAGTGTAACATTTTTTCGTTACGCGTAACATTTATCCGTTACGTTACGCGTCACTTTTATCCGTTACGCTATCTTTTTGAAGTGAAACTTCTTTATCGGGGTTAAAATAAAATGTTTTATCATTATTGAGAGTAGTTATATACAATCCTTCAAAAAAAATTTATAAAATAAAACAAAAAACATTTTCAAACACAAACAGGACCAAATTAATACTACAATGAAATATCACATTACAAACAATATTATTTTATTTAGTCCACAATGTAAATAACTACACACATCACATTCCACAAACTTACTTCATTCACACCACAGATCGCGAAATATTTACTCAGGTCTCGCTCCTTAACTTTTATTGCACTTGAAATAAGAATTGTCACGAATATTGGTGGTTTATAAGTCTTTTGTCATTATACCTTACGTCGACATATGATATTTATTTTTTGAAAAATAACGTCATAAAAAAGTTTCACTTCTTACGAGTGTACGCTAGTACACGCAACTTTTTTTTTATTTATCTGTGTCTGTCCTTTTGTTTCAGTGTTAAATCCACATCAAAAAACCCCACATTCAGTCCACTGAAAACTTTTGAACAAAATTTGGATAATCGCAAAATTTTTAATTTTTTTTTTTTTTGTTTTATACATTAAACCCACGTATTTTCTTCCCACTTGACATTGGCAGAATTGTCGACATCGGCACAGCTTGCCATATATTAAGAGAAAGAAAGTCAAAAAATAAATGAAATGTCATTTTCATACGGCATTGTAAAAGGTGTTGACATTGATTTGTGTGATAAGGACTTACAAGAAATAATAAAATGTGAAATAGAAATAATTTCTATTAAACGACTAAAACGCTTAAACGCGGAGGGCAAATGGGTGGACAGCGAGTCTATTCGGATTTGTTTTAAAAGCAATACATTACCAACTCATGTATATGCCTATGACTGCCGCTTTAGAGTTGAAGCTTATACTTTCCCTGTGACCCAGTGCTCAGGCTGTTGGAAATTTGGACATATTTTTAGGTTTTGTCCCACTAAAAAGAAATTATGAATATTATATATAATCATGAAAATTGCGAGGAAAAAATTTTTAGATGTCTGAATTGTAAGGGAGCACACTTGGTATTAGATAAAAAATGTCCTTTTTATTTGAAAGAAAGACAAATAAGATTAATCATGAGTGAAAAGCAAGTACCATATCGAAAAGCCCTTCAGATTGTCCTCGACCAACGAAGAGCGATAAATCAGGGATACAGAACTACAAAAGAGCTGCCATCAAGCATTAGAGTTAAAAATAATAAAACATACAGCAGTGTAGTTACTGGCACAGTGGTATGTTCAGAACCAGCTTCAAATCAAGCAGATTTGATGGAATATGAAAGCGAGACTTCTAATGAATCAACTCATGTAATGCGAGATAAAATCCGGTCCAAAAAGGAAAAGAGAAGAGAAGCGGATCAGGTATTTTCGGAGCAGATATAACAAGAAAGGTGTAATAAATCTCAAAGCGAAGACATTGGTAAGGGGAATAATATAATGAAAGAACAACTAAGGTATAAATTCGATCTTAAGAAATAACTATTAAAATTAAACTATATTTTTATATCTGAAGATAAAATACAAGATAAGATAATATCATGTTTTAAAATAATTTGGGATGAGATTAGTACATTTTTAGTTAGAGACAAACTTCTTAGCACTCCATGGATTCACCGTGCGGGTGCCGGGTCCATCGTGTGGCAGAGGGAGAAACACAAAGCAGTTCCCAGGACTTACGACCTGGATGTAGGTTTAACCCATTAACCGCCAAAATTCTTCGCAAAGTTATGGCCAAAGTACTTTACCATCGATTCATCAATTGAAATATTATTATGTATTACACCCCACTGCAGAAATTTATTCATTAGAATATCGGCTAATGGCCGGACTTTGAACATTTTGTCCCTGGTAGTAGTTGCTACGTCATTGTTCACAAAATGAAGATTCTTTTTTATGTCCCGGAATCTTTGCCGTGGCATGGACTTTGATGCCATTTCAACACCGACATCTTCATCATAAGACCAGTATAAATCTTCCTTGGGTAATTTATGATATCCAGACAATATCAATATACCTATAAACTTTTTCAAATCAACAAAGTCTAATTGAAAAGTATGTCTGTTATTTTGATTAGCATATAAAATTGTGTTAGTAATTATCAGGTTTATAACTTCTTCATCAATTTTTTTTTCAAATATCTGTACTGGACTAAGTTCTTGGAGCTGTTCTTTTACTGCTTCCTGTCTTTCTTGCACATCAGTTCTTTCTACAGTCGTAGAAAAATAGGTAGGGGAACACTTACGCCATACCGGCTGACATAGTTGCTGTCGCCTTCTCTTTGCCGTTTCAGCCAATGGTTCCTCGTCACTGCTGTCGTAACTTTGAATAAGTTCCTCGTTAGCTCTAAGAACCTCAATATTGCCAGGCACATCCTGCGGCAAAGAGGCGGTAACCTCGTCGACACCTTCTTCTTCATCTGTAACGACGCCAGGTTCTGGCGGTATAACAGCAAAGTCATAATCACCACCACCGTCACTCTCATCCAAAACAGCATTGACTGCTTCCTCTAAGCCTTTGTAACAGTTAGAAACGTTAAAATGTCTCGAACTCATGGTAACAAAATCCTAGAACAATAAGCACTATCGTTATATAGATTCGGCCGCTGTACACAATTGGGTTCAGTTGTCTTTCAAGCACGATTTCTTTGTAAATACTTGTTGTAAAATACTTTTTCATTATTTATTTTACGAATAAGGATGTATACTACAAGAAACATAAATATATCAAAAATTTAGGTTATGCAAACACAAAAAAATAATATATCAGCGAACTTACCTCGATAAACGATTATATCGCGAAGTTGAAATCCTCACTGTGACAGATTTTAAGAATATACTCACACAATTTGTGATTTTTTTGATGCTCAAACTATCAATTTTTAATATGGGTTGAAAAAAACAAATATAGGTCGGTAAATTTAATATCTACCTTCAATTGATTAGCTGTACCCAATCAGGTACAGAGGCGCCAAATGGGTTAAGGAGGCCCCCTTTAAGATGCGCATCAACGCTCACCTTCACTGCTTGAGTTTCCCGCCCTACCTAGCCAAATTTGGTAGGAACCTGTTAGTGCAGCCTTGGATACTCGTTCTAAAATAGAACTTACTGCAGATCTCGACAGGCCAAGGTCTTTCAGAAGGTTATAGAGAGATTTAGCTGGTATACCTCTCGCTCCTACTTCTACCGCGTATAAATTAACCACATAGCCATTTTTGTTAAGTTCAATTGTTAGATCGTAATATTTATTTAATTTTATTCTATGGTCTTCAGGAATATTAGTTTCCCACGGAACAGTAGGCTCTACTAATATTATGTGTTTAATTTGTCTAGAGAAAAGGAATATGTCCGGTCTGGATGACGAAACACCAATATCCTCTGGGATTTTATAGTGCTTATCATACGTATCCATCAAAATAGTCCAGTCAGGTGCAGTACCTAGGATTGAGAAAGGCTTGCTTTTAGATTTGGTAGCTGAGCCATCCTTTATAAAGTTAATTTCTCGTTTATTTGTAGTCAATCCTTTTTGGGCTCTAGCTACTGAAAGACTTACTGCTTCACGTATGATTTCTAGTACTCTATCATGTCGGCGTGAGTAATAACCCCTATCAAGCAGCACCCTGCAACCTACCTGTAAGTGCCTTTTTTTTTTTTTTTTTACGTGTGGAAACCCCCTCGGGCCGTCACCCCGCCGGGGTTTGCGGCGGGGCGGTGTGTCGGAATCGAACCGACTAAAACCACACGGTGTGCCAACTCTGCGCCTGAGAAAGGGAGGGGTCCGGGATCGCTGTTATTAACGCAAACCGGACCCCTCCCAGCGCCTGCCCGCACAGAAGCGGGCACCTTCTTCTTATAAAACTCTCAAATTAGGCGACGCACGGCACACGCGTACGTCGCCCCCTCGCGGTTGGCCTGTAACGCGGATGGAGGGGAAAACCCATCCCGTCCATCCGCGGCCACACTCAGGGCGGCATGAGGCGCTGATAGGCGCGCCTCCGCCGCCCCGTGCGCCGGCGGCGGATCGGGTCCGAGTGGATATCGTCCTCCCGGGCCTTCTCCGCCGCCTCCTTCTGCGAAATTACTTCTTCGCAGAAGGTCGCGACCGCGGTAAAACTGCTGTCGCTACCAGCCATGGACAGTACGACGGCCGGTAGCGACAGGTCTCCTCCGATGACTGCAGTGAGGGCCCGGCGCTGATCCGCCCAAGCGGGGCAGATCTCCAGCGTGTGCTGGGCCGAGTCCTCACTGCAGTCGCAGTGGTGGCAGGCGGGACTCAATTCCCTCCTAGCGACCGAGTGCAGGTACTTTCCGAAGCAACCATGCCCGGAAAGCACCTGCGTCAGCCGGAAGGAAAGGGTCCCGTGCTGCCGCCCTGCCCACTCGAGGATGACCGGCTGGAGCGCCTCCACGGTGGCAAAGCCAGCGCGTGGAGCCTCCAGCCGGGACGACCAACGAGCCATCGTGGCTCGGCGAGCGGCTTCACGCCAATCGCGTACCTCTTCGGGCGGAGGACGATACCCGTTCTCCGCCCGATATTCAGCCGCTCGCCGATAAACTTCGGCGAGCACTTCCGCCTCCAAATCCCACGGGGGTGTTCCGGCCAAGGCGCACGCCGCCTCGGTGGACACCGTGCGGTATCCGCGTATGGCTCTGACTGCCAATACCCTCTGAGGGCGCCAGAGACGCGCCTTGTTCTGGGCAGTCAGAGCCTCCACCCACACCGGTGACCCATATAGGGCCATCGACCGGACCACCCCCGTGTAAAGGTTTCTTGTTGCGACGCTGGCTCCACCCAAGTTGGGCAAAAGACGCCCAAGGGCGGAGGCAGCGCCGACCAGCCTTGGGGAAAGCTGTCGGAAGTGCTCGTCGAAGAGCCACCTACCGTCGAGGATCAGGCCCAGATACCTCATCTGGGCCCGAACCGGTACGAGGACCGAGTTGACTTCGATAGAGGCGCCGGGGGGTGGACCACGACGGGGCCCATGAAATAACAGGGCCTCCGTCTTATCCAGGGCAAATAAAAAAAAGTTTGTAATGGCTCTGTATTCTAAATTCAAACTAATTTTGTTTTAAAACCATGACATTCTATTTACAAACTCAGTCTTTTGTTTTTTGATTAGCGTTGTATTTTCATTACATTTGAACATTTTTCGTCAGAATGGATACTTTAAAAATTCGTGTAATTATGGAATATGAGTTCCGTCGTGGCACCAACGCGACACAAACGGCACGTAACATCAAAAACGTTTACGGAGAGAACTGTACCAACGAACGCACAACCCTTTATTGGTTTTCCCGGTTCCGTTCTGGAAATTTTGACTTGAAAAATGAAGCTCGTGGTCGTCCGGAGACTTTGGTTAACAATAATGAATTAAAGGCGATTGTATATCATATTCCTTGTTGTTTACAACAGTCGTGATCTGTGTATCGCCTAAGCACAACACTGGCATAGTTGTTTTGTTTGCAACTATAATCTCCCTTTTAGTCATGTTATTGGACACGTTTGTCATGGTTTCTTGTCTAATCACTATGTGATTACTCGCACCTGAGTCTATATACCACTCATGTTTATTAAAACTGCCATTTAAAAACACTGCACTGAATGCATTTACTTTTTTCTCCTTAGTTTGTGGACATTGGTTTTTATAATGGCCGGTCTGTTTACAATTATAACATGTAATCACTTTGACAGGTCGAGATGACGTTTCTCCAGTTTTGCCAACTTTATTCCCTTTATGACGCTGCCAACCTTTAGACAAGAATGCGCTTTCTGCCTCAGTGCTACCAACATTATCACTCATGTCCAATAATTTTGTTTTAATGATGTCAGCGGAAATATCTAACCCAGAATGTTCGATCGCCATTATCATAGGCGAAAATTTGTCGGGTAGACCCGCCAACAATAATGAACCGATCCATTCTTCGTTTATGTCGAAACCGGTACCCCTTAATTTTTGCGCCGTATCTATCACCTGCGTAACATATGCCGTCATTGATTCACTATTTTCTAGGCGAATAGAAATCAAATTTCTTAGCAAGCTTATCTTACGTGTGAAACCCGAGTCGTCGAATAGTGATTTAAGTTTTTTCCAAACACCCGCAACAGTATTTTCATTCTTGATATGTACATATAACGACGAATCTATTGTCATCACTAATTTAGCTTTTGCCTTTTTATCATCAATGCAATCTGCTTCGCCATTGCCGGCATCTTGCTTGTTAATATCGACGCCTTCTAAAATTAAGAAATTTTCCGCCGCGAATGCCCACTCGTCGTAGTTTTCACGACCCCTGAGTTTTGGAACGTTTACAATATAACTTCCAGCCATTTTACACCGTAAAAACTATAGCTTTTATATTATTTAAACGCGGGACTGGGCCCATAACCTATTAAAACTACGATGGCTTTGCACAGACTACTAATTTATTCATTTACAACAGATTAGACAAATACATAAATCTTGCATACATCACATTAGATGTTGCCAGTAGATAGCATTATTTTGATATATATTTAACAGATCCACTGTCCAGTAATGACGTAGAGGGTAGTAGCCACTACCACCACCGATGACTACCAAACACGTCCAGTCAACCGACTCGTTAGGACCATGAACAAAATTCAATGGTCCGTAGGCGAGAAATAATTCTACTGTCGTATCCAACAAATATGTATATTCTCAGAACGGTTCTAATGGTTCTTAAAAAATAACAATTACTTAAAACTACTTATAGTAATACAGTGAATGAAACGATATCGCGATTCAGCTTTACCTCACAACGCCATCTATCGGTTTCACTCTTAAACCTAAACTTATCTTTAACTTATATTATATTAATGTATATATATTTATATCACTTACATTATATTTATTTCATCTTGAATAATTAAAGATTCAATTTTACAATTGGTTTTTTTACCCTAGTGCTCCTCCTCAGTTGTGGAGAAAAAGCAGTAGGCGTTGAGGGAGAAAAATGGATAGGTGAAGCATCCTCTGATGGTGGTGATTGAAGTTGCTGATGGGTCTCTATAGAGTCCTCATCCTCATAACTACAATAGTCATCATTGTAACTTTCTGTCAATATTTGATTTCCAGCTTTATTCAGCTGGTTAATATGTCTACGCCAAATCGAATCACCCACCTTGACTTCATAGTGATAATTTCCCAAAACCTTATTAATAACACCCAACTTCCATTTTCCTTCCCCATTGTAATTATGAGCAACAACATTATCACCCAATTTAAATTTTCATAGTCTTTCCACCTGCATTTTAGGTTTCAATAAAGATAATTTAGACCCTACATTGTAGTTAAACACTAAGTTTACAGGTGAGACACCAGTGGTGGCATGTGGTGTTATTCTGTAATGGAAGAGTATTTTATTGAGTGACACCTGCATACTATTTTTAACAGCATTTAAACATCTAAGTTTGTTTTTAATTATTTGTACATAACGTTCAGCCTGGCCGTTTGTGGCAGGGTGATAAGGAGCAGATCTTTTATGTTTAATACCATGAGCCTTTAAGTAATCTTGGAATTTTGGATTAATAAACTGGCTCCCTTTATCGCTTACTAAAATCTCTGGATATCCGAATGTGCAAAAAATTTTGTCTAAAATTACTGTAGTAATATTCTTAGGTTTCACTCTATGTTTAAAAAAACCTTCTTTGCAATCATTATGACTGACTTGAAATTTAGAGCGCAATGCTGTAAATTTATATTATTTATTATCTTTATTAATTTTAACCAGATTCTGCCTATCTTCCATGACCCCTTCACAGATTTCTCTATAGCTAAGCTCTTCTACATGTTTTACATGACTGCAATAACCGCTCAAACAAATAAAGCAGCTTACCTTTCTAAAAATTAAATTCGGGTAGTATTTCCGCCACAAAACCTGATGCACCTTATTTGTGCCCTTTAATGGCTTTAGTTTGTCTGAAGGAATTAGTAAATCTTTTACGAAAATTTGATAATCGTTAACAATTTCTAATTTGACATTCTCCGCAGATTGTGCCACACTTGTAATGAAATCATCAATATTATCAATATCTTTGCCTTTAGCCACCGCTGCGTCTGCGACTCTTTTGACAGTACCACCTACACCATCAGCTGCTACATTACCATTTACTTAAGAGTAACGGAAAATACGGTAATTATGCAAATGGTAATTAGTATTCAAACATTTTGTTGATTAAACAGTTCTTTATAAGAATTATGACCTTTTTACCTACTTTACCTAAAATTAGTTCTTATAACCACTTAAATAAACGTATCAATGAAAAAAAATAATCACTGACTTACCATAAAAATAGGAAATGGTGATTAGACCATATTTCGACAAAACCCCTACGGCGACAAGAGATGCTTGAATATGGCGCAAAAATATCAGTCTTTGACCCGTGTAATATTCTCAGACGCCGAGCGAAGACTGGCGCAACTTGTTAAGTCAGTTAAAAGTATGAATTTTCAAATTTGAAGGTAGTAAATAAGAGCGAATATTTTTTAAACGGTAATCATAAAGTTATCTGAGGACATTTGTTAAGAGCATTTATTCTTAATAATTTATGTTCTTTAGGTAAAACAATTTGTGTATAGGGCTAAGGTAACTATCCCTTTTTAAGAATATTGGACTAAAATTACATTCTTCAAAAGGGATTTAGCTATATTTAATAAAAAGTTAACGAAAATGTAAAATGGGACATGGATGGTAATTAGAATCTGGATGCTTGAAACCAAATTTCTATGAGTTCTATAAACAAAAAATATTTCTAATAGTCTAGTTTAGATCCATAAAACTTATATTTATAAGGTAGTATCATCAAAATAACAATATTTACTCTGTAGAAGATTCTTTATCATCCGCCGCGTAATATGCACATTCTCAAAGAAATGCCCTGGGGCGAATCATCTTTGGTCACGAACAATGTCCTTTAAATACTTGATACATAATTACTTCAAGCTCTTCCAAGCTTGGATAAAATGTGGGTGCATCTAGTATGGTTTTTTTAGAGACAGTTTCGTTATACAGTTTTATTTTCGGTGATAGCTTAATAGAACTAAATACAATTTTTTTGTTTTCCTTTGGAAGCACTATTTTTTTCTTTTTGAATTGCATCGTTATCACCATATGCACCAGAGTCACAAGGAGCGTCGCCCATATTTAGGCTAAGGGTTTCTATTACCTCGTCTAGCAGACGATCGTGTTGTGACCAATTAAATTGTTTTGTAACGGCAGTTACTGGGCGTGGGATGACACTCGCACTATACCTTTTCGTTTCGTTTATCATTGATACTTTAAGGTTTATAACCAGGTGCTCATGACGCGGAATAAGATCCAGAGTCAGACTCACATTTCTATCGAACGAGCTGACGGATGCTGAATCAGACTGGCGTTCTTGCGTCTCGTTGTCTTCAACTATCCAATCAATTCTATTTTGCCTTTTAAGTAAAGTCGTAAGATGAACTAATTTCTTTATCCTTGTACAATTTTCACAGGTTTTGCATCTGCCATCAAAATCAGATTTAGATGCTTTCGCTATGTCCTCAACAGTGTGCCACAAATCTGCATTACATAGCACTGGTGTTTCTTGCTCTAGACAAGCACTCTCAAGTTGTTCGGTAAGTGCTTCTAGTTGCGTTATTATGTAAGAGACATCGCATCTAATCGACCCGTTATGTTCTTCCTCGGCCTGCATCAAATCTTCATTATTTACATGAAGTTCTTCAGGTATGTACATATTTTGCTGAGACGTAGACGCAGCTGCAATAAACTTATCGTTCGGCATCGAACTGTCTATCCAGCGGCGAATTCCTTGTACGCTATAGTACCCTCTCGGTTGCAAGAGCATTTGAAAAGGATAAGGTGGTGCAGTGGGGTGCCTAGGTGGACCTGTTGTAAGTTGAATATATAAAATTGATTTAATATATTTTGTCAGTTATTTTAAGCTATTTAATTAGCATTTTTATATCTTTATATCTTTAGAGACTTTTATTAAAAAATAATATGTTACACAGACTGCATGGTTGGCCGAGTGGTGTCAGCGATCGCCATGCCGCTTGCTACTGCGCCAAATGTCGTGGGTTCAAATCCCACGCGGTACCTACAACACTTTGTGTGATATCCACGAATTGTTGTCCCGAGTCTGGATGTTCTTTGTGTCCGTTTCATGTATGTTTGTAAAGTCCCCCACGACACACAAAACGGTAGCCCTATAGCTAGCCACTATAGGGTAACGGACACGCGTCCCGTACGGAAGAGGTGGTACGGGTCGCAGGCGAGGTTCGGGGGGTGTGTTCTCTGGGAGAGCACGGGGGCTTGGCCATGCTGACGGAACGAGGGCAGGTGGAACAACTGGGGATGGATGTGGATCGTTCTCCCCAGCCACTAGTCTGCAGTTCCCGATGTCGCGCATGAGTCCCAACCTAACGAACCTATACCTCTCGGGTATTCCTGGTGTCCTTAGGGACATCCCCAAAGGTGCGGGCTCCACGGAGGGTGGGAAGCTCGAGAGGTGAAATCAAAAACTACAAATACCATGGACAATAAAAGATCCAACAACCCAAAGGTGGACGGTACGGCAGCAGCCGGACCTGACGCCCAAGGAAGGCTTCCTTCCTTATCAAGAGCCTCCAGGATTGCTTCGGCAACCCAGGAAGTCAAAACCAGACAGCCTCGGGACGGCGCCACTATGGCACCGATACCGAAGGCAAAATTGACAGCGGGGGGCAGAAAGGTCACTGGTACACCAGTGACCAGGACGCCCAACGCGAAGACACCCGCGGGCCAGGTACAGGCTTCAACAAGCTCCACGAGTTTGGGCCGTACCCAGCCAGCACCCACGGTCGTTCCGGGCGAGGCTAGACCTACCAACCTGGAGCAGACTGCGGGGACGGGGTCCCAACACAACAACCCAGCCACGGACCCTAGCTTGTCCGGCTGGCAAATTGCAACAACGAGGAGAAGAAAGGGGAAAAAGGCGAAACGCTTAACGCCAACGCCCCAACCCCCATCTTCCTCATCTTGTACGGCACAAAGCAAGCCGCACAAGAATAACAAAAAGCAGCGTCGCAGGGAGAGGGCGAAGCGGCATGCTGCTTTATCTGGCGCGTCCCAGGTACCCACCCAAGGGAAGGGAACCCGTCCGCAGGGAGGGAGTGACGCGAGCGCTGAATCCTCGGACCTGATGGCGGCGATTACCACCGTCAATACGGAAAACCTCAGCCAGAGTCAGTCTGATGAGGTCCAAAAACGCATTGTGGAACTACTGTTCGAGGAGTCGACGAAGCCGGGCAGTAGTACCTCAGAGGGCCCAGCGTTTCGGGGTAGGCCAATATTGGCCGACGGATCCCTGAGGCTCTGGTGCGAGAACCAGCCTACGCTGGAATGGCTAAAGCGCAGTGTGGCCACTATCACTCTCTCCACCGGGGAGAAGCTAGTGGTAAAGCGCCTGGGCGAGGTGGCTAAGCGGGTCCGCTGTGGCATCTTGCTCCCTGGGGTCCACGAGGACCACAGAAAGGTAGCACACATGCTGCGTTTTCAAAACAGATGGGCAGACATCGAAAGATGGCTCCTCATCAAAATGGACAAACAAACGACAGACACGTTTGCAATGGTTAGCATCCCGGAGACGGTGGTGAAGCCCCTGGTCGAGCGCGGCCGCCGACTCAGCTTCATGCTGGGTACGGTGTACGTCAAGTTCCTGGGGCCCAGCGGCAAGTTTGTGGAACATCCACCAGCCGAAGCCGTCTCCAGGGATGCAGATAACACCGTTCACACCCCACCGATGGTCACTGCGGAGGGGGCAAAGGATGCTGTTGACGCAGTCGCGGCACCTAAGCCCCAAACTCCGGTGCGGTCCGTTCCCGCCTCCGACGTGATGGAAGAAGACTCTCTTCTTCGTGACCGTAAGGATGGTGGGGACGACTGCGCGGAGGAGCTCCGTAAACTGACCATCCAAAGGGAAGGCGGAAACGAGAGTGAGGACACAGCAGCGGAGATATCTAACTCCAATGGCGCTGTCTTCTTCCTCTGAAACCAACATCCTTCAGGCAAACCTCCACCACAGTATAACCGCGACGGCTCAGATCCGGTAGTGGCTGGAGGTAAACAAAACAGCCATCATACTGATCCAGGAGCCGTGGGTCAGGAATGGCAAAGTCTGCGGACTCCGTAACTTAGGAGGTAAGGTTACTTTCACTTATTGCATACAAAACGGCAATTTCATAGGTAAAGACCTAATATAATTTAAAAAAGTATTTGTTTTCTATGGTAATAGATATTTAAAAAATAACATTGTACCTTGACTTATCGAGTAAAGATAGTGCCTATCCTTTCAAGTTGACTATTTGCCATTTCGATTCAATGTATTTTCTTTACTGTTTTGAATAATTATCTTCCATAACTTGTGTGACTTGGTTACTATACGGCCGAAGTATCCGTATACGATACATGATACATAGTTTCTTATTAAAAACAAAGTAAGTAGGTACTATACGGCCGACGTATCTTGGCGATTCCGAACTTCGCCCCCGAATTTATTTAAATTGTACTAATTAGTCACTGTATTAGGGTAATTTCATACGTACATTGGTATATAAAAAAAAATACAGTAACTGTTTTCTTCACGAGTGTACATGAGCAAAATCTACTACCTTAGGGACACACATTTCGAGTAAATTTACGAAGTTTTTTCTTGTTTTTCGCTATTTGACTTACCGCCGTTGCTTCAAATTGACCCTGAGTGCTCTCCTGCGTCCCGTAGGAGAAGATAATCCTGAAAAATAGAGAATTTTTTTATTTTGTACTTAAGATTTTTTAAATCCTGAAATTTTCGAAATTTTTAGAGGTTTTTGTCGATTTACTCGATAATCCCTCATCTTAAAGTTTTCATTTTTACAGTTTAGACGGCTCTCATCTAGACCAGACGGGTCTCACCTCTTTTATTGAAGTCCGGCAAATAAAACTTAGATATTATCACATTTAGTTAGAATTTTGTTAATTTTTTGTTTTTGTTGAAGGTTATTGTCGAATATTTCGATAATACTTATTTTTGTAGTTTCTTATATTATATAAACATAGTTAGATCTCATCTAGATCTACCTAGTAAATAGCTTTTTACATAAGTCCGGTACATAGAAGTTTGCAATTTTCGATATATAAACATACATTTTGGTATTTTTTGAGGTTTTTGTCGAATAACTCGGCAACCCTTATATTTAAAATCACAATTTTTGCGTATTTAGGAAGGTCTCGCCGAGACCCGTCGATCGACACCCCATTTGTCTGGTTCGAGCGAGTGGAATATCAAAAATTTTCAGTTATAAGATTTTCAGTACTAAAGTTAAAAGTCTACCTTAGGGACACACATTTCGAGTAAATTTACGAAGTTTTTTCTTGTTTTTTGCTATTTGACTTACCACCGTTGTTTCGATTTGACCCTGAGTGCTCTCCTGCGTCTCGTAGGAGAAGATAATCCTGAAAAATAGAGATTTTTTTTTTATTTTGTACTTAGGATTTTTTAAATCCTGAAATTTTCGAAATTTTTAGAGGTTTTTGTCGATTTACTCGATAATCCCTCATCTTAAAGTTTTCATTTTTACAGTTTAGACGGCTCTCATCTAGACCCGTCTAATAACACCTCTTTTATTGAAGTTCGGCAAATAAAACTTAGATATTATCACATTTAGTTTGAATTTTGTTAATTTTTTGTTTTTGTTGAAGGTTATTGTCGAATATTTCGATAATACTTATTTTTGTAGTTTCTTATACACTCTTTTGCAAAAAAAACGGGCACTTAAGCAAAGAACTATTTTATAGTTACTATTAGTTTGTTTGACAATTTTAGGTATTGTTATCCTCAGAATTTCATAAATTAATTAGGAAGGAATAGGTATCATCAGTTTTATCATAACATTTTGATTAAATTATTGAGAAATAATGTTTAAGCTTAAAACACTATTATTGTACCTGCTCGCTAAATAAAAATGAAACGCGTTAATTTCTTTGTTTTTCTTGAATACATTAAAAGCAGATAAAAGTTTAGTGTTGAATGTGACCCCCTCTTGCTGAAATCACGGCTTGCATTCGTCTGGGCATGCTAGCGAGTATATCTTTTATGGTTTCTTGGGGAATACGTTCCCACTCCGCGGTAATCACATTCTTTAGCTCTCTGATGGTCTGCGGAGCCGGCTGCACTGATCTCACTCGTCGCTTCAGAACGTCCCAGACATGCTCTATGGGATTGAGGTCCGGACTTCTAGCTGGCCAGTCCAAACGACGAATTCTGACTTCTAGCATATACGCTTCCACATCGTCAGACCGGTGGGCGCGAGCGTTGTCGTCCATAAAAAATGTTTTCGCCAAGAGCGGTTAAAGCGGGTTGTGCATAAGGAATTAGAACTTCCGTTATGTATCGGTGTCTAGTCAGTGTACCGTTTTCGATGAAGACTAACTCCGTACGATCCATGGAATTTATTCCTGCCCAAAACATAACAGAGCCCCCTCCATAAGGTGTGATTTCTTCAAAACATGCCTCTGCAAAGCGTTCTCCTCGTCTACGTAGCACTCACCGACGTCGGTCTTCACCATGCAGAGATATCCTGGCTTCATCGGAGAACAATATCCTATCCCAGTCTTCATGAGTCCATGACACACAATTTCGAGCGAAGCTAAGCCTGGCAACTCGATGTCCACGGAGTAATTTAGGGCCGCGTGCCGGGCGATGACTGTGTATATTAGCAGCGAGAAGCCTCCTCCTAACCGTCCATAGACTAATTTGCTCATTTCTTACTTCTTCGAGGCTGTTCTTGAGGTCCACATAAGAAGATTTGCGATTTCTCAACGCTTGACTAACTAGAAAACGATTATCCCGTGGTTCGGTACATGTCTTTCTGTCAGAACCAGGCCTTCTCTTGATGGAACCGGTCTCTTGACAGCGCTGCCAGGTCCTTTGAACTGTCGACCGACTCACATTTAGCCTCTGAGCCACGAACAACAGTCAGTGAGTATGTCAATTTGTGGTTGGAATAAACTGAAAAAATATGTCAAAATAAATAGGTATATTAAAAGAACACAAAAGTTAATCAAAAATCAAAAAATTGTATCTAAGTGTGTGAAATCTAGTAGGGAAAAGTTAGTTTTTTTTTTTTTTTTATTGAATAGTTGGCAAACGAGCAGACGTATCACCTGATGGTAAGCGATTACCGCCGCCCATGGACACTCGCAACATCAAAGGCGTCACAAGTGCGTTGCCGACCTTTGGGGGATGGGAAAGGGGATGATGGGAGGGGTTGGGGTATGGGCCTCCGGTATCCTCACTCACTCGGTGAAACACAGCGCAAACGCTATTTCACACCGGTTTTCTGTGAGGCCGTGGTATCACTCCGGTCGAGCTGACCCATTCATGCCGAAGCATAGCTCTCCCACGGTAAAAATAGTTACTTGATGATTTAGAATTACTTACATTGAAGTTAGATAATAGCAGAAAAAAGTATGAAGCTGACACACAGGCCTTAGAATTGAGAATTAATCATTTAACTGAATCGTTAAAGTCAACACAAATTAAATATAATTTATCACTAAATGAGATTTTAAAGAGTATACGGAGGCCATGGATGACCTCTTAAAATTAAGTAATGATAACACAGAGCGATTTGATTCACTAGTTAACAATCATTCATGCCAGTGCGCTCGCTTTAGTCCTCCACAGCCTGTGTGTGCTCCCGCGGTTTGCTATGACAATGCTAAGACCTTGTGTGATAGCTCATCTACCAGTGTTAGGAAAGTACAGTCATTAGGGGCATCAATTGATGTAACATGTTGTGCATCAGGTGGTGCACAAAGTACTATTATGTTTAGTGATACTATTGGAAAACATATGGGCTCAAAATTTAATTCTCTTGTTAAGGGACAGTCAGTTGTTAACTATTGCTTACCATTTGCAACTTATGATATTATTATGAAAAGAATCCAAAATTATAACTTTAGGTCTTGTAAGAATCTCATTATTTTAGTGGAAAATAGGGGTGATGTTAGCAAAAAAGTTTTAATAGATTACTTTGATTATCTATTATCCTTAAACTTGAGTAGTCTAATTTTGTTTACATTCCCCTACTCTAGGAGATTCTCTGACGCGGAAAATAATCTTAGATATAAGCTGAACAATGTACTACACACTATTAGTACATATCATGATTGTGTGCATGTAATAGACACTAACAGTTTTGTTAGCAGGCACTTATATTCGACAAAAGGTAGCTATTACCTTTCTGATAGTTTTAAGAGACAGATAGCATTATCGCTATCCTATTTTATTGATATCATTGCCAGGAACTTGGCAACTAACAGATCTGCTGCTATTGAGCAGAACAATGACAACCCATGCACTGATATGGTATCAGACCATAGTCTAGGTCATGAGGTGATTAGATGTAGTGTTGATACATCAAATAATTTAAACTAGGACTTAGGACAAAGGATAGGCAGGCCAGTAGTATTAGGTTATTTCTTCAAAATTTCCAGGGCTTATCCGGCAAAGAACTTGAGTTAGATTTGTTTTTAATAGAACTGGTAACGCCACCTATCCCATGCAGAGAGAAGCTCCGTAAATTGTAAATAATTTCGGGTACTTTGGCTGTTGGCGTGATTTTTCCTATTCCCCAAGGCAATATAAGCCGCAACGCGAGCGCACAGGGCCCACTTCGTTTTTACTTCGCTCGCACTTAGTTACTTAGTTTCACTTCGTGTACATTCGCTCTAAAAACACGCTATAAGTCCTTCCCGCGAGACCATCGCGCTCATTTCGTCTTAAACCCGCTTTAATGTTCGATTATCCCGCTATATTTTTACTACATTCCGCATCCACTCCCGCTTATAACCCTTCAAATACCGCTCAAACCTTCGCGCCGCGTAAATGGCCGCCATATTTGTTGGCAAAATAGTTCTTGCAGACAAGTGAGGACATCGCTATAAACTGTGCAGTGCGCTGACTTTTTAGTGCCACACCGCGACAGAGGAGACCAGGCTGCCCCCATAGGTGGGTCTGTACACCAGATCAAGACTTAAAGGTAAGCGGTTCCTTTTCTTTCCTAACCCCGCATCAGCCACAGCCAAATAGTTTAAAATATACAAAGAGTTCAGGCAATGCGCAGGCATTGAAGTCATCTCTCGCAACCCGCTGAGTGTGTATGGCACTGGACTGGACTCTGGGCTAGCCAGTTTGGCGCCAACAAGAACATAAGGTACAGATTATGTGTATCACTGAACATTGGTTAAGGAATCATGAGTCATTGTATATTAATGACAATTATTTAGTTATGAGTGCATTTAATAGGAAGAAAGCCATACATGGTGGATCGATGATAATTGTTAATAAGACACTAAAATGTAAGGAACGAAGAGACATTGTGAAGTTATCTATTGAACGCACTGCTGAACTGTCTTGCATTGAGTTAAAGCATTATATTATAGTATGTGTGTATAGACCTCCACACAGTGATATTACTATATTTGAGACAGTTATGGAAGATGTTTTAAGGCGTTTGAGTACTGGTAATAGGAATTTAGTTGTATGTGGCGATTTTAATGTGGACCTACTTCAGCAGTCAGTGGGCTGCACTAGGTTAATAAGCTTATTCAAATCATTTAATCTGAAGCACGTATTCTTTGAGCCAACCAGAATTACATCACATTCTGCAACATGTCTAGATAATAATAATAATAATAATAATAATAATATTAATATTAATAATAATAATAATAACCCCTCCGGGGGACCACCTTGGCGTGGTGGAGGGGCTTACGGGAAGGCATGAACTAATCATAAGGTCACTAAGAACTCGACTATACCCTGTAACAGGAGGCACAAAAATTCTAACATATAACCAACAACATCTTGGCTCAACCCTTTCTAACTAACGGTCCCAAACCCAAAAGAAGAAAAAACATGGTTTTAACAAGAAGCAGTACGAAACGGCCCCAAGTGCCCGGCGGACCCAGTACCAGCGGTGGTAACGACGAAAGCCACTCTGTGACTGAGCCCAGGGGTGCGAAGAATCTCCGGGTGGGAATAGGAACTCGTCAAACGACTCAAGCTATCCATAAGGACTCCGATAACTTAAGTGATACTTCACTGACTCCATCACCATTTCATTCATTTGAATCACCTTCATCATCCCCATTATCATTTGCGTCTTCAACGCTATCATCTGCTTTGTCTGAAGATGTTGTGCAGGAGGCACATGCCATTACACCTGCACCCACCTCAGGCACAAACCGTACGCGAAAGAGATGGTCACAAGAAATTAATGAATTCATCTGGCGTACGTACCTCATAGCTACAAAATTAAATACCAGTAAAATATACCTCAATCATCTACACCACGAATTCACACAAAAATACCCACAAATGCAGGCATCTAAGCAAAGACTAGGAGATCAATGCCGTGCTATAATTAGAAACAATCTTTTACCTCAACAGACGCTAGACAGCATAAAAGGTGAAGTATCTAGTTACCTACAACAAATACAAAACACACAAATAGATTGCAGTACACAGGCGCACAATACAAATGTACAAACACAGAGAAGAAGATGGACAACTGAATATAACGAATCGGTAATAAAAAATTACTACAAAATCACACAATTAGGATCAAATAGGACAGCATATCGTAAACCACTGTATCAAGCAGTCATTGCAGAACACCCTGATTTGTCAGAAGTTAGCGAACAAAGAATATCTGATCAGCTCCGGGTAATTTTCAACAGTAAATTGATAAGTGATCGTAGACAAGAAGAAATACGTAATGAAATAGCAAATACCCTTAATATACATATTACTAATCCGGAAGACTGCCTCACACAAACACAATGCATAACATCAATAACTGAACTTCAACAAGAAATACGTAGTCCCGTTACAGATTCACTCACCCAACCATTGTTGACACAAAATTGCAGATTACGAGTAAATCCCACTGTTTTAGAGTCTAATAAAATCGAAGAAATATTTAAAACAACACTACTTAAATTTAGAAATAGTAACCCAACGACTCGACCATATATACCAAAACAAACAAATTCTACAAAACTAACAAAAATAGTCCATTTCATTAACACTGAAATTCTGCCCAACCACATCTCACTTGATCAAGAATTTTTACTGACTCAGACTATTATTTACTGCGCAGCTTACACGGCGGCTACTTGCAATGGATCTAAAATTAAAGATAATACCACGACTTTTACTCAAAACCAAACAAAAGTGCCACCCTGGCAGAAAAGATTACAAAATAAAATACAAAACTTAAGGCAAGACATTGGAAGGATGACAGAACATATTAAAAGAAATAGCAGTGAAAGAGTTAGAAGATTAGTAGAAAAAATAAAAGCTAAACACCAAATCCATTCACAACACGAAGAACCTAATTTAAGTAACGAACATTTCCTTGATACTCTCAAACAAAAACTTAATGCAGCTACAAGTAGATTAAAAAGATATATTAACTGTACACTTAGAAAAACACAAAATAGCCAATTTACTAACAATGAAAAACAATTTTACAGACAATTAGCTTCAAACACAACACAATACACAAATAAAAACACAGCAGATTCAGTAACTGTACCTATTGTTGAACTGCATGACTTCTGGTCCAATATTTGGTCAAAACCTGTACTTCATAATTCACAAGCTGAATGGCTTCAAACAAATAGCTCTTTAACAATTTCTGTTAAACCCATGGACTTCGAACAAATTCCTGTAGAAATATTCGCAAATGTACTGAAAAAACTGCACAACTGGAAGGCACCAGGCACCGATCGCATTCACAACTACTGGTATAAGAAGTTCACAGCTTTACATCCTCTGTTACATAAACATATTAATACATTCATTCAAATCCCAGAGCTCATGCCGCATTATATTACTGAAGGCCTCACCTACATGATACCAAAAGACACTGATTTTCAGAACCCTGCTAAATATCGCCCCATTACATGCTTACAAACAATTTACAAAATACTTACAGCATGCGTTGCGGAAATAATTCATCAGCACGCTAGCGAAAATAGTATACTTGCAGAAGAACAGAAGGGATGCCGTAAAAATAGTCAAGGTTGCAAAGAACAGTTAGTAATAGATTCAGTGGCAATGAAACTAGCAATCTCAAATAAGAAAAATATAAGCACCATGTACATAGATTACAAGAAAGCCTTTGACTCCGTTCCACACAGCTGGCTACTTCATGTCCTGCAACTTTATAAAATCCACCCAAAAATAATTGACTTCCTACAAAACTCGATGCAGCATTGGAATACGACATTAAATATTAATGGATACTCTAACACAGAAATACCTAAAATTCCAATAAGGCGAGGAATCTTCCAAGGTGATGCGCTTAGTCCGCTATGGTTCTGCCTAGCACTCAACCCCCTTTCTCATATGTTAAATAAGTCTCTTCTAGGTTACACTGTCACTACACCACAAAAACAAACAAACCTTACACATCTTATGTACATGGACGACATAAAATTATATGGCAACAACACAGAGTCACTACACCGTCTGGCAGACATTACACAATCTTTCTCAAATGACATTCATATGGAATTTGGAATTGATAAGTGTAAAACATTTTCAGTAGTTAATGAACAAATTATTACCAACACCTACACACTCCAGACAGGAGAAACAATTGAACCTTTAGAATCTCACAACTTTTACAAATATTTAGGATTCCAACAAAACAGACAAATCAAACAGAAAGAAACAAAACACACTCTTAAACAGAAATTCAAACATAGAATTAACATTATACTCCGTTCTCAACTAAATTCTCGTAACACAATCAAAGCAATTAATAGTTATGCCATCCCCGTTCTCGTGTACTCCTTCGGTATAATAAGATGGTCCAAGACAGAACTCACGAACCTTCAACGTATTATAAATACAACACTAACGACTTACAGAAAACACCATCCCAGATCTTGCGTACAACGAATAACCCTCCCTCGGGAAGAAGGTGGACGTGGTATAATAGATGTGCCCAATTTACACAACAAACAAATCAATTCACTCAGACAATACTTTCAGCAACGATCACAGCACTCTATACTACATGAAGTTGTAATGCTTGCGGACAAACGTTTCACCCCACTTAATTTAGCAGACCAGAACCCACAAAGCAATGAACGTATTGTTGAAATAAAAGAAAAAATAACTCTATGGCAACAGAAATCCCTACACGGCAGACATCGCCACGACCTGCAGCAACCTACCGTCGACATAGTTGCGTCGAACGAATGGCTGCGGCGTGGAGACCTATTTCCTGAGACAGAAGCATTTATGATAGCTATTCAAGATCAAGTCATCGACACCCGGAACTACCAGAAGCATATCATTCGTGCACAAAATCTCACCTCTGACGCCTGCAGACGCTGTCATGCCTGTCCCGAAACCATTCAACACATAACCTCAGCTTGCAAATCTCTAGCTCAAACTGACTACAAACACAGACATGACCAAGTAGCCGCCATAGTACATCAACATCTTGCCCACAAACATCACTTTATAGACAAAAAGACACCCTATTACAAATACAAGCCAAAGACAGTACTCGAAAATAACAACTACAAAGTATACTGGGACAGAACGATTTTAACAGATAAGACCATTCATTTCAACAGACCGGATATCACACTTCATGACAAAATAAAGAAAGCTGTATACCTAATAGACGTAGCAGTTCCAAACACTCATAACGTTCAATCGACAATAGCTGAAAAACTTACTAAGTATCAAGATCTGGCAATAGAATTAAAACGGCAGTGGCGAGCAGTAAACATTCATATAGTTCCAATAGTAATATCTTCAACCGGAATAATACCCAAAAGCCTTCAACACAGCTTAGAAATTTTAGAAATGCCGCAACATTCACTACATCTGCTCCAGAAAGCAGTTTTATTAAACACCTGCAGACTTACTAGAAAATTCCTCACTACATCTTCAGTTTCATCCACATACACCATAACTTAAACCCTGATTACATTTGGCTATGGCCCGTGAAATCAGAAAATCTTACCCCATAAAGGGAGTTTAAAAAAAAGTTGAAATAATAATAATAATAATAATAATATTTATTGACATTAAATAAATATGGTTATACATTGACTCATTTTCACTGATGACAATTTTCAAATGTAAACCAAATCTTAGGTTGAGAACTGTACTCCTAGATAGGCTACTAAGCAGCCTGTGATAAGGAGTAACAGTGCCGACCCCCTGTTGGTGTGTGTGTGTGCGTGTGCCCGTGTGTGTGTGTGTGTGTGTGTGTGTGTGTGTACGTGTGTTTATGTGTATGTGTGTGTGTGTGTGTGTGTGTGTGTGTGTGTGTGTGTGTGATTGCCTTTATCTAATTAATAGGGCCTCAGTTTCCTCATAGCTCAACGTCAATAAGTATTTTGCCACAGACTTTTTACAGGCAAAGTAAGTTAAGCCGTAGATATTACACTTAGCATTGATTTTATTGTACAAACACGTACCAAGATGCATAGAAAACCTGTTAAAGAATGAAGCATTTGTGTGTGGGATGACACAAATTTTATCCTTTCTGCGTTTCGTGATTTCTCTGTATGGCGTATGTAGGTGTTGTATCATAACTATCTGTAGTATATAAAGTTGTCTCACATTTAGCACATTCCATGATTTGTATAAGTCAAATGTAGGGAATAAAATTGGTCGAAATGTAGCCACCTTTAGTATCGCTCTGTGAGCTATCTCTAGAGGCATCAGGATAGTTTTTGCTGCTCCGCCCCAGCAAGAGATACCATAGTTAATAATAGACAGACAAAGCGCATCGTATACGTTACGTATTATAAATTGTGAGAACTTTCCTACGGGAGTTTAAGTTTTGAAGAATACAAGTAACTAAGTCACCTACAGCGTCAGTTGTTGATTTCTGTTTCCGAAAGCCAAACTGTTGCGGGGACAGTATTTTGAAGTGTTCCAGATACCCTGTCAACCGTTTGTTTATAAGTCGCTCTAGTATCTTAGACAAGGCGCTCAAAACTGCTATAGGGCGGTAGTTAGTTGCTAAGTTAGCAGGACCACTTTTAAGGATGGGATGTATTATCGCTTTCTTGAACGACGTGGGAAAGATACCCATTTGAAAACAAGCGTTAAAAATGTGAGACAGGATGGGAGCGAGGATATGTGCATAACGCTTGAGAAGTCTTTCAGAGATACCATCCCAACCCGTGGCTGCATTGGATTTTAAGGCGTTAATAGTGACAGTAATTTCGTCCGGATCTGTCAATTCTAGGGCAAAGGAATTAGACCGACAGGAATGGCGGGGATTAATGACAGCGTAGTTAACTGATGTGCTCTCAGCAAGGGTCCCTCCAACACTAGCAAAAAGTGATTCGCTTCATTGCAAGACTGATGTGGCGATGGACAAAGAGACAGCAGCTGTGAGGATTTGTTTTTTGGTTTAGTAGTGTTTGTTATGGATCTTAATGTGTCCCAGAGCTTTTTAGGATTTTGGCTTGTCTCATTCAGTTGATGAGCATCGAATTGTCTTTTTGCTTTCTTTAAGATAGCCGAACAAAAATTTCTGTATCGTTTATATGTAATGGCTAGAATATGGTTTCCTGGCGATTTCTTAAGTTTTTTGTGGAGGGAGTCACGATTTCGAATACATCGCAACAAACCTGGTGTTATCCATGGTTTCAGCACTCTTTTATTAGCAGGAATCTTTATAAGCGACGAACATTTTATCAGCGCCGATTTTACCACTCTTATCAAAGAATCGATCGCTTTATTCGGGTCAGGGATAGAGAAAAGGAAGGAAAAATCAAAGCTTGAAATAACAGTGTCAAGAGCCTTGTAGTCAACCCTAGTTACTTTTTTAGGGTCATTCGTCTTCTCTTCACTGTTAGAGATGGAAATCAGGGCCGGGTAATGATCCGTTATCGTTGAGTCGTATATAAGTGTTAAGATCCTGGACCTCGTTCGTACCATTATGTGGTCCAAGCAATTCTTACCTCTAGTGAGGTGAGTGTGTGCAGGTAAAAATCCATGAAAAGCCAGATTGTTGAGATATGACTGAGATCGTGCATCCAAAGACTCCGCTCTAATATCGACGTTGATGTCACCCGTTATGATAACTGATTTGTAGTTATTTAAGTTAGGAAGTATGTTATCAAGTGCTGAGAGAAATGTGTCAATACTGTCAGTCGAGGGTGATCGGTAAATGCAAACGATTGCTGTTTCCAAACCTAACTTAATGATTAGGCCTGAGGCTGATTTGTGAAATTCTGGTTCATCGAATGAGTGTTTAAGAGTGTCCCTGATGTATACGACCACACCATCGCTCTGGTTTATATGTTTGGATGTTCTGTGTGTTATATAGTTTTGTAGAGGCGAAATGAAAGCATTACTGTTGCACGACAACCAGCACTCCGTTAAAACCAACAGATCACAGTCCAGGTCGATACGATGAAGTAGTGCTTGAAAGTCCAGGATATTGCAATTTACAGATCGGATATTTTGTGTGAGTATCTTTAGATATTTTTTAGGGTATCTCAGGAAAGACCTCGTTTGTTCGGGACTGCATTTGTGGGTTTCCGATGCAGAGAAACTGTCAATACTATCAAAAAAATCCATTACACTAGTCATTTGTAATGGAGAAGGTTAATCGTAGTTGGGTAACCCTTTTAAGAATATATGAATCTTTCTGTCGTTTCTGTAAAGTAGGCATAGTGAAAGTATAACATTGTAATAGTGTATTCTGTATTTGTGTGCAATAGTTTGTAAGTGTAGTGCAGGAGATGTGTTTTTGTAAAGTAATAGTATAGTATAACAATATATAATCATTGAAAAGGTAAAAATATTGACATGCAATTAAAAAAACACCAAACATAATAGAGGACAATGGTTCTAGAGCTAGTCATCCGGTGCATGCGTTCAGGAGCTCCCTCAGTTGTATCTCGCTCTTGACTACAATAGCTTGACTGTTCTGATCCTTTCGCAGCATAACACGTCCATTATTTGTCCAACAAAAATGGTATTGGTTGTCTTTGGCAAAACTTCGGGCCAGAAAGAAAAGCCGTTTAGTATTTATAGATAACTGTTCTGAGATGTAAATAGGAACGATTGGACCAATTAACCCCAGAAGGGACGAGTTAACCTTCTTGCTTGGTGTGGAGTTATTGTATGTCTTAACAGCCGAAAGTACGTTACTCTTAACGAGTGTATTCGTGAACTCAACAGTGATTGCTGAGCGTGAGTTTTCTTTTTTGGATGGTTGCCTCAAAACGTCCCGTATGTCAGACAGCTGTACGTTTACATCGACCGATCCACACAGGTTTATAATGGAATCGTAAAGCACGTTTTTAGTTTCCTGTAGTCTCTTTGGTACGTTACGGATTTCTATGGAAGTTTTAACAAGTGAGCGGTCAAGGTTCCCCAACTGATCTTCCAGTTCCACCAATTATGTGTTAAGTTGTTGCGGTGCTTCTCTAAGCAATCAATTTTCGAATCGAGTGAGGTGAGCTGTTCGGTTACATATGTCACGGATTTTTCAATTTCCGAGTTTGTTTCCTCAATTTTCGTATTGCTTGTTTTAATTGCCATAATATGAGACTCGAGTTGGTCTAGGCGAGTATTCTGTACGAACAACATGTTTTGCAACATTTCCTTAACCTCTTGCTTGAAGTCGGATAAATTGACTTTAATTAGGTCTCGTTCGCTTGACGGACAATGTCTCTTAGACCTTTGTTTGACATTGGTGATACTAGTTGCGTTTATGTTTTGATTCTGTAAGTTGTCTACATATATTTCTTGAATATCCGATTCCGAACGAGAAGGAGGTGTGCGGCTCAGCTTAGACATTGTTGCTGTAGTATTACTTTTATTTTATATAAGAATGAAATTAATTTTATAAAACACAAAAAGTGAACCACTCCTCTAGGATTCGTTCCACCGGCGTCTCGGCGATGTCGCCATTCTTATCCAATTGGCTATGGTGACTTTAATTGATATAATCAAACAAGCTGTTCTGGTGTAATAAAATGCTCAAGGTCAGTTAATATAGAAAAACTGCCAAGTGCGGTACATCATAACTTTCAATTTAATGGCGGTATGTATATATTTTGTTTAATCACTGTCCCTAGTTTGTTTTATCACTATAGTGTTATTGTTAGTAATAACTTACTACGCCGATAAATTAACTTGAATAATTTAAGTTTCACATACGGCGCAACATGAAATCAACACTTTTTTTACGTTTATTTGATAATAAAGTTTCTTTAATCACAGAGAGCACTAACACACGTCTGTGCGCCACGGCGGCGGGACGGGGGGGGATAATGTATTTAGCAACTGTGAATATCTTAGTAAAGCAATATTTAGTCACTTGAGATCTGACCACTGTGGGCAAATGGTCATTTATCCCACAGATGAAGTAGTTAAAGCAACGAAAATCACATGCAGGCCGATGACTTCTAACCGCCTGAAATGCTTTAATGAAAATATTGCAGATAAGGTTACCAACATAGATTTCAGTGAGGATAATCCGGATGTCTTATACGGGAATTTATTTCATTTAATTAAACTAGAATATGATTTAATTTTTAAAGAGAAAACTTTCACTAAAAATGTGAATACTAGATTCTGTGACTGGGCAACTCCTGGAATTTACAAAAGTAGAGATAATATGTATGAACTATATGGCATGAAACAGTATAATTTTGATCCTGTTTTTGTACAATATGTTAGAAATTATTCCAAAATATTTAAAAAGTTTGTTTGGTAGCTAAATCAATTTTTCTAAGTAACAAAATTAAACAGTCTGATAATAAAATGAAAACTACTTGAACTGTAATAAATACTGAATCAGGGCGGTCTAAACCGCAGGATGATAGGTTAGAATTAGTTGTTAACAACAATATTATTAAAGATAATCGGGGTTTGGCTGAAAATTTTAACAATTATTTTGCAAAGATACCAGTTGATACTACCAGTTCTTTGGATTCCTGCTCAGTCACAGCTGAATCCTTGGCCAGGGGCAGCGTGAAAGAGTGTGATGTCATGTTCAAGTTTCAGTTTATAAGCCCTAATGATGTGGTGAAAACTTTCAAGTCGCTCAATTCAAAGAAATCAACCGACTTTTGGGGTATTTCTGTCAAATTATTGCAAAATATAATTATTGATATAGCACTACATTTAGCTGTAATATTTAATAAGTGTGTAGAAAATGGTGTATTTCCGGATTTAATGAAACATAGTAAGTTGATACCATTATTCAAGAGTGGGTCTAAGAGCGATCCAGGTAATTTTAGACCCATCTCAATCTTGCCAGCAGTCAGTAAAGTCTTTGAAAAACTTATTCTTCAGCAGTTAGAAACTCATTTTAATATTAATAATTTATTTCATAAAGAGCAGTATGGTTTCAGAAAGGATCGCTCAACCATTGATGCTGGTTCAACACTTATAAAACATATATTTAGTGCCTTTTTTTTTTTTTTTGTGCGGAAATCCCCTCGGATACCACTTGTGGTTATGTCGGACTCGAACCGACCAAAAACCGCACACCGTCCCGGGCACTAGAAGCCGGGGAACCAGGTGCACCCTCGGAAGGAAATCCCTGGAACCCCGACGTACCTCGGGCCACCCATTGTTTGTAGGTGGGCCCCCCCTGTGTAGGAACCCCAATATTCCTATTCTATATAAGGGCGCGAGCACTTTAAAGAGCTCACGCCGCCACCCCGGCCTGCTTCTGCAAAGGTGACTGGTGGCCTCACCTGTCACCCTCAGGCTTGCGCTTATGGAGGACGGAGATCGTTCAGCGATCTCCGCCGCCTGAGTCGTCTACGGTACCTGGCCCGTTCCCGGGCCTGGCGGGCAGGGAGAGTTCTAGACCTCTCCCGGTCCCGCTCCGCCATCTCCTTCGTAAGCATAACTTGCTCGCAGAAAGAGACGGCAGAGTTCCACGCGCTCTCGCTCCGCAATATGGCCGCAATCATATTGCCAAGCGAGAGAACCCCCACCCCGATGGCCGCCACGAGATCACGCCTCGGCTCGGCCCACGCCGGACATTCTGCCAGCGTGTGAAGCGCCGTGTCTACGGTCTGGCCATCGCAGTGGTGGCACTCAGGCGTTGGCTCTTTGCGGATCAGACACAGGTGATCTCCGAAACATCCTTTTCCGGTGATCACCTGCGTCAGCCGGTATGAGAGGCTCCCGTGATGCCTCTCGAGCCAATCCTCCATAACGGGTCTTACCGCCGCAATAACGGCGTGCCCAGCGCTCGGTTGCCCAAGTCGTTCCTTCCATTCCTCCACAAGAACCTGGCGGAGTTGGGATTTCTGATCTTCGATTTCTCGAGTCTCAGGACTCCTACCCAACTCCCGCGCCTCCTTGCGCCACTGGTAAAGGGCCGCAAGGGCTCTCGCCTCCAGGTCCCATGGTGGAGTTCCGGCCAGGAGACTTGCCGCCTCAAAAGAGATCGTGCGGTACCCCCTTATGATCCTGATGGCCAGCACCCGTTGCGGTCGCCGCAATAGCGCTATAGTGCTGGCCTTCAGGGCCTCCGCCCACACTGGGGACCCATAAAGGGCCATGGACCGCACAACTCCCGCGTATAGTCTCCTGCAGGAGTCATCGGGCCCCCTCATGTTTGGCAGCAACCGTGCCAATGCATGCGCTGCGCCAATCAGCTTGGGGACCAGACTTCGGAAGTGGTATCCGAAATCCCATCGGCCATCGAGTACGAGCCCCAAATACCTCATAGAGGGCTCGATGCCGATGCGAGTTCCTCCTACTATGAGGCTGAGTCCATCAGGTGGCTTGCTCCGAGGCCCGTGAAAAAACAAAGCCTCGGATTTGTGCAGAGCCACCTCGAGACCCAGCCGCCGGATTCGTTCGACGACTTGGGCAACCCCGGCCGTGGCCCTCAGGGTTGCCTCACGGTGCGTCCCGCCAGTCGCCGTCACAAGCGTGTCATCCGCATAACACGTGACGGCGATACTATCTAAAAATGCACCGCGGAGCACCCAGTCGTAGCCAATGTTCCACAGGAGCGGACCTAAGACCGACCCCTGCGGGACACCGCACGACATTTCACGACGACCGAGACCGGTCCTACTCGGGTAGATAACGGCTCTCTCCGACAGATATGCCCCAACTATACGGCGGAGGTAGGGAGGCACTCGGTGATACACTAGTGCCTCCCTGATGCAACTCCAGGGCAAAGTATTGAACGCGTTGGCGATGTCTAAAGACACCGCCAACACCACTTCACCCCGGGAAACTGCTGCCTCCGCCAGGGCCTTCACGCGCATGATCGCATCCACGGTGGAGCGCCCCTGACGGAAACCGTACTGGTTGTCCGCCAGATCCGGCCCTACTCTGTAGAGGTGCTTGACGAGGCGCCATGCAATCACTCTTTCAAAGAGTTTGCACACCTCGTCAAGCAACACTATGGGCCGGTAGGCGGATGGTGAGTCCGCCGGGCGCCCCTCCTTTCGGATGAGGACCAGTTTCCCCGTCTTCCACAATGTCGGAAACTGGCCCTGTTCGAAACATGCGCTGAACAACCCTCTAAGTCGGGGCTCGAGAGCCGGCGCCTCATAATCTAGAGCCAGGACCCACGCTCGGCCTGGAATGCCATCGGGTCCTGGGGCGGTGCGTTTAGCTTTTAGCCGTTGCACCGCCAGCGCTAGTTCTGCCCGAGTGACCTCAGGCACGTCGTCATCATCCACGTTAGGCGCCTCAGGCATCGTAGGCGGAGCCATCTGTGGTGGAGTGTGCTCCACCAAATGCGATGGAAACAAGGTGCCCACGACCCCCTCAAGCAGGTCTGGCTGAAGACACCGGGTCAACGGCGGGGCCCACTGGCGCATCTTGCCCCTAACCATGCGGTAAGGGCGCCCCCATGGATCCCGCTCCAGTGACTCCAGCAACTCGCGGCGGGCCTCACTCTTGGCCCGCTTTATCGCTACCTGAAGGGTTCTCTTGGCACCCCTGTATTCCACCAACAGCTCCGCCTCTCGGGTGACCGCATCTTCAGGACGGCGACGCCTCCTGCGGAACCGGGACCACTGACGGCGCGCGGCCACGCAGGCTTGTCGTAGCCTAGCTATGTCCGGCGACCACCAGTAGACCCGGCGCCTCGCAGTATAGGACTGAACCCTAGGCATCGCCGCGTCGCAGACGCGGGTCATTGCCTCCCGGAGCCATTCTGCCTCGGCATTTATGTCGACAGGCCCCTCCGGTACAGGGGCCCAGGCCTGTACGATGGCGGCTTCCAGGAGGAGCTCCCGATTTAAGCGCTTGAGCGCCCAACGTGGCTCAGGTGGAGTCAGTCTAGCCGGCACGCCGTCCGCGGGAGCAGAGACCTCAAACCGAACGTATCGGTGATCCGAACCTGTCTCCTCCCCCACAACGACGCGCCAGTTCCGAATACGGTGTGCCAGCGAGGGGCAGGCGAACGAGATATCCACGATCGAACTGCCCCTCGCCGTCACGAAATATATTTAGTGCCTGGGAAAACGCGCAAGATGCTATTGGCGTTTTCTGTGACTTATCCAAAGCATTTGACTGCGTTGAACATCAAACGCTTTTGCGAAAACTCAGGCACTATGGCATTAGGGATACTGCACTTGATCTGGTTGCCTCGTACCTTGGAGACAGAGTTCAACGAGTGGATATAAATGGAATTAGGTCCTCCGGATTACCTGTCTCAATGGGCGTGCCACAGGGCTCAATTCTCGGTCCTTTTCTCTTTCTAGTGTATATTAATGATTTACCTTTCTTTGTGCAAAATTTCTGTGATGTGGTACTTTTTGCAGATGACACTTCGCTTGTTTTTAAAGTTGATCGTAATCAGAATAGTTTTGATGATATTAACAGGTCACTTACACTAGTCCAAGATTGGTTTACAAGCAACAACTTACTATTGAACTCGAATAAAACTAAATGTATGTAAGTTCACTTTGCCTAATGTTAAGAAACTCAACACGAACATCATAATAAATAACGAAATGTTTTTAGGAATAACCTTGGATCATAAGCTTCAGTGGGGCGCCCATATATCGTATCTAGCAGGGAAACTGAGCTCCGCGGCATTCGCTGTTTGGAAAGTTCGCCAGTTAACTAATATTGAACGTTTTTTTTCTGGAACCAGTATGTATGCACACATTGCTTTTACTCCTTGATGTGTAAGTGATTGCAACCTTATATGCTATGGACTAATTATAATTATTTTATTAGACAAAAAATTGATTTCCCTAATTTTAATATTTCTTTAGACCGTTTTCTAGCCTTTGTGTTTTGGTTGTCTTAACTTGCACATATAAGTATTATTGTCAAAAATAAACAAACTTTGTATGAATTATTTGAAAAATGGTGCACATGAGTTTCTCACCAGCTCTTCTCATGAATGCAATACCCATCGGAGCTGGTACTTGGATTGATTTCAATTTAAACCTTTGAGTTGAATCGAAATCAATCTAAGCTCCGGTAATTCAAATCATCTCAGTGCATTTAGTATTAGGAGTTTTGTTTTATATTTTTATGTTTGTATTTTTGACGTGTTCAAGTGCCTTTTGGGGCCTATGAAAATAAATGATTTGACTTTGACTTTGAAGCATTGGCTGCAGCCTTCTTCAAGCAGCGCAATAATTTTGCTCGCTTTTATCACTTTATCTACTATTTTCGAGATTGCTAAACAGCAATAACAATACTTTTAAATGTCAAGGACATCAGATAATTTAATAAAAATTGACAAAAAGTTATTTAGAGTCGATATTAACTATAGGGAATTCGCGGCACAAAATGTAGTTAAAAGTTGTTTTCTTTGAAAACCAGGCTCAGTCAAAAATTTGAATTTGGAATGTACTCTTATAAACATTATGGCACTTTTATAACTGGCCAGTAACATGTCCAAATGATTAAAACCTTTTTGGTATTTTATTTTTTCAGCCAGGAAGAAAATCAAAACCGCCCGTTTTTTTTGCAAATGAGTGTATTATATAAACCTAGTTAGATCTCATCTAGATCTACCTAGTAAATAGCTTTTTACATAAGTCCGGTACATAGAAGTTTGCAATTTTCGATATATAAACATACATTTTGGTATTTTTTGAGGTTTTTGTCGAATAACTCGGCAACCCTTATATTTAAAATCATAATTTTTGCATATTTAGGGAGGTCTCGCCGAGACCCGTCGATCGACACCCCATTTGTCCGGTTCGAGCGAGTGGAATATCAAAAATTTGCAGTTATAAGATTTTCAGTACTAAAGTTAAAAGTCTACCTTAGGGACACATATTTCGAGTAAATTTACGAAGTTTTTTCTTGTTTTTTGCTATTTGACTTACCGCCGTTGTTTCGATTTGACGCTGAGTGCTCTCCTGCGTCCCGTAGGAGAAGATAATCCTGAAAAATAAAGAATTTTTTTTTATTTTGTACTTAGGATTTTTTAAATCCTGAAATTTTCGAAATTTTTAGAGGTTTTTGTCGATTTACTCGATAATCCCTCATCTCAAAGTTTTCATTTTTACAGTTTAGACGGCTCTCATTTAGATCCGTCTAATAACACCTCTTTTATTGAAGTCCGGCAAATAAAACTTAGATATTATCACATTTAGTTTGAATTTTGTAAATTTTTTGTTTTTGGTGAAGGTTATTGTCGAATATTTCGATAATACTTATTTTTGTAGTTTCTTATTATATAAACCTAGTTAGATCTCATCTAGATCTACCTAGGAAATAGCTTTTTACATAAGTCCGGTACATAGAAGTTTTGAAAATTTCGATATATAAACATACATTTTGATATTTTTTGAGATTTTAGTCGAATAACTCGGCAGCCCTTATATTTAAAGTCTAAATTTTTGTATATTTAGGAAGGTCTTGCCGAGACCCGTCGATCGACACCTCATTTGTCTGGTTCAGGCGAGTGGAATATCAAAAATTTTCAGTTATAAGATTTTCAGTACTAAAGTTAAAAGTCTACCTTAGGGACACTCATTTCGAGTAAATTTACGAAGTTTTTTCTTGTTTTTCGCTATTTGACTTACTGCCGTTGCTTCAAACTGACCATGAGTGCTCTCCTGCATCCCGTAGGAGAAGATAATCCTGAAAAATAGAGATTTTTTTTTTTTTTTTTTGTGCTTAGGATTTTTTAAATCCTGAAATTTTCGAAATTTTTAGAGGTTTTTGTCGATTTACTCGATAATCCCTCATCTTAAAGTTTTCATTTTTACCAGTTTAGACGGCTCTCATTTAGACCCGTCTAATAACAACTCTTTTATTGAAGTCGGCAACCCTTATATTTAAAGTTGTAATTTTTGCTTATTTAGGAAGGTCTTGCCGAGACCCGTCGATTGACACCCCATTTGTCCGGTTCGGGCTAGTGGAATATCAAAAATTTTCAGTTGTAAGATTTTCAGTATTAAAGTTAAAAGTCTACCTTAGGGACACACATTTCGAGTAAATTTACGAAGTTTTTTCTTGTTTTTGGCTATTTGACTTACCACCGTTGTTTCGATTTGACCCTGAGTGCTCTCCTGCGTCCCTTAGGAGAAGATAATCCTGAAAAATAAACAAAAATTTATTATTTGTACTTAGGATTTTTTAAATCTTGAAATTTTGAAATTTTTTAGAGGTTTTTGTCGATTTACTCGATAATCCCTCATCTTAAAGTTTTAATTCTTACAGTTTAGACGGCTCTCATGTAGACCCGTCTAATAACACCTCTTTTATTGAAGTCCGGCAAATAAAACTTAGATATTATCGCATTTAGTTTGAATTTTGTTAATTTTTTGTTTTTGTTGAAGGTTATTGTCGAATATTTCGATAATACTTATTTTTGTAGTTTCTTATTATATAAACCTAGTTAGATCTCATCTAGATCTACCTAGTAAATAGCTTTTTACATAAGTCCGGTACATAGAAGTTTGAAATTTTCGATATATAAACATACATTTTGGTATTTTTTGAGGTTTTTGTCGAATAACTCGGCAACCCTTATATTTAAAATCATAATTTTTGCATATTTAGGAAGGTCTCGCCGAGACCCGTCGATCGACACCCCATTTGTCCGGTTCGGGCGAGTGGAATATCAAAAATTTTCAGTTATAAGATTTTCAGTACTAAAGCTAAAAGTCTACCTTGGGGACACACATTTCGAGTAAATTTACGAAGTTTTTTCTTGTTTTTGGCTATTTGACTTACCGCCGTTGTTTCGATTTGACCCTGAGTGCTCTTCTGCGTCCCGTAGGAGAAGATAATCCTGAAAAATAAAGAAAAATTTATTATTTGTACTTAGGATTTTTTAAATCTTGAAATTTTGAATTTTTTTAGAGGTTTTTGTCGATTTACTCGATAATCCCTCATCTTAAAGTTTTAATTCTTACAGTTTAGACGGCTCTCCTCTAGACCCGTCTAATAACACCTCTTTTATTGAAGTTCGGCAAATAAAACTTAGATATTATCGCATTTAGTTTGAATTTTGTAAATTTTTTGTTTTTGTTGAAGGTTATTGTCGAATATTTCGATAATACTTATTTTTGTAGTTTCTTATTATATAAACCTAGTTAGATCTCATCTAGATCTATCTAGTAAATCGCTTTTTACATAAGTCCGGTACATAGAAGTTTGAAATTTTCGATATATAAACATACATTTTGGTATTTTTTGAGGTTTTTGTCGAATAACTCGGCAGCCCTTATATTTAAAGTCTAAATTTTTGTATATTTAGGAAGGTCTCGCCGAGACCCGTCGATCGACACCTCATTTGTCCGGTTCAGGCGAGTTGAATATCAAAAATTTTCAGTTATGAGATTTTCAGTACTAAAGTTAAAAGTCTACCTTAGGGACACACATTTCGAGTAAATAAATCCAATAGCACGCCACTTAGTTCGATCCTCGGCCTCTCGCATCCAGCTCCTGCCAGCCGTCTTGCGCAAATCATCACTCCACCTGGCCTGTGGACGTCCTACACTACGTTTGCCGAGACGCGGTCTCCACTCAAGAACCCGTTTACCCCAACGGTTATCGGTTCTGCGGCTAATATGGCCAGCCCACTGCCACTTCAGCTTGCTTATCCTGTGGGCTATGTCGATGACCTTGGTTCTCTGTCGGATCACCTCGTTTCTAATACGGTCCCTTAGAGAAACTCCGAGCATAGCCCTTTCCATAGCACGCTGAGCGACTTTGAACTTGTGGACCAGCCGTACCGTAAGTGTCCACGTTTCGGCTCCGTATGTCATTACGGGTAGGACGCACTCATTAAAGACTTTTGTCTTTAGGCACTGTGGGATCGATGATGAGAAGACTCGACGAAGCTTCCCAAACGCTGCCCAACCCAGCCGGATTCTCATGTTCATCTCGTCCTCGAAGTTGTTTCTCCCTAACTGCAAAGTCTGCCCGAGGTACACGTATTTTTGAACAACTTCGAGAACGGCACCGTGTACCGCAACCGGTTCCGGTAGTACATGTTCATTGAACATGACCTTGGTCTTGTCCAAGTTCATCCGTAGGCCGATGCGTACAGAAGAGTCAGCAAGGTCGTTCAGCATCTGTTGTAGGTCGTGCAGCGTCTCTGCCATGATGATGTAGCGGGTCACCACACTAATATTTAAACTTATATTTATTACCTATTCCTTGAAAATATTGTCATATGGTTATTTCTTTGAAACAGTTTATATATAGCCCTAATAATTGTAAGTACTAGTTAGTTTTCATAAAATCCAAAATTTTGTTTCCAAATTAAATAATTATAATTAAATTCAATTCTTATAAAGTCAAACCTCTTGCCTGGGGTGTACACCGATACAATTATCTAACTGAGGGTAGATCGGTAATGGTGCGCCGGACAGAGAGACTTTTACCGACGAGATATTAATAGCGATATATTGAACTGTGTTATAAAGTAAACATGAACGCTAAACTGTTTTGCAAAAACAACTGTATACCGTGTGTTCTCGTGTAGTGAAAATAGACAATCTGAAAAACCGTGTGAGACTTTTATTTTGTGAACAAAAACTCCTTCGCTCCGCTGCACAAATAAAAGGTAAACATACCATACTACAATGACAATGTCGTCTGCAAATCGCAAGTGAGAGATGTATTCGCCATTGATGTTGATTCCGCGTCCTTTCCAGTGCAGCGTCTTGAAGAAGTCCTCCATTGCATTAGTGAACAATTTCGGGGATATAACGTCCCCTTGTCTCACTCCTCGATGCAATGGTACGGGTCTTGTATGCATGATTCTGTACTTGGACGGACATTGTGGCGGCTTTGTAGAGACATCTCAACACTTGTATGTATCGCCAATCTACTTGGCAACGCTGCAGGGACTCCAGAACAGACCAGATCTCTATCGAGTCAAAGGCCTTCTCATAGTCCACAAATGCTAGACACAGGGGCTGATTATACTCTTCGGTCTTCTGTATAATCTGCCGTACTGTGTAAATGTGGTCTATGGTGCCATATCCGCTCCGAAACCCAGCTTGCTCCGGTGGTTGGAATTCGTCGAGTCTTCGCGCAAGACGGTTCGAAATGACTCTCGAAAACAGCTTGTAGACGTGGCTTAGAAGGGAAATGGGCCGATAGTTCCTCAACATGGTCTTGTCACCTTTCTTGAAGAACAGGATGACCACACTTCTACTCCACGCCTCTGGAGTTCTCCCTTCGAACAGGACAGCGTTAAAAAGCTTTTTGAGCTCCCTCAATACGGGCGTACTTCCAGCCTTTAACAGCTCTGTTGTAACGCCATCCTCTCCAGGGGCTTTTCCATTTTTCAGCTGTCCAAGAGCCATTTCGATTTCATCAGTGCTGACTTCTGGCAGATCTTCGGTGTTGTGGCGTGTTAATGTAGCTCTAGGGTCCTCATTTTCGGGATCAGGTCTAGATGTATGCGAAGCGTATAAGCTGCCGTAGAAGCTTTCGACTTCCGAAAGGACGGCCGGCTTGGAAGCAACGACTTCTCCTCTTGATGTGGTCAACTTCGTCAGGTGGCTTCTTCCAAGAGATTGTACGAACACTTTTGACCCCCGATTCTGCTCGATCGCTCTTTTAATCGAAAGAGTATTGGAGCATCGGAGGTCGTATCGCACAAGTTTGGTGATCTCTCGGTTTAGAGCCCGCTTTGCCGACGAAGTGGCAGGTGTGGGTTCTCACGTCGTTCCCTCATTAGCCCTAATGTCCTCTCTGAAAGCTTCGACTCCCCGCTTTTACGCTGCATTTTACAAAATCTCGTACCTTCGTCCCTGAGAATCCGAACCACATTTTCAAGGTTCTGGTTTACGTCTCTTGTGGTTTCCATGGCAGCAAATCGGTTTTCCAGATTTGACTGGAATTTTTCAGATCCCATCGCGATTTGGAGCAGAGTTGGTCGGAGCCTGGATTTCATCAAACGGACACGTTCAGCCTTAAAGTCGATATTCAGAGAGCCTCGGACAAGACGGTGATCACTACCGGTGTTAAACCTATTGATCACTGAGACGTCTCTGAATATGTGCTTCCTGTCCGTCAAGATGGAATCAATCTCATTTTTAGTCATAGCGTCGGGGCTTCGCCACGTCCACTTCCTTTGGGGCCGTTTTTTCATCAAGAACAGCCCCTCCCGCTCGAGAAAATTGACGAGCATTTGCCCCCTATGATTCCTGCTTCCAAATCCATGGGTTCCTATTACCGATTCGCTGCAAGTTTGTACTGCCACTTTGGCGTTGAAGTCACCCATAACAACGGTATAGTGTGTTTTAGTAGTGAAGTGGAGAGCCCTCGATATGTCATCGAACATATCCTCCACCTCATCATCCGAGTGAGCCGAGGTCGGTGCGTACACTTGTACTACCTTGAGGCTATATCTCTCGGTAAGTTTGATAATGAGGTACGCTACCCTGCTCGACACACTGGACAATTCTACCACGTTATCAGAGAGTGACTTGTTTACCAGAAACCCCACGCCACCTTGGGATTGTTGGTCTCCCTCGCGGAAGTACATTAGGTGGCCTGAGTCGAGAGTTACGGTGTCCTCCTCCTCTCTTCGGACTTCACATAACCCTAAGTTATGCCACCTAATCTTCCCAAGTTCCACCTCAAGCTGCGCCAGATGCGAGTCCAGCCGTAACGTGCGGCCGTTAAACATTGCCAGGGTCAGTCGTTTACGGTGGCCTTCCGTAACCCGGTGATTCTTAGCACCCCCTGTCACGCCGTTACCGTGGTCGCCACCATGACCAGGAATAGCGGGACTGCCGGGAACTGGGGGCCGTGGCTTCTGTTGCTTACTCATGGAGGATTTTGGCCCATCATCACCACGCTGGGCAGGCGGGTTGGTGATCGCAGGGCGTAACTTGTTGCACCGAAGATGCTGCTGCCCGTCTCCGGCCTATTGTATTTAGTTACGCCAAGAGGCGTGGATATACCGCCATCGATCGGTCGCCAGAGCCTCGTTTGTCGTTCAGCAGGGTGCACCACGTGCAGGTGAGGTTGGCTGGAAGCGAAAGATCGTGGTTCGTCCCCTTACACCCCCATTTTCATTGCTTGATTCACTATTTTTGTTATGGGAACGAAGTCTTAATATTTTTTTATTAAGAAAATATTGTTTTATTATTTTTTAAAGAATTGGTGAAAAACATTTTTCAATTTTATATATAGCGCCATCTTTAGAATAGAAACTGAACTTACATTTACGTGTTATAGTTGTCGTTGCCAGTAGTTTAATATTAATAATATAGATGTCGCTGTAAATTAATGATTTTTAAAATTATGTGTATCAAATATAAATACAAAATATATCAATAAATAAGTTTAGCAGTGAACTACGATAGGCTGGTAACGACACTTTTTGTTAAAGTAAGCTATTTGTAAGCCGTGCGGCGTGCGCATGTTTCTCTGTCTGTCTGTCTCTCTCTCTGTCTCTATCTCTCTTATAGAAAGCAAGCCAGATATTTTCGTTTCGTCTTTCTATTTCGAACTTCGTTCCATCCGGGTGTCCCTTGACACCTCTCAAGTTTTTTTTTTTTCCATTGTGTATAGGCCGATGAAAAATAATATTGTTATCTTAAAAAAAATCGTCTAGGCCAATACAAAGTGGTCGATGTCCTTTGAAGGTCTTACACAAGCGTTGTATTCTGAATCGTTATGATTATAAATATAAGAAACATTGGCGAAAGCACTTCAAATGCAAAGTGCAAAAGCAAATCGAAGGCAAAGTCTAAAGGAAAGGTTGTGAAACGCCCCACTAAAAAACCTAAAACAAATATGATAAAACGAGTAACTCCAACAGTGATCGAGATCCAACAACATACAATGACGTTACGAGCTCGTAGTCAAATAATAAGCCAAATTGGTTGTCTAGTGCTGCTTCTAATGCAGGAACGGAAACCAAGGCGGACACTGAATCCGTTCATTCACTATATACACCCTGCCAAGAATTTGTTGCACTAACGAACGTCAGTAAGAAGACCACACCACGCAAAAACATTAGAAATACACGAAGCCAGAAACTTCCAAATTTTACACTGGATGATAATAGACCACTTTGTAAACAGTAGTACGCCGAGAGCTCCTGCACCTCCGGTTGCAACTTCTTCTTTAATGGGACCACCACGTACCATTCCACATCGTCTAATCGAGTATCAGCCATCAAGCAGTTTGGTTAGGACGGGACTACGTCAAAGGAACGCTGCATCGGTTTCCCAAACCTTCATCCCTAAACCATCAGGTATGTTTTTCATTCATAACATATTTGATAACATAATAAAAGACGTTTTATATTTATCACGCGGATTTTCATTAGTCTGGTGACGGATTAACAACACGGAGTGTCACCACCTCTGATCATCCCGTAAAGACCGACCAAGGGAGAAGCACGGCAAAGAGAAGGAACACTTGACACACATCCCATACCAATACGTCAAGCCAGAGTGGTTCAGTAGGCCGAAGACTTATTTATGTCCAGCAGTGGATTAGGTATAACAAGCTGTTTATGACGATGATTATATTATGACAGTTGTTACTAGCTTGCTGTTGCAGTTTGTAATGTGATATTTCATTGTAGTATTAATTTGGTCCTGTTTGTGTTTGAAAATGTTTTTTGTTTTATTTTATAATTTTTTTTTGAAGGATTGTATATAACTACTCTCAATAATGATAAAACATTTTATTTTAACCCCGATAAAGAAGTTTCACTTCAAAAAGATAGCGTAACGGATAAAAGTGACGCGTAACGTAACGGATAAATGTTACGCGTAACGGAAAAATGTTACACTAAATTTTTTGACAACCCCGATAAAGAAGTTTCACTTCAATTAATAATTAATTAAATATATAAATACACAATTAGTAAACAAACACAAAACAACATTGCAACATTCATGGAGATATAGGTCAGAGCTTGATGTAATTGTGGCGAATAAAAGTTATTAAAGTTCGAAAAAGTTTGGGGGATAAATAGGTTAATAGGGATGAAAAGTTAATAGGGATGGGAATTTTGAGATTTGATAAATATGAGTAGAGATCTAAGGATGGGTTATTTTTAGTACAATCAAAGAATATGTGGTCCAGACTGCCTTCGTCCAAACCACATTCACATAAGGATGAATCTCTAACCCGAATTTTGTGCAAAAAGACAGGTGAGCTGCAGTGGCCTATGCGTAGCCTACATAGAGTGGAGATGATGGGTTTAGAAACCTTTTTAAATTTAAAAAACCATGGTTTTGGGGTTATGCACTGCTGTACTGCATAATAATGCCGTCCCTTATGGTGAGAGGACCTGTCCCATTCCATTTTTCAAGTCAAAATTTCCAGAACGGAACCGGGAAAACCAATAAAGGGTTGTGCGTTCGTTGGTACAGTTCTCTCCGTAAACGTTTTTGATGTTACGTGCCGTTTGTGTCGCGTTGGTGCCACGACGGAACTCATATTCCATAATTTCCATAACGTACGGTAGGTTTAATAATGCCTAACGGTTTTATTTTTGAACCGTCATAAAATTTCAGCACAGTGTTATCTTTCTCTATACATAGATTTGAAAAGTGATTATTATATTTACTTTTACTGATACAAGATATGGCGGTACCGGTGTCTATTTCCATATTCACTAAACAATTTTCAATAATAATTGGCAAACTTACGGCTTTGTAATTATTTAACGATAACAAATTCAAATCCTCCATGAAGTCTTGTTCGCAATCCGCGCCTGGTGCCCCACCGTCTGTGTTTGGCTCCGCTCCGCAGTAATGTGCCCCACTGGCCCGTGACCTCTGCCCACGCCTCTGAGAGCACATACGCCGCAAATGACCGGGCTGCTGGCATCGGCTACACACGTACCGTTTAAATTTGCACTCCACGTATGTGTGGTTGATGGCCCCACACGCCTCACAATGAGACCTCTGTGCTCCTCCCGTTTTCGCCCCCGAAGACGCTGAGCCCGCTCCGCTCGCGCCCCGCTGCTCACCATCGTAGCTGTGTGCCGCCGCCGCCGCCGGTCTCGCTAAACCGAGCGCTGGCCCGCGCGCCCGTTCCCCGCGCCCCCCGGTTCTTATAATATGTACCGTCTCCGTACTGCTTGCTCCTTCCACCACCGCAGCATCTCGCTCCGCTGCCTCCAACGAATGTGCTAACTTCACTGCTTCCGTAAAAGTAATTGCGTCGTCCTTTGCAAATAGACGTTGCCTAATGACGTCACTCTTGAGGCCGCATATAAATTGATCCCGTAAATTCTCGTTTAACGTGTTTCCGAACTTGCAGTCACGCGATAACCTTTTTAGCTCTGCCACGAATGCTGATATGCCTTCCCCGCTGTCCTGCCTTTTCTGACGAAATCGATATCTTTCTGCAAGTGAAGATGGTGTCGGTTGCAAATGTTGATGCATCAATTCGCACACATCCTTGTAGGTTAACTCCGACGGCTTCCTCGGGCTACATAGATTAACCAGCAGCTCGTACGCTTCGTCACCCATAGACGCGATTAGTGTTGGCAGTTTTAAATTGTCCGTTATTTTGTTGACCTTGAAATACATGTCTAGTCTGTCTTTGTACGAACTCCACACACCCGCCCGCACATTAAACTCCACAACTTTACCGATTGACATCTTAGCCACTAACACGCGCAATTAGTAACAATTTACGTGATTATCCTCGTCGCCAATATAGTATCGGTAAAGTAGAAATAATACGACGTATATACGAAAGCACAGTTTATTCAGGAATGAATGCGAGGGGTGTCTGTACATTTCTTAAGTACATAACTTATTTATATCTACCTACATTAGTGATATCAAATACACTACAGAAGGTTATTGTCGAATATTTCGATAATACTTATTTTTGTAGTTTATTATTATATAAACCTAGTTAGATCTTATCTAGATCTACCTAGTAAATAGCTTTTTACATAAGTCCGGTACATAGAATTTTGAAAATTTCGATATATTAAAAGACTCTGGGGATTTAGTAAATGGAACAACTCATATTCTTGATATAACTCAAACTCAAACTCAACTCAAATCATTTATTTCCATAGGCCCAAAAAGGCACTTGAACACGTCAAAATACAAACATAAGAATATAAAACAAAACTCAAGTTATCAGTTCAGTAGAACTGATACTAAATGCACCGAGATGATTTGAATTACCGGAGCTTAGATTGATTTCGATTCAGCTTAAAGGTTTAAATTGAAATCAATCCAAGTACCAGCTCCGATGGGTATTGCATTCATGAGAAGAGCTGGTGAGAAACTCATGTGCACCATCTTTTCAAATAATTCATACAAAGCTTGTTGTTTTGACAACAGTATTTCTATGTGCCAGTTAAGGCAACCAAACCACAAAAGATAGAACACATATTTACTGATTCACTCCTCGACCAAGACTGCCTTTACTCGGCCGCCATTATGGTTTATATAGGATATCTACCCTCCATAATAACAGCCAGACATCAAGTCAGTCTTTTACATTTTATAAATTATGACAATTTTAAGACAGTGGTATCGGTGACAAGAATTAAATATTTAAGATATGAATTGTTATTGACTTTCCGAAAGATCTGCATAGTTTAACTTTCGGAATTCTTTGCATTATTATTCATTACACCTAGTATTTCATTGGCCGATATTCCGGAAGTCAAGTGTACAATCACATCTGTTTATTATAATTAGGATTACCGCTAACAATATAAACATACATTTTGGTATTTTTTGAGGTTTTTGTCGAATAACTCGGCAGCCCTTATATTTAAAGTATAAATTTTTGCATATTTAGGAAGGTCTCGCCGAGACCCGTCGATTGACGCCGCATTTGTCCGGTTTGGGCTAGTGGAATATCAAAAATTTTCAGTTGTAACATTTTTAGTACTAAAGTTAAAAGTCTACCTTAGGGACACACATTTGGAGCAAATTTACGAAGTTTTTTCTTGTTTTTGGCTATTTGACTTACCGCCGTTGTTTCGATTTGACCCTGAGTGCTCTCCTGCGTCCCGTAGGAGAAGATAATCCTGAAAAATACAGAAAAATTTATTATTTGTACTTAGGATTTTTAAAATCTTGCAATTTTTAAATTTTTTAGAGGTTTTTGTCGATTTACTCGATAATCCCTCATCTTAAAGTTTTAATTCTTACAGTTTAGACGGCTCTCATCTAGACTCGTCTAATAACACCTCTTTTATTGAAGTCCGGCAAATAAAACTTAGATATTATCAAATTTAGTTTCAATTTTGTTAATTTTTTGTTTTTGTTGAAGGTTATTGTCTAATATTTCGATAATACTTATTTTTGTAGTTTCTTATATTATATAAACCTAGTTAGATCTCATCTAGATCTACCTAGTCAATAGCTTTTTACATAAGTCCGGTACATAGAAGTTTGAAAATTTCGATATATAAACATACATTTTGGTATTTTTTGAGGTTTTTGTCGAATAACTCGGCAGCCCTTATATTTAAAGTCTAAATTTTTGCATATTTAGGAAGGTCTCGCCGAGACCCGTCGATTGACGCCCCATTTGTCCGGTTTGGGCTAGTGGAATATCAAAAATTTTCAGTGGTAAGATTTTTAGTACTAAAGTTAAAAGTCTACCTTAGGGACACACATTTGGAGCAAATTTACGAAGTTTTTTCTTGTTTTTGGCTATTTGACTTACCGCCGTTGCTTCAAATTGACCCTGAGTGCTCTCCTGCGTCCCGTAGGAGAAGATAATCCTGAAAAATACAGAAAAATTTATTATTTGTACTTAGGATTTTTAAAATCTTGAAATTTTTAAATTTTTTAGAGGTTTTTGTCGATTTACTCGATAATCCCTCATCTTAAAGTTTTAATTCTTACAGTTTAGACGGCTCTCATCTAGACCCGTCTAATAACACCTCTTTTATTGAAGTCCGGCAAATAAAACTTAGATATTATCGCATTTAGTTTCAATTTTGTTAATTTTTTGTTTTTGTTGAAGGTTAGTGTCTAATATTTCGATAATACTTATTTTTGTAGTTTCTTATATTATATAAACCTAGTTAGATCTCATCTAGATCTACCTAGTAAATAGCTTTTTACATAAGTCCGGTACATAGAAGTTTGAAAATTTCGATATATAAACATACATTTTGGTATTTTTTGAGGTTTTTGTCGAATAACTCGTCAGCCCTTATATTTAAAGTCTAAATTTTTGCATATTTAGGAAGGTCTCGCCGAGACCCGTCGATTGACTTTCCATTTGTCCGGTTCGGGCTAGTGGAATATCAAAAATTTTCAGTTGTAAGATTTTCAGTACTAAAGTTAAAAGTCTACCTTAGGGACACACATTTGGAGCAAATTTACGAAGTTTTATCTTGTTTTTGGCTATTTGACTTACCGCCGTTGTTTCAATTTGACCCTGAGTGCTCTCCTGCGTCCCGTAGGAGAAAATAATCCTGAAAAATAGAGATTTTTTTTTATTTTGTACTTAGGATTTTTTAAATCCTGAAATTTTCGAAATTTTTAGAGGTTTTTGTCGATTTACTCGATAATCCCTCATCTTAAAGTTTTAATTCTTACAGTTTAGACGGCTCTTATCTAGACCCGTCTGATAACACCTCTTTTATTGAAGTCCGGCAAATAAAACTTAGATATTATCACATTTAGTTTGAATTTTGTTAATTTTTTGTTTTTGTTGAAGGTTATTGTCGAATATTTCGATAATACTTATTTTTGTAGTTTCTTATTATATAAACCTATTCAGATCTCATCTAGATCTACATATTAAATAGCTTTTTACATAAGTCATGCCTTGTTTGAGTTTTGTAGGGTATTACCGATTCATGACAAAATTAAATATACGCTGCTAAATGAAGAATTTTTTAATGAACATCTAAAAGAAAAAAGAAAGTACAACAATAATACGGTTCAAACACGTCAAGTTTTTAAAAAATACCTAATTTTGCCTAAATACACCAATAATTATGGTAAAAGAAAATTGGGATATGTCATTCCATTTCTCATTAACGAATTACAAATGGCAGAGCAAGATCAACTTATTATAATCCCCAACCTTCCTAGTTTAATTCCCGTCTAAGTCCAACTCCCAATCCTATATCACTATTCACCCATTACTCATAACTCATTACATCACTCAATCATTCATTCACTCATCAACTTACTCATCTCTCACCTCATATCACGCTGTTCTCCGGGGTCAGCAGGCGACCCCAGGAGACTATCACGCCTGCCTGCGCTTGTCCTACGCAGTTGAGCGCCGTAAGCCGGGATGAAGGAATCCTGGAGGGTTGAGCTGAACGGGGTCGGGTTAGTTACCTCTGGGAAGCAACACGCCCTCTTTGGTCCGGAATTCTGGCAAAACGGTAGCCCTATAGCTAGCCACTATAGGGTAACGGACACGCGTCCCGTACGGAAGAGGTGGTACGGGTCGCAGGCGAGGTTCGGGGGGGTGTGTTCCCTGGGAGAGCATGGGGGCTTGGCCATGCTGACGGAACGAGGGCAGGTGGAACAACTGGGGATGGATGTGGATCGTTCTCCCCAGCCACAAGTCTGCAGTTCCCGATGTCGCGCATGAGTCCCAACCCAACGAACCTATACCTCTCGGGTATTCCTGGTGTCCTTAGGGACATCCCCAAAGGTGCGGGCTCCACGGAGGGTGGGAAGCTCGAGAGGTGAAATCAAAAACTACAAATACCATGGACAATAAAAGATCCAACAACCCAAAGGTGGACGGTACGGCAGCAGCCGGACCTGACTCCCAAGGAAGGCTTCCTTCCTTATCAAGAGCCTCCAGGATTGCTTCGGCAACCCAGGAGGTCAAAACCAGACAGCCTCGGGACGGCGCCACTATGGCACCGATACCGAAGGCAAAACTGACAGCGGGGGGCAGAAAGGTCACTGGTACACCAGTGACCAGGACGCCCAACGCGAAGACACCCGCGGGCCAGGTACAGGCTTCAACAAGCTCCACGAGTTTGGGCCGTACCCAGCCAGCACCCACGGTCGTTCCGGGCGAGGCTAGACCTACCAACCTGGAGCAGACTGCGGGGACGGGGTCCCAACACAACAACCCAGCCACGGACCCTAGCTTGTCCGGCTGGCAAATTGCAACAACGAGGAGAAGAAAGGGGAAAAAGGCGAAACGCTTAACGCCAACGCCCCAACCCCCATCTTCCTTATCTTGTACGGCACAAAGCAAGCCGCACAAGAATAACAAAAAGCAGCGTCGCAGGGAGAGGGCGAAGCGGCATGCTGCTTTATCTGGCGCGTCCCAGGTACCCACCCAAGGGCAGGGAACCCGTCCGCAGGGAGGGAGTGACGCGAGCGCTGAATCCACGGCGCCGCGACACCCGCCCCCCCCTAAGGGCAAAGGGACACAAACAGGACCTCAGGGTGGTAGTACCCAGGGGGGCCAGTACTCAGCCAAAAGGGCGCGACCTGACGAGACATTTTCTACGAAAGGCGAGCCAAAGAGGCGGAGGACTGGACCACCAGGGGAAACCTCTCAGACTGACTACGCAAGTGCGCTCAAGGCGGACCTGATGGCGGCGATTACCACCGTCAATACGGAAAACCTCAGCCAGAGTCAGTCTGATGAGGTCCAAAAACGCATTGTGGAACTACTGTTCGAGGAGTCGACGAAGCCGGGCAGTAGTACCTCAGAGGGCCCAGCGTTTCGGGGTAGGCCAATATTGGCCGACGGATCCCTGAGGCTCTGGTGCGAGAACCAGCCTACGCTGGAATGGCTAAAGCGCAGTGTGGCCACTATCACTCTCTCCACCGGGGAGAAGCTAGTATTAAAGCGCCTGGGCGAGGTGGCTAAGCGGGTCCGCTGTGGCATCTTGCTCCCTGGGGTCCACGAGGACCACAGAAAGGTAGCACACATGCTGCGTTTTCAAAACAGATGGGCAGACATCGAAAGATGGCTCCTCATCAAAATGGACAAACAAACGACAGACACGTTTGCAATGGTTAGCATCCCGGAGACGGTGGTGAAGCCCCTGGTCGAGCGCGGCCGCCGACTCAGCTTCATGCTGGGTACGGTGTACGTCAAGTTCCTGGGGCCCAGCGGCAAGTTTGTTGAACATCCACCAGCCGAAGCCGTCTCCAGGGATGCAGATAACACCGTTCACACCCCACCGATGGTCACTGCGGAGGGGGCAAAGGATGCCGTTGACGCAGTCGCGGCACCTAAGCCCCAAACTCCGGTGCGGTCCGTTCCCGCCTCCGACGTGATGGAAGAAGACTCTCTTCTTCGTGACCGTAAGGATGGTGGGGACGACTGCGCGGAGGAGCTCCGTAAACTGACCATCCAAAGGGAAGGCGGAAACGAGAGTGAGGACACAGCAGCGGAGATATCTAACTCCAATGGCGCTGTCTTCTTCCTCTGAAACCAACATCCTTCAGGCAAACTCTTTTATCAAAACAAAATACCCAACTAGACATTAGTTGGGTAGTAATGGAAGAATGCAACTCTAATAGTCGAAGTACATACCTACCATTATTTTTTTACGTTAAAGACAACAAATATGTATTATAGTTTTGTAGCTATTGGTAGGTACGTATGTATAATATAGGTAGGTACCGCTCTTCATAGTAAATTTAAATGAATACATACATACATTGATTTATTGCAAACTAGCTTCCACCCGCAGCTTCGCCCCAGTTTCCCTCGGAAACTGTACATTTTCCCAGGATTAAAAGTAGCCTATGTGTTATCCCAGACTTCGTCCAGATCCGTTCAGTAGTTGTTTTTTGTGAAATATAACAAACACACACACACACACACTCACAAACTTTCGCATTTATAATATTAGTAGGAAGTAGGATAGGTACTTATGTAGATGTAGTGGGTTGAACGTTAAAGATGTACGAAACCTTTTTTATTTATATTTTTTTTACTTACAAAATACGTAAGGCCATTTTATTTAGTTTAATTTTTATTGCAAATACAGATTTTTGAACAGATGTACTGAACCTTTTTTAGTTATTTGTATTTTTTATCGATAATTTTATCTAATAGATTTTGACAGCTTGATTATAGGTTGCTGCTTCTGATAGATACAGTGTGGATAGATGGACAACCAGGCACGATGAAAGAATTATGGAGGGTAGAGGTAAGGAGTGTTATCTCATATGGTAGAAAATTGAAAAAAGTGTCCAGCTGTAAGCTGTAAATAACAGTTCAAAAACCTTCCAGAATGGCGTTAGTGTAGACACAGGGTATGGTATGAATGTAGCTACTATGTGAACGAAAATTTAACATTATTGTCGACTAAAGTAGTTCCTTATTGAAAATGTCAACTACTTGCGTATTACAAAATAATGTAGTAAATATAACCTTAAAGAGTTATTATGAGAAAAGGCGTAGCTAGAGTGATTTTATTTTCTGAACTGTGAATAGTACGTTTATTGATTTTTATCATTCAATGGCGCTTCCTTTAAAGTTTACTCTGATGTTAATGTGGCGCCACCCTAATTTAATGCATTTCAACGGACACTCTTTCATGTACACAGATGATACTCCTTACCTCTACCCTCCATAGAAAGAATAAGATTTTTTTGACACAAACACAATGAGTCATGAAAATAATTAAAATAATACTTTTTAAAACACATGAAATATTTTAAACACATTTCCAGTCATTTGGTAGTTTTCCCTGGAAAGTTTTACGGGAGTTTTGAAAATTGGTGATATAATAGATTTCTTTTCGAAATTTTACTTTGCCAACTCGTATCTTTGCCACCATATTAGAAAAATAGCGCTCAAAAACTGTTTTTTGAGAATAACTCCGTTCCGGCTCATTTACGATAAAAATAGGTAGTAATACATTCAAATTCAAAATCATTTATTCAATTAAGACACTATAGTCTGGCCACTGAGAGAATGCGTTTCTGACAGGTCGTGATCCAATGGGCGATGTAACTTTGAACTGGCGTACAACTTATGGCAAAATTTTAAATATCTCTTATTAACCTTAATAATGAGTAATAACATTAAAAATTGAATAATCATGCCAATGTAGGTACAATAAACGTTTTATTTTGGGCCAAAGTTATTAACAATTAATCAATTAATTAATTTAAGAACAATAATTTTTAAAAGTCTAACGATATCAAACTGCGCTGTTTCAAGGTAATGTCAATAGTTTGTTTTTGTAGTGATGAGACAAAATAATACTGAATTGTAACTGAGTATTTTTGGAATCGTAATATATTCTGTCGGTCGATATATTGTTAAATAAAACGTTCTAATTTTATAATATATAATTTTATTTATTTATCTTTATTGAATACACAAAAAACCAGTAGAACAAGATGAGTTACAAAGTATGTAAGGATGTAGTACAGTCGAATGTTGTCACCATTTCAGGGAAATGGGCCGAAATGCTTTGGGCATTTATACGAACGACATTAAAGTTCCTGGGGACATCGGAGGTAGACTTTTAACTTTAGTACTGAAAATCTTACAACTGAAAATTTTTGATATTCCACTAGCCCGAACCGGACAAATGGGAAGTCAATCGACGGGTCTCGGCGAGACCTTCCTAAATATGCAAAAATTTAGACTTTAAATATAAGGGCTGACGAGTTATTCGACAAAAACCTCAAAAAATACCAAAATGTATGTTTATATATCGAAATTTTCAAACTTCTATGTACCGGACTTATGTAAAAAGCTATTTACTAGGTAGATCTAGATGAGATCTAACTAGGTTTATATAATATAAGAAACTACAAAAATAAGTATTATCGAAATATTAGACAATAACCTTCAACAAAAACAAAAAATTATCAAAATTGAAACTAAATGCGATAATATCTAAGTCTTATTTGCCGGACTTCAATAAAAGAGGTGTTATTAGACGGGTCTAGATGAGAGCCGTCTATACTGTAAGAATTAAAACTTTAAGATGAGGGATTATCGAGTAAATCGACAAAAACCTCTAAAAAATTTAAAAATTTCAAGATTTTAAAAATCCTAAGTACAAATCATAAATTTTTGTGTATTTTTCAGGATTATCTTCTCCTACGGGACGCAGGAGAGCACTCAGGGTCAAATCGAAACAACGGCGGTAAGTGAAATAGCCAAAAACAAGAAAAAACTTCGTAAATTTGCTCTAAATGTGTGTCCCTAAGGTAGACTTTTAACTTTAGTACTAAAAATGTTACAACTGAAAATTTTTGATATTCCACTAGCCCAAACCGGACAAATGGGGCGTCAATCGACGGGTCTCGGCAAGACCTTCCTAAATATGCAAAAATTTAGACTTTAAATATAAGGGCTGCCGAGTTATTCGACAAAAACCTCAAAAAATACCAAAATGTATGTTTATATATCGAAATTTTCAAACTAGTAATTACATTGCAAACACTACAGATTCTAATTATTTCTCAGTAATAAATATATCAAAAACTAAAGGCCGACAGAGTCCACGTCAGTGATTAAATTAACAGACTATTTACTTTGAACTTATTTTGAAATAATTCATTTTTTAATTAAATAACGAAGGCAATAAGGCTAAGGCTCTTCAATTCGTTACTGAATCTATACTAATATTAGCAAAAAGTAAAATTTATATCTTTGTTTGTATGGTTGTAGGGGTAATCTTCGGAACTACTGATATGATCCAATCCCGAAAGTTCATTCCCTGTCAGAAATTGACAATATTCAGGAGTGACATATGCCATATTTTACTATGATTGAACAAAAAATGCAGTTAAAATAATAGTATGCGTAAATCAAGTCGAAAAAAAGCTGGAAGTTACGCCGCTGACGCCCAACAAAGTGGGCATGGGTCGGCTAGTATAAAATATATAAGAATATTATGGTCCAATCATTGGTCTTTTTCTCCGCATTTCCAGAGATGATTGTGTCACTGTCAAAGGCTATTGTGAAGGCGACGGGGTCGAAAGATTTAGCTTTCCACCCAACCACGTTGGTTTGCCTGTTTGCTCTTCGAGAATTCTGGCTGGTAAATATTTCCCAAAATATAGCATTGTGGTCACTAGCGGTATAGCTATCCATCACTTCCCAGATGTATCTTCCCCTAGTAAGGCTGCTGCTGACGAAAGTGAGATCAACGATGGACCTTGCCTCACCTCTTACAAACGTCGGTGTAGAGGAGGCTTCTCGCTGCTAATATACACAGTCATCGCCCGGCACGCGGCCCTAAATTACTCCGTGGACATCGAGTTGCCAGGCTTAGCTTCGCTCGAAATTGTGTGTCATGGACTCATGAAGACTGGGATAGGATATTGTTCTCCGATGAAGCCAGGATATCTCTGCATGGTGAAGACCGACGTCGGTGAGTGCTACGTAGACGAGGAGAACGCTTTGCAGAGGCATGTTTTGAAGAAATCACACCTTATGGAGGGGGCTCTGTTATGTTTTGGGCAGGAATAAATTCCATGGATCGTACGGAGTTAGTCTTCATCGAAAACGGTACACTGACTAGACACCGATACATAACGGAAGTTCTAATTCCTTATGCACAACCCGCTTTAACCGCTCTTGGCGAAAACATTTTTTATGGACGACAACGCTCGCGCCCACCGGTCTGACGATGTGGAAGCGTATATGCTAGAAGTCAGAATTCGTCGTTTGGACTGGCCAGCTAGAAGTCCGGACCTCAATCCCATAGAGCATGTCTGGGACGTTCTGAAGCGACGAGTGAGATCAGTGCAGCCGGCTCCGCAGACCATCAGAGAGCTAAAGAATGTGATTACCGCGGAGTGGGAACGTATTCCCCAAGAAACCATAAAAGATATACTCGCTAGCATGCCCAGACGAATGCAAGCCGTGATTTCAGCAAGAGGGGGTCACATTCAACACTAAACTTTTATCTGCTTTTAATGTATTCAAGAAAAACAAAGAAATTAACGCGTTTCATTTTTATTTAGCGAGCAGGTACAATAATAGTGTTTTGAGCTTAAACATTATTTCTCAATAATTTAATCAAAATGTTATGATAAAACTGATGATACCTATTCCTTCCTAATTAATTTATGAAATTCTGAGGATAACAATACCTAAAATTGTCAAACAAACTAATAGTAACTATAAAATAGTTCTTTGCTTAAGTGCCCGTTTTTTTTGCAAAAGAGTGTATAAGAAACTACAAAAATAAGTATTATCGAAATATTCGACAATAACCTTCAACAAAAACAAAAAATTAACAAAATTCAAACTAAATGTGATAATATCTAAGTTTTATTTGCCGAACTTCAATAAAAGAGGTGTTATTAGACGGGTCTAGATGAGAGCCGTCTAAACTGTAAAAATGAAAACTTTAAGATGAGGGATTATCGAGTAAATCGACAAAAACCTCTAAAAATTTCGAAAATTTCAGGATTTAAAAAATCCTAAGTACAAAATAAAAAAAAAATCTCTATTTTTCAGGATTATCTTCTCCTACGAGACGCAGGAGAGCACTCAGGGTCAAATCGAAACAACGGTGGTAAGTCAAATAGCAAAAAACAAGAAAAAACTTCGTAAATTTACTCGAAATGTGTGTCCCTAAGGTAGACTTTTAACTTTAGTACTGAAAATCTTATAACTGAAAATTTTTGATATTCCACTCGCTCGAACCAGACAAATGGGGTGTCGATCGACGGGTCTCGGCGAGACCTTCCTAAATATGCAAAAATTGTGATTTTAAATATAAGGGTTGCCGAGTTATTCGACAAAAACCTCAAAAAATACCAAAATGTATGTTTATATATCGAAAATTGCAAACTTCTATGTACCGGACTTATGTAAAAAGCTATTTACTAGGTAGATCTAGATGAGATCTAACTATGTTTATATAATATAAGAAACTACAAAAATAAGTATTATCGAAATATTCGACAATAACCTTCAACAAAAACAAAAAATTAACAAAATTCAAACTAAATGTGATAATATCTAAGTTTTATTTGCCGGACTTCAATAAAAGAGGTGAGACCCGTCTGGTCTAGATGAGAGCCGTCTAAACTGTAAAAATGAAAACTTTAAGATGAGGGATTATCGAGTAAATCGACAAAAACCTCTAAAAATTTCGAAAATTTCAGGATTTAAAAAATCTTAAGTACAAAATAAAAAAATTCTCTATTTTTCAGGATTATCTTCTCCTACGGGACGCAGGAGAGCACTCAGGGTCAATTTGAAGCAACGGCAGTAAGTCAAATAGCGAAAAACAAGAAAAAACTTCGTAAATTTACTCGAAATGAGTGTCTCTAAGGTAGACTTTTAACTTTAGTACTGAAAATCTCATAACTGAAAATTTTTGATATTCCACTCGCCTGAACCGGACAAATGAGGTGTCGATCGACGGGTCTCGGCGAGACCTTCCTAAATATACAAAAATTTAGACTTTAAATATAAGGGCTGCCGAGTTATTCGACAAAAACCTCAAAAAATACCAAAATGTATGTTTATATATCGAAATTTTCAAACTTCTATGTACCGGACTTATGTAAAAAGCTATTTAATATGTAGATCTAGATGAGATCTAACTAGGTTTATATAATAAGAAACTATAAAAATAAGTATTATCGAAATATTCGACAATAACCTTCAACAAAAACAAAAAAATTAACAAAATTCTAACTAAATGTGATAATATCTAAGTTTTATTTGCCGGACTTCAATAAAAGAGGTGAGACCCGTCTGGTCTAGATGAGAGCCGTCTAAACTGTAAAAATGAAAACTTTAAGATGAGGGATTATCGAGTAAATCGACAAAAACCTCTAAAAATTTCGAAAATTTCAGGATTTAAAAAATCTTAAGTACAAAATAAAAAAATTCTCTATTTTTCAGGATTATCTTCTCCTACGGGACGCAGGAGAGCACTCAGGGTCAATTTGAAGCAACGGCGGTAAGTCAAATAGCGAAAAACAAGAAAAAACTTCGTAAATTTACTCGAAATGTGTGTCCCTAAGGTAGTAGATTTTGCTCATGTACACTCGTGAAGAAAACAGTTACTGTATTTTTTTTTATATACCAATGTACGTATGAAATTACCCTAATACAGTGACTAATTAGTACAATTTAAATAAATTCGGGGGCGAAGTTCGGAATCGCCAAGATACGTCGGCCGTATAGTACCTACTTACTTTGTTTTTAATAAGAAACTATGTATCATGTATCGTATACGGATACTTCGGCCGTATAGTAACCAAGTCACACAAGTTATGGGAGATAATTATTCAAAACAGTAAAGAAAATACATTGAATCGAAATGGCAAATAGTCAACTTGAAAGGATAGGCACTATCTTTACTCGATAAGTCAAGGTACAATGTTATTTTTTAAATATCTATTACCTTAGAAAACAAATACTTTTTTCAATTATATTGGGTCTTTACCTATGAAATTGCCGTTTTGTATGCAATAAGTGAAAGTAACCTTACCTCCTAAGTTACGGAGTCCGCAGACTTTGCCATTCCTGACCCACGGCTCCTGGATCAGTATGATGGCTGTTTTGTTTACCTCCAGCCACTTCCGGATCTGAGCCGTCGCGGTTATACTGTGGTGGAGGTTTGCCTGAAGGATGTTGGTTTCAGAGGAAGAAGACAGCGCCATTGGAGTTAGATATCTCCGCTGCTGTGTCCTCACTCTCGTTTCCGCCTTCCCTTTGGATGGTCAGTTTACGGAGCTCCTCCGCGCAGTCGTCCCCACCATCCTTACGGTCACGAAGAAGAGAGTCTTCTTCCATCACGTCGGAGGCGGGAACGGACCGCACCGGAGTTTGGGGCTTAGGTGCCGCGACTGCGTCAACGGCATCCTTTGCCCCCTCCGCAGTGACCATCGGTGGGGTGTGAACGGTGTTATCTTTTTTTTTTTTTTTTATACCTGAGCTACCAAAATGACTCTGCCCTGCCTGAGTGAAAGCACCAGCAGAATCCAAGAGTGGTGGTCACCATCCTCAATGCAAACAAGGACAGTGCAGCATGGTGACCAGAACTATGGCGGCCTAGTGAGATGCTTTTTCACGCCCCTCTTAAAGGACCCGGGATCATAGTGGGACGGAAACACGTGCGCTGGTAGTGAGTTCCAGGTCTTAACCGCTCGGCACAGGAAGGAAGAGCCAAATCGATGAGTGCGAGAGTGTATGTCTTCCACTCTGAAGCGGTGACTTCGGAGGCCAGCACGTGTCGTCCTGTAGAGGAAGGGAGAAGGGGGGACCAGTTGGAAGAGCTCTTCAGAACACTCCCCATGATATAGGCGATAGAGGACTGCCATAGAGGCGATTTCTCTACGCATTTGCAGGGGTTCAAGGGACTCGGAGGCTTCGGGACTGCCGACAATGCGAATTGCTCGCCGTTGCAACCGGTCGAGAGCGTCAAACAAATACTGCGCGGCTCCATCGCAAAGGTGTGAACAGTACTCCACGCACGAGCGAACCTGAGTCTTATAAAGGAGACACAGATGCCCGGGCGAGAAGAACCGTCTCACCTTGTTGAGAACACCTAACTTCCGCGAGGCCGCCTTAGTGACGCTCTCAACATACTCGCGCGGGTTGAGGTCGCAGCAGATGGCCATGCCCAGGACATCGAGCCTGCCTTGTAATGGTAGTTGAGTGTTCTGAAAAGTCGGAAGGGGAAAGAATGGAGACCTTTTGGCAGAGAACGCGCACACCTGTGTTTTCTTGGCGCTAAACTCGACCAGATTCTCGCAGCCCCATTGTGAAATGCGGCCTAGAACATGGTCGAGCTCAGCGACAAGCTCCTGTCGTTTTTCCTCTACATCTACCGGCTTTGCCGCAGGGCGCCCAAAATATCGTCCATGAACTGTGCTGTCGTCTGCATAGCAATGAATGTTGCCAAGGTCTAACATGTCATTGATATGCAGAAGAAACAGCGTGGGCGACAGGACGGAAACCTGCGGTACTCCTGCGTTAATCGACTGAACGTCGGAGGCCGCGCCGTTACAAAGTACTCTGATGCGACGTTGGTGCAGGAATCCGGCAACCCAGTTGCAGAGTTTGGGGGGCAAGCCAAATGCCGGTAGCTTGGAGAGAAGCGAACGGTGCCAAACCCTATCAAAGGCCTTGGCCATGTCGAGGCTAATAGCCAAAGATTCCCCGTGCCTGTCAATAGCCTCACCCCAAAGGTGTGTGACATACGCTAGAAGATCACCCGTGGATCGGTTCGGCCTAAAACCATATTGACGATCGTTAAGTAGGGTGTGATCCTCCAGGTAGTGGACCAATTGCTTGTTTATGATCCGTTCGAACACTTTGCAGATAATGGAGGTGACAGCTATTGGGCGGTAGTTGGCCGGGTTGGAGCGGTCGCCTTTTTTGGGAATGGGCTGAACATTCGCCTCCCTCCAGGCCTCCGGAACAGTTCCCGAGGAATATGACAGGCGATACAGGCGCGTCAAAACCGGAGACAACTCTGGTGCACAGTTCTTAAGAACCACCGCTGGGATACCGTCGGGGCCACTGGCTTTCCGAACGTCGAGAGACCGAAGCTCTGAGCGGACATCACTCAGCCGGATGCGAATATCCCGCATTGTTGCATCGCAGGCCGGAATGGTAGGTAGGTAATCTGCATCCCTGGAGACGGCTTCGGCTGGTGGATGTTCCACAAACTTGCCGCTGGGCCCCAGGAACTTGACGTACACCGTACCCAGCATGAAGCTGAGTCGGCGGCCGCGCTCGACCAGGGGCTTCACCACCGTCTCCGGGATGCTAACCATTGCAAACGTGTCTGTCGTTTGTTTGTCCATTTTGATGAGGAGCCATCTTTCGATGTCTGCCCATCTGTTTTGAAAACGCAGCATGTGTGCTACCTTTCTGTGGTCCTCGTGGACCCCAGGGAGCAAGATGCCACAGCGGACCCGCTTAGCCACCTCGCCCAGGCGCTTTACCACTAGCTTCTCCCCGGTGGAGAGAGTGATAGTGGCCACACTGCGCTTTAGCCATTCCAGCGTAGGCTGGTTCTCGCACCAGAGCCTCAGGGATCCGTCGGCCAATATTGGCCTACCCCGAAACGCTGGGCCCTCTGAGGTACTACTGCCCGGCTTCGTCGACTCCTCGAACAGTAGTTCCACAATGCGTTTTTGGACCTATTGTACCCAATAGTGAACAGCTAGCCCTTATCCCTTCCTCTCCTTATATAGCAACGAACGAGAAATCATTCGTGTACATAGGAGCAGAATGCCCTAAATTTAGTAACATATATCTTTGTGAGAAAAACATAGCCCAGCAGATCAGGACAGAACCAGACTGTATTCAAGAGCTCATCATAAACCAAAATTTAAAGGATACTTGTCACTTCACAAAAATCCTACTCTCCAGAGAAGCAGTAGAAAAACTAGATGACCAACACTATGTACTCTCACTACCCCGGCCCACTAAAATTCAGTTAGCCTGCAACAGAAAAGACTTCAATACACTGGAAGGAAGCTACCTAGTTACCATTCCCATGGATTGCTACATACGCACCGAAGAAATTACAATTATTAATAACATACCTAATTACACCTTTCTTGTTATATCTGCTCCGAAAATACCTGATCCGCTTCTCTTCTCTTTTCCTTTTTGGACCGGATTTTATCTCGCATTACATGAGTTGATTCATTAGAAGTCTCGCTTTCATATTCCATCAAATCTGCTTGATTTGAAGCTGGTTCTGAACATACCACTGTGCCAGTAACTACACTGCTGTATGTTTTATTATTTTTAACTCTAATGCTTGATGGCAGCTCTTTTGTAGTTCTGTATCCCTGATTTATCGCTCTTCGTTGGTCGAGGACAATCTGAAGGGCTTTTCGATATGGTACTTGCTTTTCACTCATGATTAATCTTATTTGTCTTTCTTTCAAATAAAAAGGACATTTTTTATCTAATACCAAGTGTGCTCCCTTACAATTCAGACATCTAAAAATTTTTTCCTCGCAATTTTCATGATTACCTCCACATTTAGGGCATAATTTCTTTTTAGTGGGACAAAACCTAAAAATATGTCCAAATTTCCAACAGCCTGAGCACTGGGTCACAGGGAAAGTATAAGCTTCAACTCTAAAGCGGCAGTCATAGGCATATACATGAGTTGGTAATGTATTGCTTTTAAAACAAATCCGAATAGACTCGCTGTCCACCCATTTGCCCTCCGCGTTTAAGCGTTTTAGTCGTTTAATAGAAATTATTTCTATTTCACATTTTATTATTTCTTGTAAGTCCTTATCACACAAATCAATGTCAACACCTTTTACAATGCCGTATGAAAATGACATTTCATTTATTTTTTGACTTTCTTTCTCTTAATATATGGCAAGCTGTGCCGATGTCGACAATTCTGCCAATGTCAAGTGGTAAGAAAATACGTGGGTTTAATGTATAAAACAAAAAAAAAAAATTAAAAATTTTGCGATTATCCAAATTTTGTTCAAAAGTTTTCAGTGGACTGAATGTGGGGTTTTTTGATGTGGATTTAACACTGAAACAAAAGGACAGACACAGATAAATAAAAAAAAAGTTGCGTGTACTAGCGTACACTCGTAAGAAGTGAAACTTTTTTATGACGTTATTTTTCAAAAAATAAATATCATATGTCGACGTAAGGTATAATGACAAAAGACTTATAAACCACCAATATTCGTGACAATTCTTATTTCAAGTGCAATAAAAGTTAAGGCGCGAGACCTGAGTAAATATTTCGCGATCTGTGGTGTGAATGAAGTAAGTTTGTGGAATGTGATGTGTGTAGTTATTTACATTGTGGACTAAATAAAATAATATTGTTTGTAATGTGATATTTCATTGTAGTATTAATTTGGTCCTGTTTGTGTTTGAAAATGTTTTTTGTTTTATTTTATAAATTTTTTTTGAAGGATTGTATATAACTACTCTCAATAATGATAAAACATTTTATTTTAACCCCGATAAAGAAGTTTCACTTCAAAAAGATAGCGTAACGGATAAAAGTGACGCGTAACGTAACGGATAAATGTTACGCGTAACGAAAAAATGTTACACAAAATTTTTTGACAACCCCGATAAAGAAGTTTCACTTCAATTAATAATTAATTAAATATATAAATACACAATTAGTAAACAAACACAAAACAACATTGCAACATTCATGGAGATAGGAGAAGATAATCCTGAAAAATAGAGATTTTTTTATTTTGTACTTAAGATTTTTTAAGTCCTGAAATTTTCGAAATTTTTAGAGGTTTTTGTCGATTTACTCGATAATCCCTCATCTTAAAGTTTTCATTTTTACAGTTTAGACGGCTCCCATCTAGACCCGTCTAATAACACCTCTTTTATTGAAGTCCGGCAGATAAAACTTAGATATTATCGCATTTAGTTTGAATTTTGTTAATTTTTTGTTTTTGTTGAAGGTTATTGTCGAATATTTCGATAATACTTATTTTTGCAGTTTCCTATTATATAAACCTAGTTAGATCTCATCTAGATCTACCTAGTAAATAGCTTTTTACATAAGTCCGGTACATAGAAGTTTGAAATTTTCGATATATAAACATACATTTTGGTATTTTTGAGGTTTTTGTCGAATAACTCGGCAACCCTTATATTTAAAATCATAATTTTTGCATATTTAGGAAGGTCTCGCCGAGACCCGTCGATCGACACTCCATTTGTCCGGTTCGGGCGAGTGGAATATCAAACATTTTCAGTTATAAGATTTTCAGTACTAAAGTTAAAAGTCTACCTTGGGGACACACATTTCGAGTTAATTTTTGTTTTTGTCGATTTACTCGATAATCCCTCATCTTAAAGTTTTAATTCTTACAGTTTAGACGGCTCTCATCTAGACCCGTCTAATAACACCTCTTTTATTGAAGTCCGGCAAATAAAACTTAGATATTATCGCATTTAGTTTGAATTTTATTAATTTTTTGTTTTTGTTGAAGGTTATTGTCGAATATTTCGATAATACTTATTTTTGTAGTTTCTTATTATATAAACCTAGTTAGATCTCATTTAGATCTACCTAGTAAATAGCTTTTTACATAAGTCCGGTACATAGAAGTTTGAAATTTTCGATATATAAACATACATTTTGGTATTTTTTGAGGTTTTTGTCGAATAACTCGGCAACCCTTATATTTAAAATCATAATTTTTGCATATTTAGGAAGGTCTCGCCGAGACCCGTCGATCGACACTCCATTTGTCCGGTTCGGGCGAGTGGAATATCAAACATTTTCAGTTATAAGATTTTCAGTACTAAAGTTAAAAGTCTACCTTGGGGACACACATTTCGAGTTAATTTTTGTTTTTGTCGATTTACTCGATAATCCCTCATCTTAAAGTTTTAATTCTTACAGTTTAGACGGCTCTCATCTAGACCCGTCTAATAACACCTCTTTTATTGAAGTCCGGCAAATAAAACTTAGATATTATCGCATTTAGTTTGAATTTTATTAATTTTTTGTTTTTGTTGAAGGTTATTGTCGAATATTTCGATAATACTTATTTTTGTAGTTTCTTATTATATAAACCTAGTTAGATCTCATTTAGATCTACCTAGTAAATAGCTTTTTACATAAGTCCGGTACATAGAAGTTTGAAATTTTCGATATATAAACATACATTTTGGTATTTTTTGAGGTTTTTGTCGAATAACTCGGCAACCCTTATATTTAAAATCATAATTTTTGCATATTTAGGAAGGTCCCGCCGAGACCCGTCGATCAGCACCCCATTTGTCCGGTTCGGGCGAGTGGAATATCAAAAATTTTCAGTACTAAAGTTAAAAGTCTACCTTAGGGACACACATTTCGAGTAAATAAATCCAATAGCACGCCACTTAGTTCGATCCTCGGCCTCTCGCATCCAGCTCCTGCCAGCCGTCTTGCGGAAATCATCACTCCACCTGGCCTGTGGACGTCCTACACTACGTTTGCCGAGACGCGGTCTCCACTCAAGAACCCGTTTACCCCAACGGTTATCGGTTCTGCGGCTAATATGGCCAGCCCACTGCCACTTCAGCTTGCTTATCCTGTGGGCTATGTCGATGACCTTGGTTCTCTGTCGGATCACCTCGTTTCTAATACGGTCCCTTAGAGAAACTCCGAGCATAGCCCTTTCCATAGCACGCTGAGCGACTTTGAACTTGTGGACCAGCCGTACCGTAAGTGTCCACGTTTCGGCTCCGTATGTCATTACGGGTAGGACGCACTCATTAAAGACTTTTGTCTTTAGGCACTGTGGGATCGATGATGAGAAGACTCGACGAAGCTTCCCAAACGCTGCCCAACCCAGCCGGATTCTCATGTTCATCTCGTCCTCAAAGTTGTTTCTCCCTAACTGCAAAGTCTGCCCGAGGTACACGTATTTTTGAACAACTTCGAGAACGGCACCGTGTACCGCAACCGGTTCCGGTAGTACATGTTCATTGAACATGACCTTGGTCTTGTCCAAGTTCATCCGTAGGCCGATGCGTACAGAAGAGTCAGCAAGGTCGTTCAGCATCTGTTGTAGGTCGTGCAGCGTCTCTGCCATGATGATGTAGCGGGTCACCACACTAATATTTAAACTTATATTTATTACCTATTCCTTGAAAATATTGTCATATGGTTATTTCTTTGAAACAGTTTATATATAGCCCTAATAATTGTAAGTACTAGTTAGTTTTCATAAAATCCAAAATTTTGTTTCCAAATTAAATAATTATAATTAAATTCAATTCTTATAAAGTCAAACCTCTTGCCTGGGGTGTACACCGATACAATTATCTAACTGAGGGTAGATCGGTAATGGTGCGCCGGACAGAGAGACTTTTACCGACGAGATATTAATAGCGATATATTGAACTGTGTTATAAAGTAAACATGAACGCTAAACTGTTTTGCAAAAACAACTGTATACCGTGTGTTCTCGTGTAGTGAAAATAGACAATCTGAAAAACCGTGTGAGACTTTTATTTTGTGAACAAAAACTCCTTCGCTCCGCTGCACAAATAAAAGGTAAACATACCATACTACAATGACAATGTCGTCTGCAAATCGCAAGTGAGAGATGTATTCGCCATTGATGTTGATTCCGCGTCCTTTCCAGTGCAGCGTCTTGAAGAAGTCCTCCATTGCATTAGTGAACAATTTCGGGGATATAACGTCCCCTTGTCTCACTCCTCGATGCAATGGTACGGGTCTTGTATGCATGATTCTGTACTTGGACGGACATTGTGGCGGCTTTGTAGAGACATCTCAACACTTGTATGTATCGCCAATCTACTTGGCAACGCTGCAGGGACTCCAGAACAGACCAGATCTCTATCGAGTCAAAGGCCTTCTCATAGTCCACAAATGCTAGACACAGGGGCTGATTATACTCTTCGGTCTTCTGTATAATCTGCCGTACTGTGTAAATGTGGTCTATGGTGCCATATCCGCTCCGAAACCCAGCTTGCTCCGGTGGTTGGAATTCGTCGAGTCTTCGCGCAAGACGGTTCGAAATGACTCTCGAAAACAGCTTGTAGACGTGGCTTAGAAGGGAAATGGGCCGATAGTTCCTCAACATGGTCTTGTCACCTTTCTTGAAGAACAGGATGACCACACTTCTACTCCACGCCTCTGGAGTTCTCCCTTCGAACAGGACAGCGTTAAAAAGCTTTTTGAGCTCCCTCAATACGGGCGTACTTCCAGCCTTTAACAGCTCTGTTGTAACGCCATCCTCTCCAGGGGCTTTTCCATTTTTCAGCTGTCCAAGAGCCATTTCGATTTCATCAGTGCTGACTTCTGGCAGATCTTCGGTGTTGTGGCGTGTTAATGTAGCTCTAGGGTCCTCATTTTCGGGATCAGGTCTAGATGTATGCGAAGCGTATAAGCTGCCGTAGAAGCTTTCGACTTCCGAAAGGACGGCCGGCTTGGAAGCAACGACTTCTCCTCTTGATGTGGTCAACTTCGTCAGGTGGCTTCTTCCAAGAGATTGTACGAACACTTTTGACCCCCGATTCTGCTCGATCGCTCTTTTAATCGAAAGAGTATTGGAGCATCGGAGGTCGTATCGCACAAGTTTGGTGATCTCTCGGTTTAGAGCCCGCTTTGCCGACGAAGTGGCAGGTGGGTTCTCACGTCGTTCCCTCATTAGCCCTAATGTCCTCTCTGAAAGCTTCGACTCCCCGCTTTTACGCTGCATTTTACAAAATCTCGTACCTTCGTCCCTGAGAATCCGAACCACATTTTCAAGGTTCTGGTTTACGTCTCTTGTGGTTTCCATGGCAGCAAATCGGTTTTCCAGATTTGACTGGAATTTTTCAGATCCCATCGCGATTTGGAGCAGAGTTGGTCGGAGCCTGGATTTCATCAAACGGACACGTTCAGCCTTAAAGTCGATATTCAGAGAGCCTCGGACAAGACGGTGATCACTACCGGTGTTAAACCTATTGATCACTGAGACGTCTCTGAATATGTGCTTCCTGTCCGTCAAGATGGAATCAATCTCATTTTTAGTCATAGCGTCGGTCGGTTTAGTAGTGAAGTGGAGAGCCCTCGATATGTCATCGAACATATCCTCCACCTCATCATCCGAGTGAGCCGAGGTCGGTGCGTACACTTGTACTACCTTGAGGCTATATCTCTCGGTAAGTTTGATAATGAGGTACGCTACCCTGCTCGACACACTGGACAATTCTACCACGTTATCGGAGAGTGACTTGTTTACCAGAAACCCCACGCCACCTTGGGATTGTTGGTCTCCCTCGCGGAAGTACATTAGGTGGCCTGAGTCGAGAGTTACGGTGTCCTCCTCCTCTCTTCGGACTTCACATAACCCTAAGATATGCCACCTAATCTTCCCAAGTTCCACCTCAAGCTGCGCCAGATGCGAGTCTAGCCGTAACGTGCGGCCGTTAAACATTGCCAGGGTCAGTCGTTTACGGTGGCCTTCCGTAACCCGGTGATTCTTAGCACCCCCTGTCACGCCGTTACCGTGGTCGCCACCATGACCAGGAATAGCGGGACTGCCGGGAACTGGGGGCCGTGGCTTCTGTTGCTTACTCATGGAGGATTTTGGCCCATCATCACCACGCTGGGCAGGCGGGTTGGTGATCGCAGGGCGTAACTTGTTGCACCGAAGATGCTGCTGCCCGTCTCCGGCCTATTGTATTTAGTTACGCCAAGAGGCGGGGATATACCGCCATCGATCGGTCGCCAGAGCCTCGTTTGTCGTTCAGCAGGGTGCACCACGTGCAGGTGAGGTTGGCTGGAAGCGAAAGATCGTGGTTCGTCCCCTTACACCCCCATTTTCATTGCTTGATTCACTATTTTTGTTATGGGAACGAAGTCTTAATATTTTTTTATTAAGAAAATATTGTTTTGTTATTATTTTTTAAAGAATTGGTGAAAAACATTTTTCAATTTTATATATAGCGCCATCTTTAGAATAGAAACTGAACTTACATTTACGTGTTATAGTTGTCGTTGCCAGTAGTTTAATATTAATAATATAGATGTCGCTGTAAATTAATGATTTTTAAAATTATGTGTATCAAATATAAATACAAAATATATCAATAAATAAGTTTAGCAGTGAACTACGATAGGCTGGTAACGACACTTTTTGTTAAAGTAAGCTATTGTAAGCCGTGCGGCGTGCGCATGTTTCTCTGTCTGTCTGTCTCTCTCTCTGTCTCTATCTCTCTTATAGAAAGCAAGCCAGATATTTTCGTTTCGTCTTTCTATTTCGAACTTCGTTCCATCCGGGTGTCCCTTGACACCTCTCAAGTTTTTTTTTTTTTCCATTGTGTATAGGCCGATGAAAAATAATATTGTTATCTTAAAAAAAATCGTCTAGGCCAATACAAAGTGGTCGATGTCCTTTGAAGGTCTTACACAAGCGTTGTGTTCTGAATCGTTATGATTATAAATATAAGAAACATTGGCGAAAGCACTTCAAATGCAAAGTGCAAAAGCAAATCGAAGGCAAAGTCTAAAGGAAAGGTTGTGAAACGCCCCACTAAAAAACCTAAAACAAATATGATAAAACGAGTAACTCCAACAGTGATCGAGATCCAACAACATACAATGACGTTACAAGCTCGTAGTCAAATAATAAGCCCAATTGGTTGTCTAGTGCTGCTTCTAATGCAGGAACGGAAACCAAGGCGGACACTGAATCCGTTCATTCACTATATACACCCTGCCAAGAATTTGTTGCACTAACGAACGTCAGTAAGAAGACCACACCACGCAAAAACATTAGAAATACACGAAGCCAGAAACTTCCAAATTTTACACTGGATGATAATAGACCACTTTGTAAACAGTAGTACGCCGAGAGCTCCTGCACCTCCGGTTGCAACTTCTTCTTTAATGGGACCACCACGTACCATTCCACATCGTCTAATCGAGTATCAGCCATCAAGCAGTTTGGTTAGGACGGGACTACGTCAAAGGAACGCTGCATCGGTTTCCCAAACCTTCATCCCTAAACCATCAGGTATGTTTTTCATTCATAACATATTTGATAACATAATAAAAGACGTTTTATATTTATCACGCGGATTTTCATTAGTCTGGTGACGGATTAACAACACGGAGTGTCACCACCTCTGATCATCCCGTAAAGACCGACCAAGGGAGAAGCACGGCAAAGAGAAGGAACACTTGACACACATCCCATACCAATACGTCAAGCCAGAGTGGTTCAGTAGGCCGAAGACTTATTTATGTCCAGCAGTGGATTAGGTATAACAAGCTGTTTATGACGATGATTATATTATGACAGTTGTTACTAGCTTGCTGTTGCAGTTTGACGAAGATTAGCAATTAAAATATAAACGGCTTGATGACAATTAAAATAAACTAACTTTGTTCAATAAAAAGGAAGTGGTACTCTTTAAAAAACCCTCTTTGAGTAATTAAATAAATCGGAGACGTAACTTATTATTGTTTTTTGAACTAAATCTGTTGACTTTGTACTACGTTGATCATCACTTGCGAAGATCATTCATTGATTGATTGTTTATGAATAAGGAATATTAATTGCTTGTCTCATGACATAAGTTACTTCCCACTACTTACTGGTTAGAGAGATAACCATACAGTAACTAAAAATAATCTAAGCTAGATCCATTTATGGTCCCCGAAACCACCTGCACATACTAAATTTCATGAAAATCTTTGGAGCCGTTACCATGATTCAGATTATATTTAGTCAGGCCATAAATACTCTTTTTTTTATGGAATAGGGGGCAAACGAGCATTGTCGTATGTCTGATGGTAGGCGATTACCGCCGCAACACCAGAGACGTCACCGTGCGTTGCCGACCTTTTAAAAAGAGTACGCTCTTCTCTCTCTCTTTTCTTGAAGGTTTGAAGGTCGGACAGTTCATTCTACAGTTTTGTTGTGCGAGGCAGAAAAATTTTGGAAAAGCACAACAGTTGTGAATAATTTTAAGTAGATATTTATATACACTATTTAACGTTTTAGGATCTAACTACAGCCAAATGCCGAAAATAGTTAGCGTAGAAAGTATGAATCCTTACAGACAGAGTAAGTCTATTTATTTCTTTGGTATATCAACACCATGACTACATTAAATTCCGATAAATATTTCCTATATTACATACGATCTTGTCTTAGATCCAACGATATAAATGCGGTTGTCACCATCGTTTAGATTATGTTTCAAAGAAAGATTTATGTACTTAACTAGCTGAACCCCGCGGTACGACAATAACCGAAGGCAACTAGTATCTTTATAAATTGTAGCCTATATGTTATTCTGATGTATAAGTTATATTATTGTAAAGTTACATCAAAATCCATTCTGTACCTTTTGTGCGAAAGAGCAACAAACATACTCACAAACTTTCATGTTTATAATATTAGTACGATACACTGTTTTTATATAAAACGAACATAAAAAAGTTAATATTTCATAATAACACTAAATTATAATTGCGTTTTTGCCAATAATATAGAAAATTAACGTACCTTTAATTGCAATAAAATCCAACGAGCATGTTGTTTTTATAACTGAATGTTTTTTCCCATGTTTATAGTTCGTTATATTTCATCGATTAACCAGTACATTATTTGATTCCTTAAAAAAATCTAGGTTTCTTTTAAGATGTAAAGGATAAATGTTACATATCATTAAATCATTTATCTTTAACCGACTTCAAAAAAAGATTATGTTCGTTACCACATAGTGGCTCATAGCTTTCGACTAGGCGAAGCGATTTCAATGATTATTTTTTTTATTTCAAAGCTGGTGCTTCCCTTGTCCTTGGTCTTGGTCCCATTTCAATTTGGTCCAGTTCTTGAAGTCGGTTTCTTTTTTGTTTAAATAATTTAAAATATGGCTAATTCATCTCATGAAAAAAGTTTATACGCCAAATTGTGAAACTTGCGGAGTCCTTGATTATATCCAACACTTGCTAGTTGATTGTGTCAAATATCGAAACCAAAGGAACTCGTTGATGTGCAAATATAACTTTAATGTTTACGTTGTAGGACTTGTCATCACTATTTTAAGTAATCCTAATACAAATGCGGCGTTAGACTTATTTGAGATATTTGCGCAACAACGACTTCCTTTGTCTCCATGTTAGTTAGTATCTTAGGATAAGCTAAGATGGGCTAACATATTTTTTTTTTTTTTTAAAGACAACTCCCACCTTAGGAATAAACATCCTGTGTCGTGGGGGACTTTACAAACATACATGAAACAGACACAAAGAACATCCAGACTCGGGACAACAATTCGTGGATATCACACAAAGTGTTGTAGGTACCGCGTGGGATTTGAACCCACGACACTTGGCGCAGTAGCAAGCGGCATGGCGATCGCTGACACCACTCGGCCAACCGTGCAGTCTGTGTAACATATTATTTTTTAATAAAAGTCTCTAAAGAAATAAAGATATAAAAATGCTAATTAAATTGCTTAAAATAACTGACAAAATATATTAAATCAATTTTATATATTCAACTTACAACAGGTCCACCTAGGCACCCCACTCCACCACCTTATCCTTTTCAAATGCTCTTGCAACCGAGAGGGTACTATAGCGTACAAGGAATTCGCCGCTGGATAGACAGTTCGATGCCGAACGATAAGTTTATTGCAGCTGCGTCTACGTCTCAGCAAAATATGTACATACCTGAAGAGCTTCATGTAAATAATGAAGATTTGATGCAGGCCGAGGAAGAACATAACGGGTCGATTAGATGCGATGTCTCTTACATAATAACGCAACTAGAAGCACTTAACGAACAACTTGAGAGTGCTTGTCTAGAGCAAGAAACACCAGTGCTATGTAATGCAGATTTGTGGCACACTGTTGAGGACATAGCGAAAGCATCTAAATCTGATTTTGATGGCAGATGCAAAACCTGTGAAAATTGTACAAGGATAAAGAAATTAGTTCATCTTACGACTTTACTTAAAAGGCAAAATAGAATTGATTGGATAGTTGAAGACAACGAGACGCAAGAACGCCAGTCTGATTCAGCATCCGTCAGCTCGTTTGATAGAAATGTGAGTCTGACTCTGGATCTTATTCCGCGTCATGAGCACCTGGTTATAAACCTTAAAGTATCAATGATAAACGAAACGAAAAGGTATAGTGCGAGTGTCATCCCACGCCCAGTAACTGCCGTTACAAAACAATTTAATTGGTCACAACACGATCGTCTGCTAGACGAGGTAATAGAAACCCTTAGCCTAAATATGGGCGACGCTCCTTGTGACTCTGGTGCATATGGTGATAACGATGCAATTCAAAAAGAAAAAAATAGTGCTTCCAAAGGAAAACAAAAAAATTGTATTTAGTTCTATTAAGCTATCACCGAAAATAAAACTGTATAACGAAACTGTCTCTAAAAAAACCATACTAGATGCACCCACATTTTATCCAAGCTTGGAAGAGCTTGAAGTAAGTATGTATCAAGTATTTAAAGGACATTGTTCGTGACCAAAGATGATTCGCCCCAGGGCATTTCTTTGAGAATGTGCATATTACGCGGCGGATGATAAAGAATCTTCTACAGAGTAAATATTGTTATTTTGATGATACTACCTTATAAATATAAGTTTTATGGATCTAAACTAGACTATTAGAAATATTTTTTGTTTATAGAACTCATAGAAATTTGGTTTCAAGCATCCAGATTCTAATTACCATCCATGTCCCATTTTACATTTTCGTTAACTTTTTATTAAATATAGCTAAATCCCTTTTGAAGAATGTAATTTTAGTCCAATATTCTTAAAAAGGGATAGTTACCTTAGCCCTATACACAAATTGTTTTACCTAAAGAACATAAATTATTAAGAATAAATGCTCTTAACAAATGTCCTCAGATAACTTTATGATTACCGTTTAAAAAATATTCGCTCTTATTTACTACCTTCAAATTTGAAAATTCATACTTTTAACTGACTTAACAAGTTGCGCCAGTCTTCGCTCGGCGTCTGAGAATATTACACGGGTCTAAGACTGATATTTTTGCGCCATATTCAAGCATCTCTTGTCGCCGTAGGGGTTTTGTCGAAATATGGTCTAATCACCATTTCCTATTTTTATGGTAAGTCAGTGATTATTTTTTTTCATTGATACGTTTATTTAAGTGGTTATAAGAACTAATTTTAGGTAAAGTAGGTAAAAAGGTCATAATTCTTATAAAGAACTGTTTAATCAACAAAATGTTTGAATACTAATTACCATTTGCATAATTACCGTATTTTCCGTTACTCTTAAGTAAATGGTAATGTAGCAGCTGATGGTGTAGGTGGTACTGTCAAAAGAGTCGCAGACGCAGCGGTGGCTAAAGGCAAAGATATTGATAATATTGATGATTTCATTACAAGTGTGGCACAATCTGCGGAGAATGTCAAATTAGAAATTGTTAACGATTATCAAATTTTCGTAAAAAGATTTACTAATTCCTTCAGACAAACTAAAGCCATTAAAGGGCACAAATAAGGTGCATCAAGTTTTGTGGCGGAAATACTACCCGAATTTAATTTTTAGAAAGTTAAGCTGCTTTATTTGTTTGAGCGGTTATTGCAGTCATGTAAAACATGTAGAAGAGCTTAGCTATGGAGAAACCTGTGAAGGGGTCATGGAAGATAGGCAGAATCTGGTTAAAATTAATAAAGATAATAAATAATATAAATTTACAGCATTGCGCTCTAAATTTCAAGTCAGTCATAATGATTGCAAAGAAGGTTTTTTTAAACATAGAGTGAAACCTAAGAAAATGTTGCTGAGTAAACCAGTTTACAAAAATTCAAAATCATCATCAGAATCATTATTTTTGTAAACTGGTGGCTTATAGTGATGAGTTTCGACCTCTAATCTTTTTGCTACATTAATTTTGGAAGTCGAGGGAGTCAGCGGGTCAAGTAATTCTGGTCATGTCTTCTCCAAAAACTCGAAAACTGCTTTGACTGCAGCTTCAAATTTTTAATTAGTTTATTTAGTTACCAGACTTACTTCACGAACTGTCTAGTGCTGTACGTTTTTTGTAGCAACGCAGGTAACAAGCGGGTGCTGTCCTTTTCAATCGGTTATGATAAAGTTAGATAAATATGTGAGCAATAGGGGTTTCACTGTGCTAGTTAATATGTACTAAATTCACGTGCACTAAGAAATTATATTTTAATAATAAGAAGAACTAAAAACACGTCTGCTCGCAACGAATACTCGGACGAAAAAAATGATTGCAAAGAAGGTTTTTTTAAACATAGAGTGAAACCTAAGAAAATGTTGCTGAGTAAACCACTGCGCACTGCTTTTGTTCATCGGCGTAGCAATGAACAAGAGAATATTAAAATAACATCAAATATAATACTCAAGCCTGCACAAGAAAATAATAATGTAACAAAACTCTCTGATGTGCAGCCTGACAACAAATTGCATTTAACACCTGACCGTAACATTGACGAAATGGATAGTCTATACAACGTTAGTGACAGTACTAATTTCTCCAGAATGTTTGAAAGTTTTGTTGATACAAGCACCCTGAAAGAAGCATTATCTGAAACTGAAGCAAATTCCCAAGATGATTTTGATTCAATCTCATTATCGGAATCTATACTAGCCTTAAAGACAACTAGTGGTAATTTGAAGCTGCAGTCAAAGCAGTTTTCGAGTTTTTGGAGAAGACATGACCAGAATTACTTAGACCCGCTGACTCCCTCGACTTCCAAAATTAATGTAGCAAAAAGATTAGAGGTCGAAACTCATCACTATAAGCCACCAGTTTACAAAAATAATGATTCTGATGATGATTTTGAATTTTTGTAAACTGGTTTACTCAGCAACATTTTCTTAGGTTTCACTCTATGTTTAAAAAAACCTTCTTTGCAATCATTATGACTGACTTGAAATTTAGAGCGCAATGCTGTAATTTTATATTATTTATTATCTTTATTAATTTTAACCAGATTTTGCCTATCTTCCATGACCCCTTCACAGGTTTCTCCATAGCTAAGCTCTTCTACATGTTTTACATGACTGCAATAACCGCTCAAACAAATAAAGCAGCTTACCTTTCTAAAAATTAAATTCGGGTAGTATTTCCGCCACAAAACCTGATGCACCTTATTTGTGCCCTTTAATGGCTTTAGTTTGTCTGAAGGAATTAGTAAATCTTTTACGAAAATTTGATAATCGTTAACAATTTCTAATTTGACATTCTCCGCAGATTGTGCCACACTTGTAATGAAATCATCAATATTATCAATATCTTTGCCTTTAGCCACCGCTGCGTCTGCGACTCTTTTGACAGTACCACCTACACCATCAGCTGCTACATTACCATTTACTTAAGAGTAACGGAAAATACGGTAATTATGCAAATGGTAATTAGTATTCAAACATTTTGTTGATTAAACAGTTCTTTATAAGAATTATGACCTTTTTACCTACTTTACCTAAAATTAGTTCTTATAACCACTTAAATAAACGTATCAATGAAAAAAAATAATCACTGACTTACCATAAAAATAGGAAATGGTGATTAGACCATATTTCGACAAAACCCCTACGGCGACAAGAGATGCTTGAATATGGCGCAAAAATATCAGTCTTAGACCCGTGTAATATTCTCAGACGCCGAGCGAAGACTGGCGCAACTTGTTAAGTCAGTTAAAAGTATGAATTTTCAAATTTGAAGGTAGTAAATAAGAGCGAATATTTTTTAAACGGTAATCATAAAGTTATCTGAGGACATTTGTTAAGAGCATTTATTCTTAATAATTTATGTTCTTTAGGTAAAACAATTTGTGTATAGGGCTAAGGTAACTATCCCTTTTTAAGAATATTGGACTAAAATTACATTCTTCAAAAGGGATTTAGCTATATTTAATAAAAAGTTAACGAAAATGTAAAATGGGACATGGATGGTAATTAGAATCTGGATGCTTGAAACCAAATTTCTATGAGTTCTATAAACAAAAAATATTTCTAATAGTCTAGTTTAGATCCATAAAACTTATATTTATAAGGTAGTATCATCAAAATAACAATATTTACTCTGTAGAAGATTCTTTATCATCCGCCGCGTAATATGCACATTCTCAAAGAAATGCCCTGGGGCGAATCATCTTTGGTCACGAACAATGTCCTTTAAATACTTGATACATACTTACTTCAAGCTCTTCCAAGCTTGGATAAAATGTGGGTGCATCTAGTATGGTTTTTTTAGAGACAGTTTCGTTATACAGTTTTATTTTCGGTGATAGCTTAATAGAACTAAATACAATTTTTTTGTTTTCCTTTGGAAGCACTATTTTTTTCTTTTTGAATTGCATCGTTATCACCATATGCACCAGAGTCACAAGGAGCGTCGCCCATATTTAGGCTAAGGGTTTCTATTACCTCGTCTAGCAGACGATCGTGTTGTGACCAATTAAATTGTTTTGTAACGGCAGTTACTGGGCGTGGGATGACACTCGCACTATACCTTTTCGTTTCGTTTATCATTGATACTTTAAGGTTTATAACCAGGTGCTCATGACGCGGAATAAGATCCAGAGTCAGACTCACATTTCTATCAAACGAGCTGACGGATGCTGAATCAGACTGGCGTTCTTGCGTCTCGTTGTCTTCAACTATCCAATCAATTCTATTTTGCCTTTTAAGTAAAGTCGTAAGATGAACTAATTTCTTTATCCTTGTACAATTTTCACAGGTTTTGCATCTGCCATCAAAATCAGATTTAGATGCTTTCGCTATGTCCTCAACAGTGTGCCACAAATCTGCATTACATAGCACTGGTGTTTCTTGCTCTAGACAAGCACTCTCAAGTTGTTCGTTAAGTGCTTCTAGTTGCGTTATTATGTAAGAGACATCGCATCTAATCGACCCGTTATGTTCTTCCTCGGCCTGCATCAAATCTTCATTATTTACATGAAGCTCTTCAGGTATGTACATATTTTGCTGAGACGTAGACGCAGCTGCAATAAACTTATCGTTCGGCATCGAACTGTCTATCCAGCGGCGAATTCCTTGTACGCTATAGTACCCTCTCGGTTGCAAGAGCATTTGAAAAGGATAAGGTGGTGGAGTGGGGTGCCTAGGTGGACCTGTTGTAAGTTGAATATATAAAATTGATTTAATATATTTTGTCAGTTATTTTAAGCAATTTAATTAGCATTTTTATATCTTTATTTCTTTAGAGACTTTTATTAAAAAATAATATGTTACACAGACTGCACGGTTGGCCGAGTGGTGTCAGCGATCGCCATGCCGCTTGCTACTGCGCCAAGTGTCGTGGGTTCAAATCCCACGCGGTACCTACAACACTTTGTGTGATATCCACGAATTGTTGTCCCGAGTCTGGATGTTCTTTGTGTCTGTTTCATGTATGTTTGTAAAGTCCCCCACGACACAGGATGTTTATTCCTAAGGTGGGAGTTGTCTTTAAAAAAAAAAAAAAATATGTTAGCCCATCTTAGCTTATCCTAAGATACTAACTAACATGGAGACAAAGGAAGTCGTTGTTGCGCAAATATCTCAAATAAGTCTAACGCCGCATTTGTATTAGGATTACTTAAAATAGTGATGACAAGTCCTACAACGTAAACATTAAAGTTATATTTGCACATCAACGAGTTCCTTTGGTTTCGATATTTGACACAATCAACTAGCAAGTGTTGGATATAATCAAGGACTCCGCAAGTTTCACAATTTGGCGTATAAACTTTTTTCATGAGATGAATTAGCCATATTTTAAATTATTTAAACAAAAAAGAAACCGACTTCAAGAACTGGACCAAATTGAAATGGGACCAAGACCAAGGACAAGGGAAGCACCAGCTTTGAAATAAAAAAAATAATCATTGAAATCGCTTCGCCTAGTCGAAAGCTATGAGCCACTATGTGGTAACGAACATAATCTTTTTTTGAAGTCGGTTAAAGATAAATGATTTAATGATATGTAACATTTATCCTTTACATCTTAAAAGAAACCTAGATTTTTTTAAGGAATCAAATAATGTACTGGTTAATCGATGAAATATAACGAACTATAAACATGGGAAAAAACATTCAGTTATAAAAACAACATGCTCGTTGGATTTTATTGCAATTAAAGGTACGTTAATTTTCTATATTATTGGCAAAAACGCAATTATAATTTAGTGTTATTATGAAATATTAACTTTTTTATGTTCGTTTTATATAAAAACAGTGTATCGTACTAATATTATAAACATGAAAGTTTGTGAGTATGTTTGTTGCTCTTTCGCACAAAAGGTACAGAATGGATTTTGATGTAACTTTACAATAATATAACTTATACATCAGAATAACATATAGGCTACAATTTATAAAGATACTAGTTGCCTTCGGTTATTGTCGTACCGCGGGGTTCAGCTAGTTAAGTACATAAATCTTTCTTTGAAACATAATCTAAACGATGGTGACAACCGCATTTATATCGTTGGATCTAAGACAAGATCGTATGTAATATAGGAAATATTTATCGGAATTTAATGTAGTCATGGTGTTGATATACCAAAGAAATAAATAGACTTACTCTGTCTGTAAGGATTCATACTTTCTACGCTAACTATTTTCGGCATTTGGCTGTAGTTAGATCCTAAAACGTTAAATAGTGTATATAAATATCTACTTAAAATTATTCACAACTGTTGTGCTTTTCCAAAATTTTTCTGCCTCGCACAACAAAACTGTAGAATGAACTGTCCGACCTTCAAACCTTCAAGAAAAGAGAGAGAGAAGAGCGTACTCTTTTTAAAAGGTCGGCAACGCACGGTGACGTCTCTGGTGTTGCGGCGGTAATCGCCTACCATCAGACATACGACAATGCTCGTTTGCCCCCTATTCCATAAAAAAAAGAGTATTTATGGCCTGACTAAATATAATCTGAATCATGGTAACGGCTCCAAAGATTTTCATGAAATTTAGTATGTGCAGGTGGTTTCGGGGACCATAAATGGATCTAGCTTAGATTATTTTTAGTTACTGTATGGTTATCTCTCTAACCAGTAAGTAGTGGGAAGTAACTTATGTCATGAGACAAGCAATTAATATTCCTTATTCATAAACAATCAATCAATGAATGATCTTCGCAAGTGATGATCAACGTAGTACAAAGTCAACAGATTTAGTTCAAAAAACAATAATAAGTTACGTCTCCGATTTATTTAATTACTCAAAGAGGGTTTTTTAAAGAGTACCACTTCCTTTTTATTGAACAAAGTTAGTTTATTTTAATTGTCATCAAGCCGTTTATATTTTAATTGCTAATCTTCGTCAAACTGCAACAGCAAGCTAGTAACAACTGTCATAATATAATCATCGTCATAAACAGCTTGTTATACCTAATCCACTGCTGGACATAAATAAGTCTTCGGCCTACTGAACCACTCTGGCTTGACGTATTGGTATGGGATGTGTGTCAAGTGTTCCTTCTCTTTGCCGTGCTTCTCCCTTGGTCGGTCTTTACGGGATGATCAGAGGTGGTGACACTCCGTGTTGTTAATCCGTCACCAGACTAATGAAAATCCGCGTGATAAATATAAAACGTCTTTTATTATGTTATCAAATATGTTATGAATGAAAAACATACCTGATGGTTTAGGGATGAAGGTTTGGGAAACCGATGCAGCGTTCCTTTGACGTAGTCCCGTCCTAACCAAACTGCTTGATGGCTGATACTCGATTAGACGATGTGGAATGGTACGTGGTGGTCCCATTAAAGAAGAAGTTGCAACCGGAGGTGCAGGAGCTCTCGGCGTACTACTGTTTACAAAGTGGTCTATTATCATCCAGTGTAAAATTTGGAAGTTTCTGGCTTCGTGTATTTCTAATGTTTTTGCGTGGTGTGGTCTTCTTACTGACGTTCGTTAGTGCAACAAATTCTTGGCAGGGTGTATATAGTGAATGAACGGATTCAGTGTCCGCCTTGGTTTCCGTTCCTGCATTAGAAGCAGCACTAGACAACCAATTTGGCTTATTATTTGACTACGAGCTCGTAACGTCATTGTATGTTGTTGGATCTCGATCACTGTTGGAGTTACTCGTTTTATCATATTTGTTTTAGGTTTTTTAGTGGGGCGTTTCACAACCTTTCCTTTAGACTTTGCCTTCGATTTGCTTTTGCACTTTGCATTTGAAGTGCTTTCGCCAATGTTTCTTATATTTATAATCATAACGATTCAGAACACAACGCTTGTGTAAGACCTTCAAAGGACATCGACCACTTTGTATTGGCCTAGACGATTTTTTTTAAGATAACAATATTATTTTTCATCGGCCTATACACAATGGAAAAAAAAAAAACTTGAGAGGTGTCAAGGGACACCCGGATGGAACGAAGTTCGAAATAGAAAGACGAAACGAAAATATCTGGCTTGCTTTCTATAAGAGAGATAGAGACAGAGAGAGAGACAGACAGACAGAGAAACATGCGCACGCCGCACGGCTTACAATAGCTTACTTTAACAAAAAGTGTCGTTACCAGCCTATCGTAGTTCACTGCTAAACTTATTTATTGATATATTTTGTATTTATATTTGATACACATAATTTTAAAAATCATTAATTTACAGCGACATCTATATTATTAATATTAAACTACTGGCAACGACAACTATAACACGTAAATGTAAGTTCAGTTTCTATTCTAAAGATGGCGCTATATATAAAATTGAAAAATGTTTTTCACCAATTCTTTAAAAAATAATAACAAAACAATATTTTCTTAATAAAAAAATATTAAGACTTCGTTCCCATAACAAAAATAGTGAATCAAGCAATGAAAATGGGGGTGTAAGGGGACGAACCACGATCTTTCGCTTCCAGCCAACCTCACCTGCACGTGGTGCACCCTGCTGAACGACAAACGAGGCTCTGGCGACCGATCGATGGCGGTATATCCCCGCCTCTTGGCGTAACTAAATACAATAGGCCGGAGACGGGCAGCAGCATCTTCGGTGCAACAAGTTACGCCCTGCGATCACCAACCCGCCTGCCCAGCGTGGTGATGATGGGCCAAAATCCTCCATGAGTAAGCAACAGAAGCCACGGCCCCCAGTTCCCGGCAGTCCCGCTATTCCTGGTCATGGTGGCGACCACGGTAACGGCGTGACAGGGGGTGCTAAGAATCACCGGGTTACGGAAGGCCACCGTAAACGACTGACCCTGGCAATGTTTAACGGCCGCACGTTACGGCTAGACTCGCATCTGGCGCAGCTTGAGGTGGAACTTGGGAAGATTAGGTGGCATATCTTAGGGTTATGTGAAGTCCGAAGAGAGGAGGAGGACACCGTAACTCTCGACTCAGGCCACCTAATGTACTTCCGCGAGGGAGACCAACAATCCCAAGGTGGCGTGGGGTTTCTGGTAAACAAGTCACTCTCCGATAACGTGGTAGAATTGTCCAGTGTGTCGAGCAGGGTAGCGTACCTCATTATCAAACTTACCGAGAGATATAGCCTCAAGGTAGTACAAGTGTACGCACCGACCTCGGCTCACTCGGATGATGAGGTGGAGGATATGTTCGATGACATATCGAGGGCTCTCCACTTCACTACTAAACCGACCGACGCTATGACTAAAAATGAGATTGATTCCATCTTGACGGACAGGAAGCACATATTCAGAGACGTCTCAGTGATCAATAGGTTTAACACCGGTAGTGATCACCGTCTTGTCCGAGGCTCTCTGAATATCGACTTTAAGGCTGAACGTGTCCGTTTGATGAAATCCAGGCTCCGACCAACTCTGCTCCAAATCGCGATGGGATCTGAAAAATTCCAGTCAAATCTGGAAAACCGATTTGCTGCCATGGAAACCACAAGAGACGTAAACCAGAACCTTGAAAATGTGGTTCGGATTCTCAGGGACGAAGGTACGAGATTTTGTAAAATGCAGCGTAAAAGCGGGGAGTCGAAGCTTTCAGAGAGGACATTAGGGCTAATGAGGGAACGACGTGAGAACCCACCTGCCACTTCGTCGGCAAAGCGGGCTCTAAACCGAGAGATCACCAAACTTGTGCGATACGACCTCCGATGCTCCAATACTCTTTCGATTAAAAGAGCGATCGAGCAGAATCGGGGGTCAAAAGTGTTCGTACAATCTCTTGGAAGAAGCCACCTGACGAAGTTGACCACATCAAGAGGAGAAGTCGTTGCTTCCAAGCCGGCCGTCCTTTCGGAAGTCGAAAGCTTCTACGGCAGCTTATACGCTTCGCATACATCTAGACCTGATCCCGAAAATGAGGACCCTAGAGCTACATTAACACGCCACAACACCGAAGATCTGCCAGAAGTCAGCACTGATGAAATCGAAATGGCTCTTGGACAGCTGAAAAATGGAAAAGCCCCTGGAGAGGATGGCGTTACAACAGAGCTGTTAAAGGCTGGAAGTACGCCCGTATTGAGGGAGCTCAAAAAGCTTTTTAACGCTGTCCTGTTCGAAGGGAGAACTCCAGAGGCGTGGAGTAGAAGTGTGGTCATCCTGTTCTTCAAGAAAGGTGACAAGACCATGTTGAGGAACTATCGGCCCATTTCCCTTCTAAGCCACGTCTACAAGCTGTTTTCGAGAGTCATTTCGAACCGTCTTGCGCGAAGACTCGACGAATTCCAACCACCGGAGCAAGCTGGGTTTCGGAGCGGATATGGCACCATAGACCACATTTACACAGTACGGCAGATTATACAGAAGACCGAAGAGTATAATCAGCCCCTGTGTCTAGCATTTGTGGACTATGAGAAGGCCTTTGACTCGATAGAGATCTGGTCTGTTCTGGAGTCCCTGCAGCGTTGCCAAGTAGATTGGCGATACATACAAGTGTTGAGATGTCTCTACAAAGCCGCCACAATGTCCGTCCAAGTACAGAATCATGCATACAAGACCCGTACCATTGCATCGAGGAGTGAGACAAGGGGACGTTATATCCCCGAAATTGTTCACTAATGCAATGGAGGACTTCTTCAAGACGCTGCACTGGAAAGGACGCGGAATCAACATCAATGGCGAATACATCTCTCACTTGCGATTTGCAGACGACATTGTCATTGTAGTATGGTATGTTTACCTTTTATTTGTGCAGCGGAGCGAAGGAGTTTTTGTTCACAAAATAAAAGTCTCACACGGTTTTTCAGATTGTCTATTTTCACTACACGAGAACACACGGTATACAGTTGTTTTTGCAAAACAGTTTAGCGTTCATGTTTACTTTATAACACAGTTCAATATATCGCTATTAATATCTCGTCGGTAAAAGTCTCTCTGTCCGGCGCACCATTACCGATCTACCCTCAGTTAGATAATTGTATCGGTGTACACCCCAGGCAAGAGGTTTGACTTTATAAGAATTGAATTTAATTATAATTATTTAATTTGGAAACAAAATTTTGGATTTTATGAAAACTAACTAGTACTTACAATTATTAGGGCTATATATAAACTGTTTCAAAGAAATAACCATATGACAATATTTTCAAGGAATAGGTAATAAATATAAGTTTAAATATTAGTGTGGTGACCCGCTACATCATCATGGCAGAGACGCTGCACGACCTACAACAGATGCTGAACGACCTTGCTGACTCTTCTGTACGCATCGGCCTACGGATGAACTTGGACAAGACCAAGGTCATGTTCAATGAACATGTACTACCGGAACCGGTTGCGGTACACGGTGCCGTTCTCGAAGTTGTTCAAAAATACGTGTACCTCGGGCAGACTTTGCAGTTAGGGAGAAACAACTTTGAGGACGAGATGAACATGAGAATCCGGCTGGGTTGGGCAGCGTTTGGGAAGCTTCGTCGAGTCTTCTCATCATCGATCCCACAGTGCCTAAAGACAAAAGTCTTTAATGAGTGCGTCCTACCCGTAATGACATACGGAGCCGAAACGTGGACACTTACGGTACGGCTGGTCCACAAGTTCAAAGTCGCTCAGCGTGCTATGGAAAGGGCTATGCTCGGAGTTTCTCTAAGGGACCGTATTAGAAACGAGGTGATCCGACAGAGAACCAAGGTCATCGACATAGCCCACAGGATAAGCAAGCTGAAGTGGCAGTGGGCTGGCCATATTAGCCGCAGAACCGATAACCGTTGGGGTAAACGGGTTCTTGAGTGGAGACCGCGTCTCGGCAAACGTAGTGTAGGACGTCCACAGGCCAGGTGGAGTAATGATTTGCGCAAGACGGCTGGCAGGAGCTGGATGCGAGAGGCCGAGGATCGAACTAAGTGGCGTGCTATTGGATTTATTTACTCGAAATGTGTGTCCCTAAGGTAGACTTTTAACTTTAGTACTGAAAATTTTTGATATTCCACTCGCCCGAACCGGACAAATGGGGTGCTGATCGACGGGTCTCGGCGGGACCTTCCTAAATATGCAAAAATTATGATTTTAAATATAAGGGTTGCCGAGTTATTCGACAAAAACCTCAAAAAATACCAAAATGTATGTTTATATATCGAAAATTTCAAACTTCTATGTACCGGACTTATGTAAAAAGCTATTTACTAGGTAGATCTAAATGAGATCTAACTAGGTTTATATAATAAGAAACTACAAAAATAAGTATTATCGAAATATTCGACAATAACCTTCAACAAAAACAAAAAATTAATAAAATTCAAACTAAATGCGATAATATCTAAGTTTTATTTGCCGGACTTCAATAAAAGAGGTGTTATTAGACGGGTCTAGATGAGAGCCGTCTAAACTGTAAGAATTAAAACTTTAAGATGAGGGATTATCGAGTAAATCGACAAAAACAAAAATTAACTCGAAATGTGTGTCCCCAAGGTAGACTTTTAACTTTAGTACTGAAAATCTTATAACTGAAAATGTTTGATATTCCACTCGCCCGAACCGGACAAATGGAGTGTCGATCGACGGGTCTCGGCGAGACCTTCCTAAATATGCAAAAATTATGATTTTAAATATAAGGGTTGCCGAGTTATTCGACAAAAACCTCAAAAAATACCAAAATGTATGTTTATATATCGAAAATTTCAAACTTCTATGTACCGGACTTATGTAAAAAGCTATTTACTAGGTAGATCTAGATGAGATCTAACTAGGTTTATATAATAATAAACTACAAAAATAAGTATTATCGAAATATTCGACAATAACCTTCAACAAAAACAAAAAATTAACAAAATTCAAACTAAATGCGATAATATCTAAGTTTTATTTGCCGGACTTCAATAAAAGAGGTGTTATTAGACGGGTCTACATAAGAGCCGTCTAAACTGTAAGAATTAAAACTTTAAGATGAGGGATTATCGAGTAAATCGACAAAAACCTCTAAAAAATTTCAAAATTTCAAGATTTAAAAAATCCTAAGTACAAATAATAAATTTTTGTTTATTTTTCAGGATTATCTTCTCCTACGGGACGCAGGAGAGCACTCAGGGTCAAATCGAAACAACGGCGGTAAGTCAAATAGCCAAAAACAAGAAAAAACTTCGTAAATTTACTCGAAATGTGTGTCCCTAAGGTAGACTTTTAACTTTTGTACTGAAAATCTTATAACTGAAAATTTTTGATATTCCACTCGCCCGAACCGGACAAATGGGGTGTCGATCGACGGGTCTCGGCGAGACCTTCCTAAATATGCAAAAATTATGATTTTTAATATAAGGGTTGCCGAGTTATTGGACAAAAACCTCAAAAAATACCAAAATGTATGTTTATATATCGAAAATTTCAAACTTCTATGTACCGGACTTATGTAAAAAGCTATTTACTAGGTAGATCTAGATGAGATCTAACTAGGTTTATGTAATAAGAAACTACAAAAATAAGTATTATCGAAATATTCGACAATAACCTTCAACAAAAACAAAAAATTAACAAAATTCAAACTAAATGTGATAATATCTAAGTTTTATTTGCCGGACTTCAATAAAAGAGGTGTTATTAGACGGGTCTAGATGAGAGCCGTCTAAACTGTAAAAATGAAAACTTTAAGATGAGGGATTATCGAGTAAATCGACAAAAACCTCTAAAAATATCGAAAATGCAAGATTTAAAAAATCCTAAGTACAAATAATAAATTTTTCTTTATTTTTCAGGATTATCTTCTCCTACGGGACGCAGGAGAGCACACAGGGTCAATTTGAAGCAACGACGGTAAGTCAAATAGCGAAAAACAAGAAAAAACTTTGTAAATTTACTCGAAATGTGTGCCCCTATAGTAGACTTTTAACTTTAGTACCGAAAATCTTACAACCGAAAATTTTTGATATTCCACTAGCCTTAACCAGACAAATAGGATGTCAATCGAAGGGTCTCGGCAAGACCTTTCTAAATATACAAAAATTTAGACTTTAAATATAAGGGCTGCCGAGTTATTCGACAAAAACCTCAAAAAATAGCAAAATGTATGTTTATATATCGAAAATTTCAAACTTCTATGTACCGGACTTATATAAAAAGCTATTTACTAGGTAGATCTAGATGAGATTTAACTAGGTTTATATAATAAGAAACTACAAAAATAAGTATTATCGAAATATTCGACAATAACCTTCAACAAAAACAAAAAATTAACAAAATTCAAACTAAATGTGATAATATCTAAGTTTTATTTGCCGGACTTCAATAAAAGAGGTGTTATTAGACGGGTCTAGATGAGAGCCGTCTAAACTGTAAAAATGAAAACTTTAAGATGAGGGATTATCGAGTAAATCGACAAAAACCTCTAAAAATATCGAAAATGCAAGATTTAAAAAATCCTAAGTACAAATAATAAATTTTTCTTTATTTTTCAGGATTATCTTCTCCTACGGGACGCAGGAGAGCACACAGGGTCAATTTGAAGCAACGACGGTAAGTCAAATAGCGAAAAACAAGAAAAAACTTTGTAAATTTACTCGAAATGTGTGCCCCTATAGTAGACTTTTAACTTTAGTACCGAAAATCTTACAACCGAAAATTTTTGATATTCCACTAGCCTTAACCAGACAAATAGGATGTCAATCGAAGGGTCTCGGCAAGACCTTTCTAAATATACAAAAATTTAGACTTTAAATATAAGGGCTGCCGAGTTATTCGACAAAAACCTCAAAAAATAGCAAAATGTATGTTTATATATCGAAAATTTCAAACTTCTATGTACCGGACTTATATAAAAAGCTATTTACTAGGTAGATCTAGATGAGATTTAACTAGGTTTATATAATAAGAAACTACAAAAATAAGTATTATCGAAATATTCGACAATAACCTTCAACAAAAACAAAAAATTAACAAAATTCAAACTAAATGTGATAATATCTAAGTTTTATTTGCCGGACTTCAATAAAAGAGGTGTTATTAGACGGGTCTACATGAGAGCCGTCTAAATTCTAAAAATGAAAACTTTAAGATGAGGGATTATCGAGTAAATCGACAAAAACCTCTAAAAATTTCGAAAATGCAAGATTTAAAAAATCCTAAGTACAAATAATAAATTTTTCTTTATTTTTCAGGATTATCTTCTCCTACGGGACGCAGAAGAGCACTCAGGGTCAAATCGAAACAACGGCGGTAAGTCAAATAGCCAAAAACAAGAAAAAACTTCGTAAATTTACTCGAAATGTGTGTCCCCAAGGTAGACTTTTAACTTTAGTACTGAAAATCTTATAACTGAAAATTTTTGATATTCCACTCGCCCGAACCGGACAAATGGGGTGTCGATCGACGGGTCTCGGCGAGACCTTCCTAAATATGCAAAAATTATGATTTTAAATATAAGGGTTGCCGAGTTATTCGACAAAAACCTCAAAAAATACCAAAATGTATGTTTATATATCGAAAATTTCAAACTTCTATGTACCGGACTTATGTAAAAAGCTATTTACTAGGTAGATCTAGATGAGATCTAACTAGGTTTATATAATAAGAAACTACAAAAATAAGTATTATCGAAATATTCGACAATAACCTTCAACAAAAACAAAAAATTAACAAAATTCAAACTAAATGCGATAATATCTAAGTTTTATTTGCCGGACTTCAATAAAAGAGGTGTTATTAGACGGGTCTACATGAGAGCCGTCTAAACTGTAAGAATTAAAACTTTAAGATGAGGGATTATCGAGTAAATCGACAAAAACCTCTAAAAAATTTCAAAATTTCAAGATTTAAAAAATCCTAAGTACAAATAATAAATTTTTGTTTATTTTTCAGGATTATCTTCTCCTAAGGGACGCAGGAGAGCACTCAGGGTCAAATCGAAACAACGGTGGTAAGTCAAATAGCCAAAAACAAGAAAAAACTTCGTAAATTTACTCGAAATGTGTGTCCCTAATGTAGACTTTTAACTTTAGTACTGAAAATCTTACAACTGAAAATTTTTGATATTCCACTAGCCCGAACCAGACAAATAGGATGTCAATCGAAGGGTCTTGGCAAGACCTTTCTAAATATACAAAAATTTAGACTTTAAATATAAGGGTTGCCGAGTTATTCGACAAAAACCTCAAAAAATACCAAAATGTATGTTTATATATCGAAAATTTCAAACTTCTATGTACCGGACTTATGTAAAAAGCTATTTACTAGGTAGATCTAGATGAGATCTAACTAGGTTTATATAATAAGAAACTACAAAAATAAGTATTATCGAAATATTCGACAATAACCTTCAACAAAAACAAAAAATTAACAAAATTCAAACTAAATGTGATAATATCTAAGTTTTATTTGCCAAACTTCAATAAAAGATGGGTTTTAAGACGGGTCTAGATGAGAGCCGTCTAAACTGTAAGAATTAAAACTTTAAGATGAGGGATTATCGAGTAAATCGACAAAACCCTCTAAAAAATTTCAAAATTTCAAGATTAAAAAAATCCTAAGTACAAATAATAAATTTTTCTTTATTTTTCAGGATTATCTTCTCCTACGGGACGCAGGAGAGCACTCAGGGTCAAATCGAAACAACGGCGGTAAGTCAAATAGCCAAAAACAAGGAAAAACTTCGTAAATTTACTCGAAATGTGTGTCCCCAAGGTAGACTTTTAACTTTAGTACTGAAAATCTTATAACTGAAAATTTTTGATATTCCACTCGCCCGAACCGGACAAATAGGGGGTCCATCGACGGGTCTCGGCGAGACCTTCCTAAATATGCAAAAATTATGATTTTAAATATAAGGGTTGCCGAGTTATTCGACAAAAACCTCAAAAAATACCAAAATGTATGTTTATATATCGAAAATTTCAAACTTCTATGTACCGGACTTATGTAAAAAGCTATTTACTAGGTAGATCTAGATGAGATCTAACTAGGTTTATATAATAAGAAACTAACTGTAGTTGGCTAACACGTGTGTCTAGAATTTCTAAAAATCTTGAGTGGTTTTGTGACTTTTCGGTTTTTTCTTGTTTCTTTGTGCTGTCCTAGTGGTAAAGGTGTGTTGTTTGTGTATTATTTGTTGTAAACTAACAGTTTGGTCATGACGCGTAACAAACCTCCCGACCCGCCTGACCCTCCCGACAATCCATCCCCCGTGACTCCCCCTTTCATCCCTACTCCATTCTTTCCTGTAAACCCCTCAACTCCTACTAACCCTCTGGAGCAGTTTGTTAATGTGGTATGCAATGCAACGGAGCAAAATAACTCTCATAATTCAAGCTCACGAAAACGCCCTGTGGACGATGAGGTGAGTACTATTCACCCTCCTAAGCAAATGAGAAGTCAAATCGGACGCGATAAATACACATCTACTGACAATGGGCCCTTTATTGTTCACGTTTCCCGCGCCGAGAGCCAAATAGGCTCTGGCACATTCCTTCACCCCGTATCTTTTGATATTTTCCTTTTCAAAAATAATATCCAAAACATCGTCAGAGAAGGCGTGAAAAAAGTAGGCAGAAACAGAGTTTCGGTTCAATTCGCATCCCCTCAGGATGCAAATTCATTTTTGATCAACCCCTTGCTAAATTCCCGTAAATACATCGCGAACATCCCTACCTTCAACATTACGAGAATGGTGTAGTCTCTGGCATCCCCGCCGACATGGTCGATAAGGACGTCTTAAAATTGGTAACTGTGCCCCAGGGCTGTGGGCAGATAATAAAAGTCAGGCGCCTTAACAGAAAATCATTCACTGTAGGTATATTAGAATGGAAGCCTACAGAAACCTGCGTCCTGACCTTCGATGGCCAGGTTCTGCCTAAAAGAGTTTTCTGTTGTTACAACTCCCTCCCGGTACAACAGTACATTTACCCAACTGTTCAATGTAGGAAATGCTGTAGGTTTGGACATGTGGAAACAATATGCAGGTCCAAGCCACGATGCTGCAAATGTGGTCATGACCATCCCGGCTATGGCTGTGATGTTACAGAGAGGGATGCCTTCTGTGTCCTGTGCTCCGGTGGGCACTTTGCTAACAGCAAAACTTGCCCGGAGTTTGGCAGGCAGAGGGCCATTAAAACTATGGTGGCTGAAAGAAATATTTCATATATGGATGCCAGCAAGATTGTTCCTTCTCCCACCCGCCGATACGCTGACACCCTCAAAACCTCTCAGCCCCCCCAATCCTCACAACCTACTCAATCTACTCAACCTCCCCAACCCCTTCAACACACCCAGTCCTACCGTAAAACAGTTGTCCACCAACCTAAACCCCGACTTCCTCCTTCCCAATCCTACGACAAAGTCTCCCACCAATCCCTAACTCACACTCCCCAATCATTGCAACCCAATGGCTGCGCTCTTACCAACCCATCCTTTGAACCCTCAACTATTAATCTAATAATACAGCTACTAACCTCTCTTTTAACCCCCAATTCTCCTTTATCCCCCTCTACTATACCGTCCAACGCTGCTAACACACTAACTAACATTCTTACTAACCTTAAAAATGGAGTTTCATCAAGTATTTCTACAATGGAATGTGAGGAGCGTATTTCATAAGAAACACGACCTCATATTCCTGTTAAACAAATTCAAGCCTTTGGCAATGTCTCTTGCTGAGACCTGGCTTCTACCAAGTCTCAATTTCCATGTCCCACATTATAACATTCTAAGATGCGATAGGTCTGATGGCTACGGAGGTGCTGCCCTCCTTATTAATAATCACTACTACTTCCCCTATCCTTGCCCCCATTCCCAGATGACATCAGCATAGCTGCTGCTAAAATCTGCGACATAGCTGTGCTTTCCATCTACATCGCTCACTCCCATCATAGCTTTGTAGAAGATGTGTAAGGCTTGGGGTAGTGCGATAAAATAAAATGTTCAAACACTTACAGTCAGATAGTTTTTTACTGCCACTTATATTCACTGCACAAGCAATACAAATTACAGCTACGGCACAGAAGGAGTGCGCCGAAGAAAGCAGAGAGAAATAAATAGTAATTAAGCAAGTTTGGTTCCAGAAATAAAATAGCACGATTCAACGAATAAGCGAGTAACAAGCAGCGCGTCGAACGGGTTGTGGCCGACTGACGAGACGGCGAGCTTGGAGTGCTGCGGCTGCTTCCGGTTTCGGCCGGAAACAACATCTGCTATAACAGATGCTATCTAATACGATGCGCCCTGTCGCTTGTCCGTATGTTCGTTGAAACAGAAAATATGAATACATTATTATATAATGTTTATATACATTTAACTTGAAGGAATAATATAATAATAATTACAGAAACACAAAAACAATAAATATTAATATAACATTTAAATATAACTCGATACAACATTCACATTAATGTTAATCGCTACAACACCCCCCTCCAGAGACCGGGTTACGGGCGATAATAGTCGGGAAAATTAACCTTACGCCCCGACCGCGTCTTTCTGACCTTGTTATCGTCAGCGTCAGGTAAGTTCTGGTTATTCCTTAGTGTGTTGTGATTGTCTGTCTGGATGTGGATTGGAGTGTGGTTGTGGTTGTCTGTCTGTATGTGTGTGCGAGTGTGGTTGTTTATGTTTGTGGAGTCACGCAGTATAAATGCCGGTTTTAGACGGTCTATTGATACCGTGACCTGTTTACCATTAAACAAAATTTTGTACACCTTCTCACTGCGTGATATAACCTCGTGAGGGCCTGTATATGCAGCTGTTAGTGAACGACCTATCGTGTCGTCCCGGAGAAAAACATGTGTAGCCGAGGGTAAATCCTTAAAAATAAATACCTTACCGCTACGGTTGTGATGGGCTGCTGGGGCAGACTGTAAGTTTCTTACGAAACTACGAAGTCGCGATATATATTCCGTCATATCTACCGTATCCTCTGTGTGGGGATTGAAAAATTCCCCTGGAAGTCGGATCGGCTGCCCATACACAAGTTCGGCTGATGACGCTTGTAAATCCTCCTTGTACGCACTGCGGATACCTAACAATACAAGAGGAAGGTACTCAACCCAGGTGTCGTTTGTGTGGCAGGTTATTGCAGCCTTTAACTGCCTGTGGAACCTCTCCACGAGTCCATTACAGGCTGGATGGTAAGCCGTAGTCCTGCGATGCTGGAAACCGGTGATGAGTGACAATTTTTTGAACAGGGCAGCTTCAAACTGCCTACCTTTGTCTGTCACTATGTCTGTAGGACAACCAAACCTCGAGATCCATCCGCTGACTAACGCCTTTGCCACCGTCTCGGCTGTCATGTCGACAAGAGGGATAGCCTCGGGCCATCGTGTAAAGCGATCTACAGCCGTAAGGCAATATCGAAAGCCTTGACAAAGTGGCAAAGGTTCTATCAGGTCAATGTGGACGAAGGCAAATCTCGAATGTGGTAAACTAAAACTACCTATTGGAGAATAGACGTGTCTGGTAACCTTAGAACGTTGACAAGCTAAACAAGTACGTACCCAGTGTCTACAGTTTTTCCTTACTTCAGGCCACACATACCGTTCAGAGATAAGCTTGGTGGTGGCATTAGCGCCAGGGTGACTCAGGCAGTGTAAGCTATCGAACACCTGTTTACGCAACACCTTAGGGATAAACGGCCTCGGAGTAGTGCTACCGATGTCACAGTATATGTTACTCTGAGAGCCTGGAATCTTGACCTGTTTGAGCTGTAGTGAGGTGTTGCCTGTCAGGAGTAATGACAATTCATCGTCGGAAGCTTGAGCCACTGCGATTTTCTCAGGATCGACTGGTTGAGAAATTACCTCGATCCTAGAAAGTGTGTCGGCTACGACGTTATTCTTACCTGATATGTGTCGTGTATCTGTGGTAAACTGAGATATCAGATCTAAGTGTCGGAACTGTCTAGGGGAGCAATTTTCTTTCCGAGTGTGGAAAGCAAAGGTAAGAGGCTTATGGTCTGTGTACACAACGAAGTCTCGTGCCTCTAGCATGTGCCTAAAGTATTTGATACTCTCATAAATTGCAAGTAGCTCACGATCGTAAGGTGAGTACTTTACTTGCGCTGGATTCAGTTTTCGCGAAAAGAAAGCGAGAGGCTGCCAAGCACTACGTTTCAGCTGTTGTAAAACTGCTCCGATGGCCTTGTCCGAGGCGTCCGTGACTAATGCAAGCTTTGCACTGCAGTCAGGATGCGCTAACATGGCTGCCTGGCACAAACCATCCTTGCAGCCTTCGAAGGCCTCCAGCTGTGCTGCTGAAAGGTGTACTGGAGTTGAGCCCTTAACTGAACCAGTCAAACACTCGTTTAATGGTGCCTGGTGAGTAGCTGCCTTTGGAATGAACCTACGATAAAAATTTAACATCCCTAAAAAGCGTCGGAGTTCTCTTACCGTTTTCGGAATGAAGAAGTTCTTAATGGCTTCGACCTTTGAAGGGAGTGGTGTTGTCCCTTTGGCTGTTACCTGGTAACCTAAGAATGTCGCCTCAGACACGCCAAACCTACACTTGGAACTATTGATTACCATACCATATTTCCTTAGTCTATCGAAGAGCTGACGCAGGTGCTGCTCATGGCTGCTCTCGTCCTTCGAGAAGACCAGGAAATCATCAAGGAACGCATATGTAAAATCTAGACCTCTCAGCATTTCGTTGACGAACCGGCATTTATACTGCGTGACTCCACAAACATAAACAACCACACTCGCACACACATACAGACAGACAACCACAACCACACTCCAATCCACATCCAGACAGACAATCACAACACACTAAGGAATAACCAGAACTTACCTGACGCTGACGATAACAAGGTCAGAAAGACGCGGTCGGGGCGTAAGGTTAATTTTCCCGACTATTATCGCCCGTAACCCGGTCTCTGGAGGGGGTGTTGTACTAGGGTGCTTACCTATATTGAGAGCCATTCTGCAGGACCTGCAGGGCCCAGTATTGGTTATGGGAGACTTCAACTGCCACCACTATAGATGGGGATCCCAACATTGTGACTCATTTGGTTTGGGCTTAGTCGAGATCTTTGATGACTTGAACCTCTGCGTACTTAACAATGGCTGCTCTACTCGCAGAGTTCTTCCTGGACAAAATAGAAGCTGTGTGGACTTGACCTTTTGCTCGCTTAACATGGCTGCAGCTGCTAGCTGGCAGTGCACGGGTCTGTCCCATGGTAGCGATCATTATCCAATTGTAGTGTCCCTCCCTAGCTCAAATCATTTGTAAAAATCATCCTCTCCTCTCCTAAAATATATCCTATCTAATGCTGACTGGCAAAATTACTCTGAGAAACTCGAAAACTCCTTTAATTTCCTCCCCAGTTCAGACTTCCGATCCTTATCCTATGATGATCGCCATCAGGTGATGGATTGTTGCGGTGCTTTTGTGGGGGCGATTGGGTCAAGTGCAGACAGCTGCTTCAAAATTAAAAACTCTAGCAGGGGCAAAATTCCATCTCCTCCTTGGTGGGATAGTGAGTGTACCAGAGCTATCAAGCACAGAAAGGAGTCCGAAAGAAGATACAATACCAACATGACTACCTGGGCCGCCATCGCCTCGTTTGCAAGCGAGGTGATGGCGGCCAAGAGAGAGGCCCTGCGGGAGCGGGAGCGAGCTGGGCTCACTCAACCGCCCCGCAGGCCACCAGCGAGGGGTCGCCGGCGAACCCTGTTCGCCCGCGGCCCCGACTGAGAGTTGCCACGGGCGGTGGGTGGGGGACCTGCCGTCCCCGGCCACGTGGCGGAATGCGCCTGTCTGTTGTTCCGGGGGCGCAGACCAACTCGAAGGTTAGGGGGGCCTTAAGACCTGGCCCCCCGAGGCGGGCCTGCAAGGGCGCTCCTGGCCGAGTCGCGGTGAACACTCGTGTACCCCGCGGCTCGGCAATAGGCGCAGAGGAACACGTGGGGTTTAGTGGGTAGTCTGGCCCCCCTTCCCGGGGTCAGGAGTCCCACACGAAGCGGACCCATCGTCCCCGCGGTGGGCGAGCGAAGTGCGTAAATGCAGTCCCCACGTTAAAAAAAAAAAAAAAAAAAAAAAACCAACATGACTACCGAAAATCTTCTGCTGTTCAAAAATGTTTTTTCTTCCACGAAAAGACTCCTTCGACGCAAAAAGCGCATTGGTTGGGCTAATTTCTGTTCGTCTTTGTCCCCATCCACTCCATCCTCAATTGTGTGGAAGAACATAAATCGTTTTCGATCTGGATGTTCTCCCTCAGTCTCCTCCTCTATCTCCCCTGACACAGCTGAACTCTTTTTGAAAAAAATCGCTCCTCCTTATGTCCCTCACCTTGAAGAAGTCACTCTGCCAGGTTTACCGCCTCAGTCAGAATGTCCCCATGGGGATCCATTCTCCATGGAAGAACTAAACATGGTCCTCAACAGTGTGCGAGACTCAGCTCCTGGCATAGATGGCATTCCCTACTCCTTTTTAGTTCATGCTGGTCCTAATACAAAACTTTATTTCTTAAACATACTTAACTTCTGTTATTCTAATGGATGGATCCCAGACACATGGAAAATCCAAATTATCATCCCCATCCTAAAACCAGGTAAACATGCTGGTGATCCAAACAGCTTTAGGCCCATTGCCCTCTCTTCAGTCCTTCTTAAACTATTTGAACACCTTATTAAAAACCGTCTAGAATGGATTGTAGAATCAAGGAATTTGTTACCAAATTATCAGTTTGGCTTCCGCAAGGGGCTCAGTACCATGGACAGCGTGGCAGTATTGGTGACTGACATCCGTCTTTCTCTGTCTCAAAATGCATCTGTCGTAACATCTTTTCTTGACATAACTGTTGCATATGATAATGTCCTATTACCCATTCTCAGGCAGAAACTGCAGCAGCTGAGACTTCCGGCTAGGATGATCCATTGCATATGCGCACTGCTTATGTCTCGAACTCTAGTCCTAAGGATCTTAGGCGAAGAGTTTGACCAGAGAAGGACTTGGAGGGGCTTACCACAAGGCTCTGTACTGAGCCCTTTGCTGTATAATCTGTACACTGCAGACATGGGCTCATGCCTGAATAATAATTGCAGTATCCTACAGTATGCTGACGATCTGGCACTGTATGTCTCCAATCATTCCATCCAAGATGCAGCTACATCACTCACCATTTCCCTTAATTCTCTGTGGCAGTGGCTATCAGCTCACGACCTAAGCCTTTCTGTTCAGAAAAGTGCTATCGTAGTCTTTACTAGAAAGAAGACTCTGCCACAGATTGATGTCCAAGTACAGCTGCAGGAAATTCCAATTGTCAATAAATTTAAGTTTTTAGGTGTATACCTAGATTCTAGGATGACTGGCGTTCACCAAATTAACCTCCTAGCCTCAAAATGTGAACGGGTTATCCCTATTTTAAAGGCCCTGGCTGGTGTCTGGTGGGGAGCTCACCCATACACCATGAAGCTAGTGTATAACGCCTTAATACGCAGTATACTAGACTATGGCCTTTTTTTATTGATCCCATGCAATAAAACACCATTAACAACTTTAGATCGACTTCAATCTAGATGCCTTAGAATCATAACTGGTAGCATGAAGTCCTCCCCTATTAATGCTCTACAAGTAGAGTGTTCAGACCCACCTTTAACATTGAGAAGGCAATACTTTGCCTCACGTTTTATTTTAAAATTTTTATGTAAATCTTCTCACCCTCTCCTTCTAAAAATTTCTGACCTGGACACTATTTGTCATACCTCTTCATATTGGACTCATAAGCAAATTCCATTGATTCTACAATCCTTTCGCCACTTCCTCCCTTTTTTTAATTCAGCTGTGAAGTTTGATAAACTCCCTCTTTTCTCCTTCCAATATAGTATACTTTGTTTTAAGCCCAATGTTCTTCTGGATGCCGGAATACGTAAAGGATCCGCCTCTGCAGTTACCACCTTCAATTCCCTTCTAGATGATCACTGGGTTGGGTTCGAGAGGTTTTTCACAGATGCATCCAAACTGTCTGGTGACAGTTACACTGGAGCCGCTGTGTACTACCAAAATTCAAAAATAATTTTACAGTTTAAGTCCCCAAAAGAAGCATCAGTATTCACGGGTGAATGTGTTGCTATCCTAGAGGCATGCCTGTATGCTGAGTGCCATAATATCAATAAGGCAGTCATATTTACTGACTCTCTTAGCTGCCTTAAAGCCCTGCTGCAAGACCCCTTCCACAACAAACTTCACAGCCCTCTTATCCTACAAATCAAAGAAAGCCTGTTTAAAATTCATAGAAACAATAAAACGCTCCAATTAGTATGGGTTCCCAGCCACAGTGGCATTGTAGGCAATGAGTGTGCAGACTCTTTGGCTAGAAGTGCTATGTTAATTGTACGGGACACAGGAGAGCACTCAGGGTCAATTTGAAGCAACGGCGGTAAGTCAAATAGCGAAAAACAAGAAAAAACTTCGTAAATTTACTCGAAATGTGTGTCCCTAAGGTAGACTTTTAACTTTAGTACTGAAAATCTTACAACTGAAAATTTTTGATATTCCACTAGCCCGAACCGGACAAATGGGGTTTCAATCGACGGGTCTCTGCAAGACCCTCCGAAATATACAAAAATTTAGACTTTAAATATAAGGGCTGCCGAGTTATTCGACAAAAACCTCAAAAAATACCAAAATGTATGTTTATATATCGAAAATTGCAAACTTCTATGTACCGGACTTATGTAAAAAGCTATTTATTAGGTAGATCTAGATGAGATCTAACTAGGTTTACATAATATAAGAAACAACAAAAATAAGTATTATCGAAATATTCGACAATAACCTTCAACAAAAACAAAAAATTAACAAAATTCAAACTAAATGTGATAATATCTAAGTTTTATTTGCCGGACTTCACTAAAAGAGGTGTTATTAGACGGGTCTAGATGAGAGCCGTCTAAACTGTAAAAATGAAAACTTTAAGATGAGGAATTATCGAGTAAATCGACAAAAACCTCTAAAAATTTCGAAAATTTCAGGATTTAAAAAATCCTAAGTACAAAATAAAAAAAAAATCTCTATTTTTCAGGATTATCTTCTCCTACGGGACGCAGGAGAGCACTCAGGGTCAAATCGAAACAACGGCGGTAAGTCAAATAGTAAAAAACAAGAAAAAACTTCGTAAATTTACTCGAAATGTGTGTCCCTAAGGTAGACTTTTAACTTTAGTACTGAAAATCTTATAACTGAAAATTTTTGATATTCCACTCGCTCGAACCGGACAAATGGGGTGTCGATCGACGGGTCTCGGCGAGACCTTCCTAAATATGCAAAAATTATGATTTTAAATGTAAGGGTTGCCGAGTTATTCGACAAAAACCTCAAAAAATACCAAAATGTATGTTTATATATCGAAAATTGCAAACTTCTATGTACCGGACTTATGTAAAAAGCTATTTACTAGGTAGATCTAGATGAGATCTAACTAGAATTATATAATAAGAAACTACAAAAATAAGTATTATCGAAATATTCGACAATAACCTTCAACAAAAACAAAAAATTAACAAAATTCTAACTAAATGTGATAATATCTAAGTTTTATTTGCCGGACTTCAATAAAAGAGGTTATTAGACGGGTCTAGATGAGAGCCGTCTAAACTGTAAGAATTAAAACTTTAACATGAGGGATTATCGAGTAAATCGACAAAAACCTCTAAAAATTTCGAAAATTTCAGGATTTAAAAAATCCTAAGTACAAAATAAAAAAAAAATCTTTATTTTTCAGGATTATCTTCTCCTACGGGATGCAGGAGAGTACTCAGGGTCAATTTGAAGCAACGGCGGTAAGTCAAATAGCGAAAAACAAGAAAAAACTTCGTAAATTTACTCGAAATGTGTGTCCCTAAGGTAGACTTTTAACTTTAGTACTGAAAATCTTACAACTGAAAATTTTTGATATTCCACTTACCCGAACCGGACAAATGGGATGTCAATCGACGGGTCTCTGCAAGACCTTCCTAAATATACAAAAATTTAGACTTTAAATATAAGGGCTGCCGAGTTATTCTACAAAAACCACAAAAAATACCAAAATGTATGTTTATATATCGAAAATTGCATGTACCGGACCACTTCTATGTACCGGACTTATGTAAAAAGCTATTTACTAGGTAGATCTAGATGAGATCTAACTAGGTTTATATAATATAAGAAACTACAAAAATAAGTATTATCGAAATATTCGACAATAACCTTCAACAAAAACAAAAAATTAACAAAATTCAAACTAAATGTGATAATATCTAAGTTTTATTTGCCGGACTTCACTAAAAGAGGTGTTATTAGACGGGTCTAGATGAGAGCCGTCTAAACTGTAAAAATGAAAACTTTAAGATGAGGAATTATCGAGTAAATCGACAAAAACCTCTAAAAATTTCGAAAATTTCAGGATTTAAAAAATCCTAAGTACAAAATAAAAAAAAAATCTCTATTTTTCAGGATTATCTTCTCCTACGGGACGCAGGAGAGCACTCAGGGTCAAATCGAAACAACGGCGGTAAGTCAAATAGCAAAAAACAAGAAAAAACTTCGTAAATTTACTCGAAATGTGTGTCCCTAAGGTAGACTTTTAACTTTAGTACTGAAAATCTTATAACTGAAAATTTTTGATATTCCACTCGCTCGAACCGGACAAATGGGGTGTCGATCGACGGGTCTCGGCGAGACCTTCCTAAATATGCAAAAATTATGATTTTAAATGTAAGGGTTGCCGAGTTATTCGACAAAAACCTCAAAAAATACCAAAATGTATGTTTATATATCGAAAATTGCAAACTTCTATGTACCGGACTTATGTAAAAAGCTATTTACTAGGTAGATCTAGATGAGATCTAACTAGAATTATATAATAAGAAACTACAAAAATAAGTATTATCGAAATATTCGACAATAACCTTCAACAAAAACAAAAAATTAACAAAATTCTAACTAAATGTGATAATATCTAAGTTTTATTTGCCGGACTTCAATAAAAGAGGTTATTAGACGGGTCTAGATGAGAGCCGTCTAAACTGTAAGAATTAAAACTTTAACATGAGGGATTATCGAGTAAATCGACAAAAACCTCTAAAAATTTCGAAAATTTCAGGATTTAAAAAATCCTAAGTACAAAATAAAAAAAATTCTTTATTTTTCAGGATTATCTTCTCCTACGGGATGCAGGAGAGCACTCAGGGTCAATTTGAAGCAACGGCGGTAAGTCAAATAGCGAAAAACAAGAAAAAACTTCGTAAATTTACTCGAAATGTGTGTCCCTAAGGTAGACTTTTAACTTTAGTACTGAAAATCTTACAACTGAAAATTTTTGATATTCCACTAGCCCGAACCGGACAAATGGGATGTCAATCGACGGGTCTCTGCAAGACCTTCCTAAATATTTAAAAATTTAGACTTTAAATATAAGGGCTGCCGAGTTATTCTACAAAAACCTCAAAAAATACCAAAATGTATGTTTATATATCGAAAATTGCATGTACCGGACCACTTCTATGTACCGGACTTATGTAAAAAGCTATTTACTAGGTAGATCTAGATGAGATCTAACTAGGTTTATATAATATAAGAAACTACAAAAATAAGTATTATCGAAATATTCGACAATAACCTTCAACAAAAACAAAAAATTAACAAAATTCAAACTAAATGTGATAATATCTAAGTTTTATTTGCCGGACTTCACTAAAAGAGGTGTTATTAGACGGGTCTAGATGAGAGCCGTCTAAACTGTAAAAATGAAAACTTTAAGATGAGGGATTATCGAGTAAATCGACAAAAACCTCTAAAAATTTCGAAAATTTCAGGATTTAAAAAATCCTAAGCACAAAATAAAAAAAAAATCTCTATTTTTCAGGATTATTTTCTCCTACGGGACGCAGGAGAGCACTCAGGGTCAATTTGAAGCAACGGCGGTAAGTCAAATAGCGAAAAACAAGAAAAAACTTCGTAAATTTACTCGAAATGTGTGTCCCTAAGGTAGACTTTTAACTTTAGTACTGAAAATCTTTCAACTGAAAATTTTTGATATTCCACTAGCCCGAACCGGATAAATGGGATGTCAATCGACGGGTCTCTGCAAGACCTTCCTAAATATACAAAAAATTAGACTTTAAATATAAGGGCTGCCGAGTTATTCGACAAAAACCTCAAAAAATACCAAAATGTATGTTTATATATCGAAATTTTCAAACTTCTATGTACCGGACTTATGTAAAAAGCTATTCACTAGGTAGATCTAGATGAGATCTAACTAGGTTTATATAATAAGAAGCTACAAAAATAAGTATTATCGAAATATTCGACAATAACCTTCAACAAAAACAAAAAATTAACAAAATTCAAACTAAATGTGATAATATCTAAGTTTTATTTGCCGGACTTCAATAAAAGAGGTGTTATTAGACGGGTCTAGATGAGAGCCGTCCAAACTGTAAAAATGAAAACTTTAACATGAGGGATTATCGAGTAAATCGACAAAAACCTCTAAAAATTTCGAAAATTTCAGGATTTAAAAAATCCTAAGTACAAAATAAAAAAAAATTCTTTATTTTTCAGGATTATCTTCTCCTACGGGATGCAGGAGAGCACTCAGGGTCAATTTGAAGCAACGGCGGTAAGTCAAATAGCGAAAAACAAGAAAAAACTTCGTAAATTTACTCGAAATGTGTGTCCCTAAGGTAGACTTTTAACTTAAGTACTGAAAATCTTACAACTGAAAATTTTTGATATTCCACTAGCCCGAACCGGACAAATGGGATGTCAATCGACGGGTCTCTGCAAGACCTTCCTAAATATACAAAAATTTAGACTTTAAATATAAGGGCTGCCGAGTTATTCGACAAAAACCTCAAAAAATACCAAAATGTATGTTTATATATCGAAAATTGCAAACTTCTATGTACCGGACTTATGTAAAAAGCTATTTACTAGGTAGATCTAGATGAGATCTAACTAGGTTTATATAATATAAGAAACTACAAAAATAAGTATTATCGAAATATTCGACAATAACCTTCAACAAAAACAAAAAATTAACAAAATTCAAACTAAATGTGATAATATCTAAGTTTTATTTGCCGGACTTCAATAAAAGAGGTTATTAGACGGGTCTAGATGAGAGCCGTCTAAACTGTAAAAATGAAAACTTTAAGATGAGGGATTATCGAGTAAATCGACAAAAACCTCTAAAAATTTCGAAAATTTCAGGATTTAAAAAATCCTAAGTACAAAATAAAAAAAACTTCTTTATTTTTCAGGATCATCTTTTCCTACGGGACGCAGGAGAGCACTCAGGGTCAAATCGACACAACGGCGGTAAGTCAAATAGCAAAAAACAAGAAAAAACTTCGTAAATTTACTCGAAATGTGTGTCCCTAAGGTAGACTTTTAACTTTAGTACTGAAAATCTTAAAACTGAAATTTTTTGATATTCCACTCGCTCGAACCGCAAAAATGGGGTGTCGATCGACGGGTCTCGGCGAGACCTTCCTAAATATGCAAAAATTATGATTTTAAATGTAAGGGTTGCCGAGTTATTCGACAAAAACCTCAAAAAATACCAAAATGTATGTTTATATATCGAAAATTGCAAACTTCTATGTACCGGACTTATGTAAAAAGATATTTACTAGGTAGATCTAGATGAGATCTAACTAGGTTTATATAATAAGAAACTACAAAAATAAGTATTATCGAAATATTCGACAAAACCTTCAACAAAAACAAAAAATTAACAAAATTCAAACTAAATGTGATAATATCTAAGTTTTATTTGCCGGACTTCAATAAAAGAGGTTATCAGACGGGTCTAGATGAGAGCCGTCTAAACTGTAAAAATGAAAACTTTAAGATGAGGGATTATCGAGTAAATCGACAAAAACCTCTAAAAATTTCGAAAATTTCAGGATTTAAAAAATCCTAAGCACAAAATAAAATTTATTATTGATGATTATCTTTAATAATATTATATATATATATATATATATTATATATATATTATATTTATTATCAGACTGTTTAATTTTGTTACTCAGAAAAATTTATTTAGCTACCAAACAAACCTTTTTAAATATTTTGGAATAATTTCTAACATATTGTACAAAAACAGGATCAAAATTATACTGTTTCATGCCATATAGTTCATACATATTATCTCTACTTTTGTAAATTCCAGGAGTTGCCCAGTCACAGAATCTAGTATTCACATTTTTAGTGAAAGTTTTCTCTTTAAAAATTAAATCATATTCTAGTTTAATTAAATGAAATAAATTCCCGTATAAGACATCCGGATTATCCTCACTGAAATCTATGTTGGTAACCTTATCTGCAATATTTTCATTAAAGCATTTCAGGCGGTTAGAAGTCATCGGCCTGCATGTGATTTTCGTTGCTTTAACTACTTCATCTGTGGGATAAATGACCATTTGCCCACAGTGGTCAGATCTCAAGTGACTAAATATTGCTTTACTAAGATATTCACAGTTGCTAAATACATTATCTAGACATGTTGCAGAATGTGATGTAATTCTGGTTGGCTCAAAGAATACGTGCTCCAGATTAAATGATTTGAATAAGCTTATTAACCTAGTGCAGCCCACTGACTGCTGAAGTAGGTCCACATTAAAATCGCCACATACAACTAAATTCCTATTACCAGTACTCAAACGCCTTAAAACATCTTCCATAACTGTCTCAAATATAGTAATATCACTGTGTGGAGGTCTATACACACATACTATAATATAATGCTTTAACTCAATGCAAGACAGTTCAGCAGTGCGTTCAATAGATAACTTCACAATGTCTCTTCGTTCCTTACATTTTAGTGTCTTATTAACAATTATAAATTATCATCGATCCACCATCACCAACGACTGCACAGTTGGCCGAGTGGTGTCAGCGGTCGCCATGCCGCTTGCTACTGCGCCAAGTGTCGTGGGTTCAAATCCCACGCGGTACCTACAACACTTTGTGTGATCCACGAATTGTTGTCCTGAGTCTGGATGTTCTTTGTGTCCGTTTCATGTATGTTTGTAAAGTCCCCCACGACACAGGATGTTTATTCCTAATGTGGGAGTTGTCTTTTTAAAAGAAAGAAATTTAAAAGACCATGTATGGCTTTCTTCCTATTAAATGCACTCATAACTAAATAATTGTCATTAATATACAATGACTCATGATTCCTTAACCAATGTTCAGTGATACACATAATCTGTACCTTATGTTCTATTAAAAACAAATCTAACTCAAGTTCTTTGCCGGATAAGCCCTGGAAATTTTGAAGAAATAACCTAATTCTACTGGCCTGCCCATCCTTTGTCCTAAGTCCTAGTTTAAATTATTTGATGTATCAACACTACATCTAATCACCTCATGACCTAGACTATGGTCTGATACCATATCAGTGCATGGGTTGTCATTGTTCTGCTCAATAGAAGCAGATCTGTTAGTTGCCAAGTTCCTGGCAATGATATCAATAAAATAGGATAGCGATAATGCTATCTGTCTCTTAAAACTATCAGAAAGGTAATAGCTACCTTTTGTCGAATATAAGTGCCTGCTAACAAAACTGTTAGTGTCTATTACATGCACACAGTATAAGGACCGGGACTTTACATCCCAAGCCTAACAACCCTGCTGAGCAGGAGCTTACCTCTCTATTTAGAGAAAATATTGAATTTAAATTATTTCTTCTTAGTTTTAAGTTAGAACATAGATTGTACCCCCCTTGACAGGGACAGACATTAATTATAGTGACACACCCCCCTATACAGGGTTGTATAATATTATTTTAAGTACTGACAATTTTCCCCGAACTTATTAAAAATGTATTCCACACCAACCACATCTATGGTAGCAAAGGGACAGGCCTCCCCAACCGCCACTACTTCGCCCTCGCTAGTGCTGGACGCCGCGAGGACATTTATCAAGAGACCTACCACCAAACGAAGGTCACTGGACAACATGTCCACATACAGAAGGCAGCAAACCACCTACGCTGGCCTGTCCAGTGACCAACTGCTCCAAGACATAATGAAGACCTTCGAGGATATTCCCTTGAAGGTCCAACAATACCCGCAAATGCGGAAGGACATTAAAATGTTCTTGGAGCAGAGCTCTGATAGATGTCAGCGCATCCTCTTCGAGCTCAGCGGGAGGATGAAGAGCTTGGAGGGGGCGGCGTCCGGCACAGTGGGTGCGGCGGTCGCGGCTACACCTCCCGTAAGGGATGAAGCCGTCGCGACGGCCGCGCCCCTGGCCCAGGAGGAGGCGATACTGGCCAGACTGAAGAAAATGGACAATAACATCTGTGGAGGAACGGGTATAATGTTCCACCCAACACAAAGGGAGGAACCTCCGACCAGGCTAGGTGATCATGCCTGGCGGGCTACCGCCCAACAGTTGATGTTGGGATGTTGTATATATGATAATCGGCGCGGGAACTTTATTTGCGCGATTCAGGATTGGTAGTTACTCCGTGTAGTGTAGTTTGTAGGTACAGTGCGTAACTTCGTAGTTCAGTGTATCTTCGGTAGATGGCGCTGTATGTGGAGGTCGCCACATCACTCCCCTCCAAGACTGGAGGTCGATATATGTTGAGTCAGCTATCTGTGCTCTGATGCGGAGCTTGCCAGTGCCAGGGGTGAGTAGTTCCAGTGAGTCGGAACTGAATGCCGCAAGTTCCAGTGAGTCGGAACTGAATGCCGCTAGTCCCAGTGAGTCGGGGCTGAAGTCCGCTGATCCCAGTGAGTCGGGATCGCATGCGGTGCGCGGTGCTGCGGTGAGGTCCCCAGTGAGTCGGGGCGGTTGCTGCGTAGTGGCTGGCTGCTGCGTAGACGGGAGAGATGTGCTCTGCTTACATGGACCGTAGGTGCAGTGTGCTGTGCCTAGACGCTGTAGAGGCCGTAGGGGTTACCAGGCTGGAGCGGTCGCGTCCTGCGTGTGGTATATCCCAGTTGAGGCCGAAGTTGCTGGCTGGCTTGAGACTTGCTGTGGGAGTGAACATGATGGTGGCGCTTCCTTGAAGGCTGCTTCCAACCACGTCGGGGTCACCACTGTAGGGGAACGGGTATAATGTTCCACCCAACACAAAGGGAGGAACCTCCGACCAGGCTAGGTGATCATGCCTGGCGGGCTACCGCCCAACAGTTGATGTTGGGATGTTGTATATATGATAATCGGCGCGGGAACTTTATTTGCGCGATTCAGGATTGGTAGTTACTCCGTGTAGTGTAGTTTGTAGGTACAGTGCGTAACTTCGTAGTTCAGTGTATCTTCGGTAGATGACGCTGTTTGTGGAGGTCGCCACACATCTTTGAATGGATTAAACAATGCCATGAGGGATTGAGAAAGGATATACGGGACTTGGAGAAACACGGCGATGACCGAGGCGCTAATATAACCGATACGATCTGCAATAAAATCGAGGCGACACAAGTCGACTCTAACAAGAAGATCGAGGGTCTCATAGTGCAGGCGCAGTCCCAGATTGAAGACCTGGTCGGGACTGTCGCTAGGGACATTGTCACCGAAACGAAAACGCACATTGGCGCCTCCGTAGAACCGTTGTCTTCCCTCAGAGTCCCAGAACCCAGTACAACCTATGCCAGTGTCGCAGCGGCCAGACCCCGGCGCCGGCCGGCACTCCACTCTGTAGCTGTCACCTCTAAGGATAGACAGGAGACGGCCGGAGAGGTGCTCACCAGAGTGGAGAAGGCGGTCTACGCCAGGCGTACTGGCCTAAAAATATCGAAGGCTAGGAAAGCCAAAAACAGTGTCGTCATCCTTGGATGCGACACTAGGGAAGAGGTAGAAAAAGTCAAGAAACAAATTGAAAGTAAAGGCGATGGGCTCGTGGTGGAGCCCATGAAGAATAAGGACCCGCTGGTCGTCCTCAAGGACGTCCACGCGGACAACGACAACGACCAAATAATAACCGCATTATATACACAGAACGCGGAAGTCTTCATGGGCCTACCACGGGAAGAGGGAGAGGCCAAAGTGAAGTATAGAAAGAGAACAAGGAACCCAGAGACCTCACACATCGTCCTTCAGGTGGGACCTGGGGCATGGCAGAGAATGACGGAGGCTGGGGCGCTTTATCTGGGCCTACAAAGGGTCAGGGTGGAGGACCAGTCTCCGCTCATTCAATGCTCCAGGTGTCTGGCATTCGGACACGGCCGTAAGTTCTGCACTGAGGGTGCTGACAGGTGTAGCCACTGTGGGGGCCCGCACTTGCGCAAGGATTGCGCAGAGTATAGTGCGGGCTCGATACCGCGGTGCTGCAACTGCTCGCGCTCTGGGTCGCGGGACGTCGGCCATAACGCCTTCAGCGCCGAATGCCCCACTCGCGCCAAGTGGGATTACTTGGCAAGGGAGACCACGGCATATCCCTGACACACTAACATACAGATACACACTACACAAAGACACACATAAACAAACATAGATATAATGAATATATTTTAAAAATATAGGAATATATCTAAACATGCACACAAACAATAAACACTAGATTACATTAATTTAACATACATACACCGACTGAAGCAGTTCACAAATAGGAATGTAATAAAAATATATATTGTAGAATATATATCCTTTGTTAAAAGAATGTTATAACGGAAAGAGTGAACTGTGGAGGGAAACACACATGTACAGAACACAAAAACATGCACACTAAAACAAAGATACTACACACAAATACGTGTCATGGAGGCCGGGTCTTCCTGATGAAACTGGGAGCGGTGTGTGAGGTGCCTGGGTAGGGTACCTGAAACAAAACATATAGTGTCCCATTGCAACAAAAAATGCTACAATAAAATTGACAGGCGCAAAATTAAAATATAAAAATAAGTAGTACTTGCTGCCATGACAAAAACAGTAGGCTCAAAAACAAATTATATTAGTATGAAAACTTAAATGTATAAATATGGCGTAAGTAGTGAATATATATGTGTAATAGATGTAAATAAGTAACTATAAGGGATAATAAATAACGATAGACATATAAGTATAGTGCATAGTAATAGGAATTGTAGGATGTAAACAGATTAAAAATATAGGAAACAACACGCCGATCCTTGTTAGTGCAAAGATGGCGGCGCAACAAAATAAAGAACAGGGTAAACAGATAATAGTAGGGAAAGTGTTGTACCTATGCACGGTTTTACCTGTGGACACCACTGATATCTTATAAAATAAACACATAAAATGAACGAATTGAACGCATCCGTAAAGTATTTTTGATATGTGGCAACACTGACTTGCTGACATCTTATGTTTTTTGTTGAGTAACCGGTGACAGACTGTTAAAGGTTTTCACTCAAAAAAGTAAATATTTATCTCTTTCTCGTCCTATATTTTTGTCAATATATGCAGAATATAGATAGCTATTTTTGGTCAGACTGTAGTGTACATCGTTAAACATCCATTTTAAGCGGTATAATAATGTCAACTCGTAGCTATCATGGTGGTAACATATTTTAAGGTTATACTGTCAGATTTGTACCTGTGGACATCGAAATGTATGTACCTATGGACTGTCCACAGGTAAAAATTTTAGTTCGAATTTCATGTTTGATTAGAATATTAAATTTAGACATAGAAGCTGAACCTACTGCAAGCAAGTCTGTTCATCAACTAGAAATGTCCTCTCTTGATAAGACTATTGGTGGATGTGGAAAAAGTAATGTAAACGCAGCAATCACTCCGAGAAAACAGCTTATTTCACAAGTGACACCAGAGTCCAAAGCAGACCCCCGAAAGGCAACGCGACGAGGAAGGAAACCTGGAAGAAGTAGAATCAGACCCCCGAAAGGCAACGCGGCGAGGAAGGGAACCTGGAAGAAGTAGAATTTTAACTGATACGCCTGAAAAAAACGAAATAAAGAATGAAGCAATAAGAAAGGCGGAAAATAAAAGAAAAAGTGAAGAAAAATGCTCAAGTGTTCCCTATGTGATTTAAATTATCACCAGAAATGTATATCACAGATAATTTTGAATCAGATGACGAATCTGGTTTTATATGTGAGAAATGTTTTATATTAGATAATGGTGATTCAGATGCCACTGATGATTCTGCATTTGAACTGTATGAAAAGTATTGCGATGCCAAAAATAATAATTAATAATTGATTATTTGATGTTAAAGTTGCTTTATAAAAGAAATTCTGTTTAATGTTGATTTTTATATAATTATTACTGAGGAAAAGTGATCTGTCCATAGGTACAAGTATAGCTGTCCACAGGTACAATCATAACATGTACCTGTGGACAAATTTAGTATTTTAAAAAAATGTGATTTATTGTAATAACTATAATTAGTAAAAAACTTAAGACTGCTAATACTTAAGCGTTAACTATTCCTGTAACAACCTTTGTGATATTTCATGGCTAATAAATGGAAATTAAGTGATTAAACCTTATTTTCGTTCAAAATTCGGCAAATGTCCATAGGTAAAACACTTTCCCCTACTTAGATAAAAATATAGAATCATGTGGATGGACAAATGTGTGTACAAAGAAATTGAGTATACGCTGTGTACACACATTTGAACATATTAAATATGGACTGCACGGTTGGCCGAGTGGTGTCAGCGGTCGCCATGCCGCTTGCTACTGCGCCAAGTGTCGTGGGTTCAAATCCCACGCGGTACCTACAACACTTTGTGTGATCCACGAATTGTTGTCCCGAGTCTGGATGTTCTTTGTGTCCGTTTCATGTATGTTTGTAAAGTCCCCCACGACACAGGATGTTTATTCCTAATGTGGGAGTTGTCTTTTTAGAAAAGAAAAGAAAAAAAGAAAAATATATTATACATAAATATATATCTTAAAAATTAGAAAACACCAAAGTTAAGCAACATTGGGCGAGGTCAACACTTGGATGGGTGACCGCCCGGGAAAATAAATTGTAAATAATAAATATGATAGAACTGTATAAAGCGATCACAGGAGTTAAGCAACATTGAGCGAGGTCAGCACTTGGATGGGTGACCGCTTGGGAGTTGTTTTTTTGTTAAATTTTTTAAAAATGTGTATTATAAAGAATAGAAATAAATATAAATAGTGAACGCTATAGACACATGTGTACATATTTCAGCATCTTTTGATATATTATATAAATACATATTATAAAAATTAGAAGTATATATAAATAAATGTATATTATGGGAATTAAAATGTGTATGAATGGCAAACTAATGACCACCAAGGTAAAGCAACATTGGGCGAGGTCAGTACCTGGATGGGTGACCGCCTATGATTTGTTTTTGTAAAATTTTTAGAATATTTAAATTGTTAAGAAATATGTTAGAATACATACAGATGAAATAAAACATGATAAAAACAAACAAACAGTAAATAAATAAATATATAGAACATAATGGAGGAACAGGCATGTGTACATAGAAACTGAGAGTATGCTATGGACACGTGTTTGTACATGTTTTGGCATTTTTGATATATTATACAAATACATATTATAAAAATTAGAAGTATATATAAATAAATGTATATTATAGGAATTGAAATGTGTATGAATGGCTAATTAATGACTACCAAGGTAAAGCAACATTGGGCGAGATCGGAACCAGGATGGGTGACCGCCTGTGAATTGTTTTTGTTAAATTTTTAGAATATTTAAATTGTTAAAAAATATGTTAGAATACATATAGATAAAATAAAACATCATCATCATTTCATCATTTCATAATTTTCAAAATTTTCAAGATTTTCATAATTTTCAAAATTTTCATAATTTTCATAAATTTCATAATTTTCACAATTTTCATAATTTTTCATAAATTTCAAAATTTTCAAAATCTTCATAATTTTCATCATTTCACCTTTTTCAAAATTTTCACCATTTTCATCAAATCATCATTATTATTACCATATACACATATATCATAAAAATTAGAAGTACACATAAAATTGAATTGAAAAATAACACATGAAAGAAATATATAGTAAAGTCAAATGAACACAATATAGCTTGATGCAAACAGATAGAATGTAAATACACAGAACACAATGGATGGGCAAATGTATGTTTACGGCAATTGTAAAGGTGCCGTACACATATATTTGAACATCTCTAACATATTAAATATACATATATATTAAAAAATTATAAAGTCGTCACCACACATAGCACTATATAAAAATAAGATACACAAGGTCCTGTCGTTATAATGGACGGGGAAAAGAGAAAAGGCAGCAACACCCTGCGATGGCGGGTGCCTGCTACTAAATAAAAAAAAAATTACATGCACACAATCATGATATGTACTAATAGTGTGTAGTACATTGTTCAGCTTATATCTAAGATTATTTTCCGCGTCAGAGAATCTCCTAGAGTAGGGGAATGTAAACAAAATTAGACTACTCAAGTTTAAGGATAATAGATAATCAAAGTAATCTATTAAAACTTTTTTGCTAACATCACCCCTATTTTCCACTAAAATAATGAGATTCTTACAAGACCTAAAGTTATAATTTTGGATTCTTTTCATAATAATATCATAAGTTGCAAATGGTAAGCAATAGTTAACAACTGACTGTCCCTTAACAAGAGAATTCAATTTTGAGCCCATATGTTTTCCAATAGTATCACTAAACATAATAGTACTTTGTGCACCATCTGATGCACAACATGTTACATCAATTGATGCCCCTAATGACTGCACTTTCCTAACACTGGTAGATGAGCTATCACACAAGGTCTTAGCATTGTCATAGCAAACCGCGGGAGCACACACAGGCTGTGGAGGACTAAAGCGAGCGCACTGGCATGAATGATTGTTAACTAGTGAATCAAATCGCTCTGTGTTATCATTACTTAATTTTAAGAGGTCATCCATGGCCTCCGTATACTCTTTAATCTCATTTAGTGATAAATTATATTTAATTTGTGTTGACTTTAACGATTCAGTTAAATGATTAATTCTCAATTCTAAGGCCTGTGTGTCAGCTTCATACTTTTTTCTGCTATTATCTAACTTCAATGTAAGTAATTCTAAATCATCAAGTAACTCTAACTTTTCCCTACTAGATTTCACACACTTAGATACAATTTTTTGATTTTTGATTAACTTTTATGTTCTTTTAATATACCTATTTATTTTGACATATATATTTTTCAGTTTATTCCTACCACAAATTGACATACTCACTGACTGTTGTTCGTGGCTCAGAGGCTAAATGTGAGTCGGTCGACAGTTCAAAGGACCTGGCAGCGCTGTCAAGAGACCGGTTCCATCAAGAGAAGGCCTGGTTATGACAGAAAGACATGTACCGAACCACGGGATAATCGTTTTCTAGTTAGTCAAGCGTTGAGAAATCAAAAATAAGTATTATCGAAATATTCGACAATAACCTTCAACAAAAACAAAAAATTAACAAAATTCAAACTGAATGTGATAATATCTAAGTTTTATTCGCCGGACTTCAATAAAAGAGGTGTTATTAGACGGGTCTAGATGAGAGCCGTCTAAACTGTAAAAATGAAAACTTTAAGATGAGGGATTATCGAGTAAATCGACAAAAACCTCTAAAAATTTCGAAAATTTCAGGATTTAAAAAATCTTAAGTACAAAATAAAAAAATTCTCTATTTTTCAGGATTATCTTCTCCTACGGGACGCAGGAGAGCACTCAGGGTCAATTTGAAGCAACGGCGGTAAGTCAAATAGCGAAAAACAAGAAAAAACTTCGTAAATTTACTCGAAATGTGTGTCCCTAAGGTAGTAGATTTTGCTCATGTACACTCGTGAAGAAAACAGTTACTGTATTTTTTTTTATATACCAATGTACGTATGAAATTACCCTAATACAGTGACTAATTAGTACAATTTAAATAAATTCGGGGGCGAAGTTCGGAATCGCCAAGATACGTCGGCCGTATAGTACCTACTTACTTTGTTTTTAATAAGAAACTATGTATCATGTATCGTATACGGATACTTCGGCCGTATAGTAACCAAGTCACACAAGTTATGGGAGATAATTATTCAAAACAGTAAAGAAAATACATTGAATCGAAATGGCAAATAGTCAACTTGAAAGGATAGGCACTATCTTTACTCGATAAGTCAAGGTACAATGTTATTTTTTAAATATCTATTACCTTAGAAAACAAATACTTTTTTCAATTATATTGGGTCTTTACCTATGAAATTGCCGTTTTGTATGCAATAAGTGAAAGTAACCTTACCTCCTAAGTTACGGAGTCCGCAGACTTTGCCATTCCTGACCCACGGCTCCTGGATCAGTATGATGGCTGTTTTGTTTACCTCCAGCCACTTCCGGATCTGAGCCGTCGCGGTTATACTGTGGTGGAGGTTTGCCTGAAGGATGTTGGTTTCAGAGGAAGAAGACAGCGCCATTGGAGTTAGATATCTCCGCTGCTGTGTCCTCACTCTCGTTTCCGCCTTCCCTTTGGATGGTCAGTTTACGGAGCTCCTCCGCGCAGTCGTCCCCACCATCCTTACGGTCACGAAGAAGAGAGTCTTCTTCCATCACGTCGGAGGCGGGAACGGACCGCACCGGAGTTTGGGGCTTAGGTGCCGCGACTGCGTCAACGGCATCCTTTGCCCCCTCCGCAGTGACCATCGGTGGGGTGTGAACGGTGTTATCTGCATCCCTGGAGACAGCTTCGGCTGGTGGATGTTCCACAAACTTGCCGCTGGGCCCCAGGAACTTGACGTACACCGTACCCAGCATGAAGCTGAGTCGGCGGCCGCGCTCGACCAGGGGCTTCACCACCGTCTCCGGGATGCTAACCATTGCAAACGTGTCTGTCGTTTGTTTGTCCATTTTGATGAGGAGCCATCTTTCGATGTCTGCCCATCTGTTTTGAAAACGCAGCATGTGTGCTACCTTTCTGTGGTCCTCGTGGACCCCAGGGAGCAAGATGCCACAGCGAACCCGCTTAGCCACCTCGCCCAGGCGCTTTACCACTAGCTTCTCCCCGGTGGAGAGAGTGATAGTGGCCACACTGCGCTTTAGCCATTCCAGCGTAGGCTGGTTCTCGCACCAGAGCCTCAGGGATCCGTCGGCCAATATTGGCCTACCCCGAAACGCTGGGCCCTCTGAGGTACTACTGCCCGGCTTCGTCGACTCCTCGAACAGTAGTTCCACAATGCGTTTTTGGACCTCATCAGACTGACTCTGGCTGAGGTTTTCCGTATTGACGGTGGTAATCGCCGCCATTAGGTCCGCCTTGAGCGCAGTTGCGTAGTCAGTCTGAGTGGTTTCCCCTGGTGGTCCAGTCCTCCGCCTCTTTGGCTCGCCTTTCGTAGAAAATGTCTCGTCAAGTCCAAAAGGATCCAAACGTCCAAAAACCTCATTATCCTCTTGTCGATTTTGAAAGTTGTCCACCTACCCTAGAGGAAGTAGACCATCAAATTAAAAAGAAAACATCCAAGTCAGCTCCGGGCCCTGACGGTATTCCTTATATAGTGTACAAAAAATGTCCATCGGTTCGTAAACATCTCTTAAACGTATTTTGTAAAATCTGGTCAAAGAAGCAAATACCAACATCATTTGGCAAAGCAATTTTTGTCCTCATTCCAAAAAAAGACGAAGTAATTCACCCAAAAGATACTAGACCGATAGCACTAACCAATACAATTTCCAAAATTTTCTTTAGCGTACTACAAACAAAAATGACAAAGTTCATGATCAGCAATAGGTATTTCAGGCCAAACCACCAGAAAGGGTTCTTGCCCGGTATTTCTGGCTGCCTGGAACATAACACATTATTAGCGGAAAGTTTGAAAGATGCCAGAATGCATGAGAGGCAAATAACGGTCTGTTGGATAGACCTTGAAAACGCATTTGGTTCTGTACAGCATGAACTGATGATTTTCGCCCTGAAGTGGTATAACTTTCCTACTGTGGTTATCGACATAATCACATCTTATTATTCTAAATTACAATTTACCATAGCAGCAAACAAGGAACACACAGAACCATTGCATTATAATGTAGGGTTGTTCCAAGGCTGCTGCTTGTCACCAATAGCTTTTAATATAATTATAAATATTCTTATAGATAAGTTAATAAGTCATGAGAAAAAATGGGGCTATCGGTTTAAAATAAACAACAAATACACAGAGTCCATCTTAGCCTTTGCAGACGACCTTGCAATACTGACACGTAATCCAAAACAATGTCAGAAGTTATTAATTGAAGTGGATGAGTTTTGTACATGGACTGACGGACTGAGGGCAAAGCCAAGTAAATGCCACTGTTTATGTCTGGGTAGACGGAATACCAAATATACCTCATATGATCCGGGACTGTCAATAGGAGGACAATGTGTCACCACGATTGCTGAAGCAGTGCCTTTCAAATTTCTTGGTAGAAAGATTGATTACAAAGGACGTACACCATCCTTAGAGATAACTGTCGAAAATTTTCTTAATGACTTAAATAAGGTAGACCAACAACCATTAAACAATATTAAAAAAGTTTGGATATACGACAATTATCTTACGTCGCGTCTGACTTGGTCTTTCCTTGTATATGACATCGGTAAAAGCCTCCTGGCAAAACTAGATGCAAATGTCAAAAAGATATTGAAGTTATGGCTCGGAATTGCACACTCAGCTGACCCCTCAACTCTATTTAGGGATCAAAACAATTTTGGGATGAAGTTAAAGAAGCCATCGGAACTCTATAAACACCTCAGAGTTACCAAAATGCATGTCTTGGGACAATCCCAGGATGAAATAGTCTCATCACTCCCAAAAGATAAATATGTTACAGAGCTTGAGTCAAGACTTCAGTTCCATAAACAATTTATGGCTGGTGCACAGTTTAATAGAGTCGGGCTGGGTTTCGCAAAGAAGAAGGGAGACCGAGAAATAATAAAATCCTTTATACAACAAGATGAAAATGATATCTATAAAGTGCATGCAATGAATCTAGAAATGCAAAGTGAGTGGTTAAATATAGGTGAGTTCTGCATCCCGTTAGCCCTGAAATGGCGCACCTTGCTATATGATTGGTCTCCTGCCCTGTTAAAATTCTATCTGAATGCCTTCCAAATGACCCTCCCAGACCAAAGTAACCTAGTGAGATGGGGGAAAGCATCTGAAAAATCTTGCTATACGTGTGGTGAGGCAGTAGGTACTGCTAGGCACTTACTGGTAGGTTGCAGGGTGCTGCTTGATAGGGGTTATTACTCACGCCGACATGATAGAGTACTAGAAATCATACGTGAAGCAGTAAGTCTTTCAGTAGCTAGAGCCCAAAAAGGATTGACTACAAATAAACGAGAAATTAACTTTATAAAGGATGGCTCAACTACCAAATCTAAAAGCAAGCCTTTCTCAATCCTAGGTACTGCACCTGACTGGACTATTTTGATGGATACGTATGATAAGCACTATGAAATCCCAGAGGATGTTGGTGTTTCGTCATCCAGACCGGACATATTCCTTTTCTCTAGACAAATTAAACACATAATATTAGTAGAGCTTACTGTTCCGTGGGAAACTAATATTCCTAAAGACCATAGAATAAAATTAAATAAATATTACGATCTAACAACTGAACTTAACAAAAATGGCTATGTGGTTAATTTATACGCGGTAGAAGTAGGAGCGAGAGGTATACCAGCTAAATCTCTCTATAACCTTCTGAAAGACCTTGGCCTGTCGAGATCTGCAGTAAGTTCTATTTTAGAACGAGTATCCAAGGCTGCACTAACAGGTTCCTACCAAATTTGGCTAGGTAGGGCGGGAAACTCGAGCAGTGAAGGTGAGCGTTGATGCGCATCTTAAAGGGGGCCTCCTTAAACCTACATCCAGGTCGTAAGTCCTGGGAACTGCTTTAAGTTTCTCCCTCTGCCACACGATGGACCCGGCACCCGCACGGTGAATCCATGGAGTGCTAAGAAGTTTGTCTCAAAGTGTTGTAGGTACCGCGTGGGATTTGAACCCACGACATTTGGCGCAGTAGCAAGCGGCATGGCGATCGCTGACACCACTCGGCCAACCATGCAGTCTGTGTAACATATTATTTTTTAATAAAAGTCTCTAAAGATATAAAGATATAAAAATGCTAATTAAATTGCTTAAAATAACTGACAAAATATATTAAATCAATTTTATATATTCAACTTACAACAGGTCCACCTAGGCACCCCACTGCACCACCTTATCCTTTTCAAATGCTCTTGCAACCGAGAGGGTACTATAGCGTACAAGGAATTCGCCGCTGGATAGACAGTTCGATGCCGAACGATAAGTTTATTGCAGCTGCGTCTACGTCTCAGCAAAATATGTACATACCTGAAGAACTTCATGTAAATAATGAAGATTTGATGCAGGCCGAGGAAGAACATAACGGGTCGATTAGATGCGATGTCTCTTACATAATAACGCAACTAGAAGCACTTACCGAACAACTTGAGAGTGCTTGTCTAGAGCAAGAAACACCAGTGCTATGTAATGCAGATTTGTGGCACACTGTTGAGGACATAGCGAAAGCATCTAAATCTGATTTCGATGGCAGATGCAAAACCTGTGAAAATTGTACAAGGATAAAGAAATTAGTTCATCTTACGACTTTACTTAAAAGGCAAAATAGAATTGATTGGATAGTTGAAGACAACGAGACGCAAGAACGCCAGTCTGATTCAGCATCCGTCAGCTCGTTCGATAGAAATGTGAGTCTGACTCTGGATCTTATTCCGCGTCATGAGCACCTGGTTATAAACCTTAAAGTATCAATGATAAACGAAACGAAAAGGTATAGTGCGAGTGTCATCCCACGCCCAGTAACTGCCGTTACAAAACAATTTAATTGGTCACAACACGATCGTCTGCTAGACGAGGTAATAGAAACCCTTAGCCTAAATATGGGCGACGCTCCTTGTGACTCTGGTGCATATGGTGATAACGATGCAATTCAAAAAGAAAAAAATAGTGCTTCCAAAGGAAAACAAAAAAATTGTATTTAGTTCTATTAAGCTATCACCGAAAATAAAACTGTATAACGAAACTGTCTCTAAAAAAACCATACTAGATGCACCCACATTTTATCCAAGCTTGGAAGAGCTTGAAGTAAGTATGTATCAAGTATTTAAAGGACATTGTTCGTGACCAAAGATGATTCGCCCCAGGGCATTTCTTTGAGAATGTGCATATTACGCGGCGGATGATAAAGAATCTTCTACAGAGTAAATATTGTTATTTTGATGATACTACCTTATAAATATAAGTTTTATGGATCTAAACTAGACTATTAGAAATATTTTTTGTTTATAGAACTCATAGAAATTTGGTTTCAAGCATCCACATTCTAATTACCATCCATGTCCCATTTTACATTTTCGTTAACTTTTTATTAAATATAGCTAAATCCCTTTTGAAGAATGTAATTTTAGTCCAATATTCTTAAAAAGGGATAGTTACCTTAGCCCTATACACAAATTGTTTTACCTAAAGAACATAAATTATTTATTAAGAATAAATGCTCTTAACAAATGTCCTCAGATAACTTTATGATTACCGTTTAAAAAATATTCGCTCTTATTTACTACCTTCAAATTTGAAAATTCATACTTTTAACTGACTTAACAAGTTGCGCCAGTCTTCGCTCGGCGTCTGAGAATATTACACGGGTCAAAGACTGATATTTTTGCGCCATATTCAAGCATCTCTTGTCGCCGTAGGGGTTTTGTCGAAATATGGTCTAATCACCATTTCCTATTTTTATGGTAAGTCAGTGATTATTTTTTTTCATTGATACGTTTATTTAAGTGGTTATAAGAACTAATTTTAGGTAAAGTAGGTAAAAAGGTCATAATTCTTATAAAGAACTGTTTAATCAACAAAATGTTTGAATACTAATTATCATTTGCATAATTACCGTATTTTCCGTTACTCTTAAGTAAATGGTAATGTAGCAGCTGATGGTGTAGGTGGTACTGTCAAAAGAGTCGCAGACGCAGCGGTGGCTAAAGGCAAAGATATTGATAATATTGATGATTTCATTACAAGTGTGGCACAATCTGCGGAGAATGTCAAATTAGAAATTGTTAACGATTATCAAATTTTCGTAAAAAGATTTACTAATTCCTTCAGACAAACTAAAGCCATTAAAGGGCACAAATAAGGTGCATCAGGTTTTGTGGCGGAAATACTACCCGAATTTAATTTTTAGAAAGGTAAGCTGCTTTATTTGTTTGAGCGGTTATTGCAGTCATGTAAAACATGTAGAAGAGCTTAGCTATGGAGAAACCTGTGAAGGGGTCATGGAAGATAGGCAGAATCTGGTTAAAATTAATAAAGATAATAAATAATATAAATTTACAGCATTGCGCTCTAAATTTCAAGTCAGTCATAATGATTGCAAAGAAGGCTTTTTTAAACATAGAGTGAAACCTAAGAATATTACTACAGATGCCACTACTGTAATTTTAGACAAAATTTTTTGCACATTCGGATATCCAGAGATTTTAGTAAGCGATAATGGGAGCCAGTTTGTTAATCCAAAATTCCAAGATTACTTAAAGGCTCATGGTATTAAACATAAAAGATCTGCTCCTTATCACCCTGCCACAAACGGCCAGGCTGAACGTTATGTACAAATAATTAAAAACAAACTTAGATGTTTAAATGCTGTTAAAAATAGTATGCAGGTGTCACTCAATAAAATACTCTTCCATTACAGAATAACACCACATGCCACCACTGGTGTCTCACCTGTAAACTTAGTGTTTAACTACAATGTAGGGTCTAAATTATCTTTATTGAAACCTAAAATGCAGGTGGAAAGACTATGAAAATTTAAATTGGGTGATAATGTTGTTGCTCATAATTACAATGGGGAAGGAAAATGGAAGTTGGGTGTTATTAATAAGGTTTTGGGAAATTATCACTATGAAGTAAAGGTGGGTGATTCGATTTGGCGTAGACATATTAACCAGCTGAATAAAGCTGGAAATCAAATATTGACAGAAAGTTACAATGATGACTATTGTAGTTATGAGGATGAGGACTCTATAGAGACCCATCAGCAACTTCAATCACCACCATCAGAGGATGCTTCACCTATCCATTTTTCTCCCTCAACGCCTACTGCTTTTTCTCCACAACTGAGGAGGAGCACTAGGGTAAAAAAACCAATTGTAAAATTGAATCTTTAATTATTCAAGATGAAATAAATATAATGTAAGTGATATAAATATATATACATTAATATAATATAAGTTAAAGATAAGTTTAGGTTTAAGAGTGAAACCGATAGATGGCGTTGTGAGGTAAAGCTGAATCGCGATATCGTTTCATTCACTGTATTACTATAAGTAGTTTTAAGTAATTGTTATTTTTTAAGAACCATTAGAACCGTTCTGAGAATATACATATTTGTTGGATACGACAGTAGAATTATTTCTCGCCTACGGACCATTGAATTTTGTTCATGGTCCTAACGAGTCGGTTGACTGGACGTGTTTGGTAGTCATCGGTGGTGGTAGTGGCTACTACCCTCTACGTCATTACTGGACAGTGGATCTGTTAAATATATATCAAAATAATGCTATCTACTGGCAACATCTAATGTGATGTATGCAAGATTTATGTATTTGTCTAATCTGTTGTAAATGAATAAATTAGTAGTCTGTGCAAAGCCATCGTAGTTTTAATAGGTTATGGGCCCAGTCCCGCGTTTAAATAATATAAAAGCTATAGTTTTTACGGTGTAAAATGGCTGGAAGTTATATTGTAAACGTTCCAAAACTCAGGGGTCGTGAAAACTACGACGAGTGGGCATTCGCGGCGGAAAATTTCTTAATTTTAGAAGGCGTCGATATTAACAAGCAAGATGCCGGCAATGGCGAAGCAGATTGCATTGATGATAAAAAGGCAAAAGCTAAATTAGTGATGACAATAGATTCGTCGTTATATGTACATATCAAGAATGAAAATACTGTTGCGGGTGTTTGGAAAAAACTTAAATCACTATTCGACGACTCGGGTTTCACACGTAAGATAAGCTTGCTAAGAAATTTGATTTCTATTCGCCTAGAAAATAGTGAATCAATGACGGCATATGTTACGCAGGTGATAGATACGGCGCAAAAATTAAGGGGTACCGGTTTCGACATAAACGAAGAATGGATCGGTTCATTATTGTTGGCGGGTCTACCCGACAAATTTTCGCCTATGATAATGGCGATCGAACATTCTGGGTTAGATATTTCCGCTGACATCATTAAAACAAAATTATTGGACATGAGTGATAATGTTGGTAGCACTGAGGCAGAAAGCGCATTCTTGTCTAAAGGTTGGCAAAACTGGAGAAACGTCATCTCGACCTGTCAAAGTGATTACATGTTATAATTGTAAACAGACCGGCCATTATAAAAACCAATGTCCACAAACTAAGGAGAAAAAAGTAAATGCATTCAGTGCAGTGTTTTTAAATGGCAGTTTTAATAAACATGAGTGGTATATAGACTCAGGTGCGAGTAATCACATAGTGATTAGACAAGAAACCATGACAAACGTGTCCAATAACATGACTAAAAGGGAGATTATAGTTGCAAACAAAACAACTATGCCAGTGTTGTGCTTAGGCGATACACAGATCACGACTGTTGTAAACAACAAGGAATATGATATACAATCGCCTTTAATTCATTATTGTTAACCAAAGTCTCCGGACGACCACGAGCTTCATTTTTCAAGTCAAAATTTCCAGAACGGAACCGGGAAAACCAATAAAGGGTTGTGCGTTCGTTGGTACAGTTCTCTCCGTAAACGTTTTTGATGTTACGTGCCGTTTGTGTCGCGTTGGTGCCACGACGGAACTCATATTCCATAATTACACGAATTTTTAAAGTATCCATTCTGACGAAAAATGTTCAAATGTAATGAAAATACAACGCTAATCAAAAAACAAAAGACTGAGTTTGTAAATAGAATGTCATGGTTTTAAAACAAAATTAATTTGAATTTAGAATACAGAGCCATTACGAACTTTTTTTTATTTGCCCTGGATAAGACGGAGGCCCTGTTATTTCATGGGCCCCGTCGTGGTCCACCCCCCGGCGCCTCTATCGAAGTCAACTCGGTCCTCGTACCGGTTCGGGCCCAGATGAGGTATCTGGGCCTGATCCTCGACGGTAGGTGGCTCTTCGACGAGCACTTCCGACAGCTTTCCCCAAGGCTGGTCGGCGCTGCCTCCGCCCTTGGGCGTCTTTTGCCCAACTTGGGTGGAGCCAGCGTCGCAACAAGAAACCTCTACACGGGGGTGGTCCGGTCGATGGCCCTATATGGGTCACCGGTGTGGGTGGAGGCTCTGACTGCCCAGAACAAGGCGCGTCTCTGGCGCCCTCAGAGGGTATTGGCAGTCAGAGCCATACGCGGATACCGCACGGTGTCCACCGAGGCGGCGTGCGCCTCGGCCGGAACACCCCCGTGGGATTTGGAGGCGGAAGTGCTCGCCGAAGTTTATCGGCGAGCGGCTGAATATCGGGCGGAGAACGGGTATCGTCCTCCGCCCGAAGAGGTACGCGATTGGCGTGAAGCCGCTCGCCGAGCCACGATGGCTCGTTGGTCGTCCCGGCTGGAGGCTCCACGCGCTGGCTTTGCCACCGTGGAGGCGCTCCAGCCGGTCATCCTCGAGTGGGCAGGGCGGCAGAACGGGACCCTTTCCTTCCGGCTGACGCAGGTGCTTTCCGGGCATGGTTGCTTCGGAAAGTACCTGCACTCGGTCGCTAGGAGGGAATTGAGTCCCGCCTGCCACCACTGCGACTGCAGTGAGGACTCGGCCCAGCACACGCTGGAGATCTGCCCCGCTTGGGCGGATCAGCGCCGGGCCCTCACTGCAGTCATCGGAGGAGACCTGTCGCTACCGGCCGTCGTACTGTCCATGGCTGGTTGCGACAGCAGATTTACCGCGGTCGCGACCTTCTGCGAAGAAGTAATTTCGCAGAAGGAGGCGGCGGAGAAGGCCCGGGAGGACGATATCCACTCGGACCCGATCCGGCGCGCACGATAGGCGCCTCGTGCCGCCCAGAGTGTGGCCGCGGATGGACGGGATGGGTTTTCCCCTCCATCCGCATTACAGGCCAACCGCGAGGGGGCGACGTACGCGTGTGCCGTGCGTCGCCTAATTTGAGAGTTTTATAAGAAGAAGGTGCCCGCTTCTGTGCGGGCAGGCGCTGGGAGGGGTCCGGTTTGCGTTAATAACAGCGATCCCGGACCCCTCCCTTTCTCAGGCGCAGAGTTGGCACACCGTGTGGTTTTAGTCGGTTCGATTCCGACACACCGCCCCGCCGCAAACCCCGGCGGGGTGACGGCCCGAGGGGGTTTCCACACGTAAAAAAAAAAAAAAAAAAGGCACTTACTGGTAGGTTGCAGGGTGCTGCTTGATAGGGGTTATTACTCACGCCGACATGATAGAGTACTAGAAATCATACGTGAAGCAGTAAGTCTTTCAGTAGCTAGAGCCCAAAAAGGATTGACTACAAATAAACGAGAAATTAACTTTATAAAGGATGGCTCAACTACCAAATCTAAAAGCAAGCCTTTCTCAATCCTAGGTACTGCACCTGACTGGACTATTTTGATGGATACGTATGATAAGCACTATAAAATCCCAGAGGATGTTGGTGTTTCGTCATCCAGACCGGACATATTCCTTTTCTCTAGACAAATTAAACACATAATATTAGTAGAGCCTACTGTTCCGTGGGAAACTAATATTCCTAAAGACCATAGAATAAAATTAAATAAATATTACGATCTAACAACTGAACTTAACAAAAATGGCTATGTGGTTAATTTATACGCGGTAGAAGTAGGAGCGAGAGGTATACCAGCTAAATCTCTCTATAACCTTCTGAAAGACCTTGGCCTGTCGAGATCTGCAGTAAGTTCTATTTTAGAACGAGTATCCAAGGCTGCACTAACAGGTTCCTACCAAATTTGGCTAGGTAGGGCGGGAAACTCGAGCAGTGAAGGTGAGCGTTGATGCGCATCTTAAAGGGGGCCTCCTTAAACCTACATCCAGGTCGTAAGTCCTGGGAACTGCTTTGAGTTTCTCCCTCTGCCACACGATGGACCCGGCACCCGCACGGTGAATCCATGGAGTGCTAAGAAGTTTGTCTCTAACTAAAAATGTACTAATCTCATCCCAAATTATTTTAAAACATGATATTATCTTATCTTGTATTTTATCTTCAGATATAAAAATATAGTTTAATTTTAATAGTTATTTCTTAAGATCGAATTTATACCTTAGTTGTTCTTTCATTATATTATTCCCCTTACCAATGTCTTCGCTTTGAGATTTATTACACCTTTCTTGTTATATCTGCTCCGAAAATACCTGATCCGCTTCTCTTCTCTTTTCCTTTTTGGACCGGATTTTATCTCGCATTACATGAGTTGATTCATTAGAAGTCTCGCTTTCATATTCCATCAAATCTGCTTGATTTGAAGCTGGTTCTGAACATACCACTGTGCCAGTAACTACACTGCTGTATGTTTTATTATTTTTAACTCTAATGCTTGATGGCAGCTCTTTTGTAGTTCTGTATCCCTGATTTATCGCTCTTCGTTGGTCGAGGACAATCTGAAGGGCTTTTCGATATGGTACTTGCTTTTCACTCATGATTAATCTTATTTGTATTTCTTTCAAATAAAAAGGACATTTTTTATCTAATACCAAGTGTGCTCCCTTACAATTCAGACATCTAAAAATTTTTTCCTCGCAATTTTCATGATTACCTCCACATTTAGGGCATAATTTCTTTTAGTGGGACAAAACCTAAAAATATGTCCAAATTTCCAACAGCCTGAGCATTGGGTCACAGGGAAAGTATAAGCTTCAACTCTAAAGCGGCAGTCATAGGCATATACATGAGTTGGTAATGTATTGCTTTTAAAACAAATCCGAATAGACTCGCTGTCCACCCATTTGCCCTCCGCGTTTAAGCGTTTTAGTCGTTTAATAGAAATTATTTCTATTTCACATTTTATTATTTCTTGTAAGTCCTTATCACACAAATCAATGTCAACACCTTTTACAATGCCGTATGAAAATGACATTTCATTTATTTTTTGACTTTCTTTCTCTTAATATATGGCAAGCTGTGCCGATGTCGACAATTCTGCCAATGTCAAGTGGTAAGAAAATACGTGGGTTTAATGTATAAAACAAAAAAAAAAAAAAAAAATTTTGCGATTATCCAAATTTTGTTCAAAAGTTTTCAGTGGACTGAATGTGGGGTTTTTTGGTGTGGATTTAACACTGAAACAAAAGGACAGACACAGATAAATAAAAAAAAAGTTGCGTGTACTAGCGTACACTCGTAAGAAGTGAAACTTTTTTATGACGTTATTTTTCAAAAAATAAATATCATATGTCGACGTAAGGTATAATGACAAAAGACTTATAAACCACCAATATTCGTGACAATTCTTATTTCAAGTGCAATAAAAGTTAAGGAGCGAGACCTGAGTAAATATTTCGCGATCTGTGGTGTGAATGAAGTAAGTTTGTGGAATGTGATGTGTGTAGTTATTTACATTGTGGACTAAATAAAATAATATTGTTTGTAATGTGATATTTCATTGTAGTATTAATTTGGTCCTGTTTGTGTTTGAAAATGTTTTTTGTTTTATTTTATAAATTTTTTTTGAAGGATTGTATATAACTACTCTCAATAATGATAAAACATTTTATTTTAACCCCGATAAAGAAGTTTCACTTCAAAAAGATAGCGTAACGGATAAAAGTGACGCGTAACGTAACGGATAAATGTTACGCGTAACGAAAAAATGTTACACTAAATTTTTTGAAAACCCCGATAAAGAAGTTTCACTTCAATTAATAATTAATTAAATATATAAATACACAATTAGTAAACAAACACAAAACAACATTGCAACATTCATGGAGATAGGAGAAGATAATCCTGAAAAATAGAGATTTTTTTATTTTGTACTTAAGATTTTTTAAATCCTGAAATTTTCGAAATTTTTAGAGGTTTTTGTCGATTTACTCGATAATCCCTCATCTTAAAGTTTTCATTTTTACAGTTTAGACGGCTCCCATCTAGACCCGTCTAATAACACCTCTTTTATTGAAGTCCGGCAGATAAAACTTAGATATTATCGCATTTAGTTTGAATTTTGTTAATTTTTTGTTTTTGTTGAAGGTTATTGTCGAATATTTCGATAATACTTATTTTTGTAGTTTCCTATTATATAAACCTAGTTAGATCTCATCTAGATCTACCTAGTAAATAGCTTTTTACATAAGTCCGGTACATAGAAGTTTGAAATTTTCGATATATAAACATACATTTTGGTATTTGTTGAGGTTTTTGTCGAATAACTCGGCAACCCTTATATTTAAAATCATAATTTTTGCATATTTAGGAAGGTCTCGCCGAGACCCGTCGATCGACACTCCATTTGTCCGGTTCGGGCGAGTGGAATATCAAACATTTTCAGTTATAAGATTTTCAGTACTAAAGTTAAAAGTCTACCTTGGGGACACACATTTCGAGTTAATTTTTGTTTTTGTCGATTTACTCGATAATCCCTCATCTTAAAGTTTTAATTCTTACAGTTTAGACGGCTCTCATCTAGACCCGTCTAATAACACCTCTTTTATTGAAGTCCGGCAAATAAAACTTAGATATTATCGCATTTAGTTTGAATTTTATTAATTTTTTGTTTTTGTTGAAGGTTATTGTCGAATATTTCGATAATACTTATTTTTGTAGTTTCTTATTATATAAACCTAGTTAGATCTCATCTAGATCTACCTAGTAAATAGCTTTTTACATAAGTCCGGTACATAGAAGTTTGAAATTTTCGATATATAAACATACATTTTGGTATTTGTTGAGGTTTTTGTCGAATAACTCGGCAACCCTTATATTTAAAATCATAATTTTTGCATATTTAGGAAGGTCCCGCCGAGACCCGTCGATCAGCACCCCATTTGTCCGGTTCGGGCGAGTGGAATATCAAAAATTTTCAGTTATAAGATTTTCAGTACTAAAGTTAAAAGTCTACCTTAGGGACACACATTTCGAGTAAATAAATCCAATAGCACGCCACTTAGTTCGATCCTCGGCCTCTCGCATCCAGCTCCTGCCAGCCGTCTTGCGCAAATCATCACTCCACCTGGCCTGTGGACGTCCTACACTACGTTTGCCGAGACGCGGTCTCCACTCAAGAACCCGTTTACCCCAACGGTTATCGGTTCTGCGGCTAATATGGCCAGCCCACTGCCACTTCAGCTTGCTTATCCTGTGGGCTATGTCGATGACCTTGGTTCTCTGTCGGATCACCTCGTTTCTAATACGGTCCCTTAGAGAAACTCCGAGCATAGCCCTTTCCATAGCACGCTGAGCGACTTTGAACTTGTGGACCAGCCGTACCGTAAGTGTCCACGTTTCGGCTCCGTATGTCATTACGGGTAGGACGCACTCATTAAAGACTTTTGTCTTTAGGCACTGTGGGATCGATGATGAGAAGACTCGACGAAGCTTCCCAAACGCTGCCCAACCCAGCCGGATTCTCATGTTCATCTCGTCCTCAAAGTTGTTTCTCCCTAACTGCAAAGTCTGCCCGAGGTACACGTATTTTTGAACAACTTCGAGAACGGCACCGTGTACCGCAACCGGTTCCGGTAGTACATGTTCATTGAACATGACCTTGGTCTTGTCCAAGTTCATCCGTAGGCCGATGCGTACAGAAGAGTCAGCAAGGTCGTTCAGCATCTGTTGTAGGTCGTGCAGCGTCTCTGCCATGATGATGTAGCGGGTCACCACACTAATATTTAAACTTATATTTATTGCCTATTCCTTGAAAATATTGTCATATGGTTATTTCTTTGAAACAGTTTATATATAGCCCTAATAATTGTAAGTACTAGTTAGTTTTCATAAAATCCAAAATTTTGTTTCCAAATTAAATAATTATAATTAAATTCAATTCTTATAAAGTCAAACCTCTTGCCTGGGGTGTACACCGATACAATTATCTAACTGAGGGTAGATCGGTAATGGTGCGCCGGACAGAGAGACTTTTACCGACGAGATATTAATAGCGATATATTGAACTGTGTTATAAAGTAAACATGAACGCTAAACTGTTTTGCAAAAACAACTGTATACCGTGTGTTCTCGTGTAGTGAAAATAGACAATCTGAAAAACCGTGTGAGACTTTTATTTTGTGAACAAAAACTCCTTCGCTCCGCTGCACAAATAAAAGGTAAACATACCATACTACAATGACAATGTCGTCTGCAAATCGCAAGTGAGAGATGTATTCGCCATTGATGTTGATTCCGCGTCCTTTCCAGTGCAGCGTCTTGAAGAAGTCCTCCATTGCATTAGTGAACAATTTCGGGGATATAACGTCCCCTTGTCTCACTCCTCGATGCAATGGTACGGGTCTTGTATGCATGATTCTGTACTTGGACGGACATTGTGGCGGCTTTGTAGAGACATCTCAACACTTGTATGTATCGCCAATCTACTTGGCAACGCTGCAGGGACTCCAGAACAGACCAGATCTCTATCGAGTCAAAGGCCTTCTCATAGTCCACAAATGCTAGACACAGGGGCTGATTATACTCTTCGGTCTTCTGTATAATCTGCCGTACTGTGTAAATGTGGTCTATGGTGCCATATCCGCTCCGAAACCCAGCTTGCTCCGGTGGTTGGAATTCGTCGAGTCTTCGCGCAAGACGGTTCGAAATGACTCTCGAAAACAGCTTGTAGACGTGGCTTAGAAGGGAAATGGGCCGATAGTTCCTCAACATGGTCTTGTCACCTTTCTTGAAGAACAGGATGACCACACTTCTACTCCACGCCTCTGGAGTTCTCCCTTCGAACAGGACAGCGTTAAAAAGCTTTTTGAGCTCCCTCAATACGGGCGTACTTCCAGCCTTTAACAGCTCTGTTGTAACGCCATCCTCTCCAGGGGCTTTTCCATTTTTCAGCTGTCCAAGAGCCATTTCGATTTCATCAGTGCTGACTTCTGGCAGATCTTCGGTGTTGTGGCGTGTTAATGTAGCTCTAGGGTCCTCATTTTCGGGATCAGGTCTAGATGTATGCGAAGCGTATAAGCTGCCGTAGAAGCTTTCGACTTCCGAAAGGACGGCCGGCTTGGAAGCAACGACTTCTCCTCTTGATGTGGTCAACTTCGTCAGGTGGCTTCTTCCAAGAGATTGTACGAACACTTTTGACCCCCGATTCTGCTCGATCGCTCTTTTAATCGAAAGAGTATTGGAGCATCGGAGGTCGTATCGCACAAGTTTGGTGATCTCTCGGTTTAGAGCCCGCTTTGCCGACGAAGTGGCAGGTGTGGGTTCTCACGTCGTTCCCTCATTAGCCCTAATGTCCTCTCTGAAAGCTTCGACTCCCCGCTTTTACGCTGCATTTTACAAAATCTCGTACCTTCATCCCTGAGAATCCGAACCACATTTTCAAGGTTCTGGTTTACGTCTCTTGTGGTTTCCATGGCAGCAAATCGGTTTTCCAGATTTGACTGGAATTTTTCAGATCCCATCGCGATTTGGAGCAGAGTTGGTCGGAGCCTGGATTTCATCAAACGGACACGTTCAGCCTTAAAGTCGATATTCAGAGAGCCTCGGACAAGACGGTGATCACTACCGGTGTTAAACCTATTGATCACTGAGACGTCTCTGAATATGTGCTTCCTGTCCGTCAAGATGAAATCAATCTCATTTTTAGTCATAGCGTCGGGGCTTCGCCACGTCCACTTCCTTTGGGGCCGTTTTTTCATCAAGAACAGCCCCTCCCGCTCGAGAAAATTGACGAACATTTGCCCCCTATGATTCCTGCTTCCAAATCCATGGGTTCCTATTACCGATTCGCTGCAAGTTTGTACTGCCACTTTGGCGTTGAAGTCACCCATAACAACGGTATAGTGTGTTTTAGTAGTGAAGTGGAGAGCCCTCGATATGTCATCGAACATATCCTCCACCTCATCATCCGAGTGAGCCGAGGTCGGTGCGTACACTTGTACTACCTTGAGGCTATATCTCTCGGTAAGTTTGATAATGAGGTACGCTACCCTGCTCGACACACTGGACAATTCTACCACGTTATCGGAGAGTGACTTGTTTACCAGAAACCCCACGCCACCTTGGGATTGTTGGTCTCCCTCGCGGAAGTACATTAGGTGGCCTGAGTCGAGAGTTACGGTGTCCTCCTCCTCTCTTCGGACTTCACATAACCCTAAGATATGCCACCTAATCTTCCCAAGTTCCACCTCAAGCTGCGCCAGATGCGAGTCTAGCCGTAACGTGCGGCCGTTAAACATTGCCAGGGTCAGTCGTTTACGGTGGCCTTCCGTAACCCGGTGATTCTTAGCACCCCCTGTCACGCCGTTACCGTGGTCGCCACCATGACCAGGAATAGCGGGACTGCCGGGAACTGGGGGCCGTGGCTTCTGTTGCTTACTCATGGAGGATTTTGGCCCATCATCACCACGCTGGGCAGGCGGGTTGGTGATCGCAGGGCGTAACTTGTTGCACCGAAGATGCTGCTGCCCGTCTCCGGCCTATTGTATTTAGTTACGCCAAGAGGCGTGGATATACCGCCATCGATCGGTCGCCAGAGCCTCGTTTGTCGTTCAGCAGGGTGCACCACGTGCAGGTGAGGTTGGCTGGAAGCGAAAGATCGTGGTTCGTCCCCTTACACCCCCATTTTCATTGCTTGATTCACTATTTTTGTTATGGGAACGAAGTCTTAATATTTTTTTATTAAGAAAATATTGTTTTGTTATTATTTTTTAAAGAATTGGTGAAAAACATTTTTCAATTTTATATATAGCGCCATCTTTAGAATAGAAACTGAACTTACATTTACGTGTTATAGTTGTCGTTGCCAGTAGTTTAATATTAATAATATAGATGTCGCTGTAAATTAATGATTTTTAAAATTATGTGTATCAAATATAAATACAAAATATATCAATAAATAAGTTTAGCAGTGAACTACGATAGGCTGGTAACGACACTTTTTGTTAAAGTAAGCTATTGTAAGCCGTGCGGCGTGCGCATGTTTCTCTGTCTGTCTGTCTCTCTCTCTGTCTCTATCTCTCTTATAGAAAGCAAGCCAGATATTTTCGTTTCGTCTTTCTATTTCGAACTTCGTTCCATCCGGGTGTCCCTTGACACCTCTCAAGTTTTTTTTTTTCCATTGTGTATAGGCCGATGAAAAATAATATTGTTATCTTAAAAAAAATCGTCTAGGCCAATACAAAGTGGTCGATGTCCTTTGAAGGTCTTACACAAGCGTTGTGTTCTGAATCGTTATGATTATAAATATAAGAAACATTGGCGAAAGCACTTCAAATGCAAAGTGCAAAAGCAAATCGAAGGCAAAGTCTAAAGGAAAGGTTGTGAAACGCCCCACTAAAAAACCTAAAACAAATATGATAAAACGAGTAACTCCAACAGTGATCGAGATCCAACAACATACAATGACGTTACGAGCTCGTAGTCAAATAATAAGCCAAATTGGTTGTCTAGTGCTGCTTCTAATGCAGGAACGGAAACCAAGGCGGACACTGAATCCGTTCATTCACTATATACACCCTGCCAAGAATTTGTTGCACTAACGAACGTCAGTAAGAAGACCACACCACGCAAAAACATTAGAAATACACGAAGCCAGAAACTTCCAAATTTTACACTGGATGATAATAGACCACTTTGTAAACCTGCACCTGCACCTCCGGTTGCAACTTCTTCTTTAATGGGACCACCACGTACCATTCCACATCGTCTAATCGAGTATCAGCCATCAAGCAGTTTGGTTAGGACGGGACTACGTCAAAGGAACGCTGCATCGGTTTCCCAAACCTTCATCCCTAAACCATCAGGTATGTTTTTCATTCATAACATATTTGATAACATAATAAAAGACGTTTTATATTTATCACGCGGATTTTCATTAGTCTGGTGACGGATTAACAACACGGAGTGTCACCACCTCTGATCATCCCGTAAAGACCGACCAAGGGAGAAGCACGGCAAAGAGAAGGAACACTTGACACACATCCCATACCAATACGTCAAGCCAGAGTGGTTCAGTAGGCCGAAGACTTATTTATGTCCAGCAGTGGATTAGGTATAACAAGCTGTTTATGACGATGATTATATTATGACAGTTGTTACTAGCTTGCTGTTGCAGTTTGACGAAGATTAGCAATTAAAATATAAACGGCTTGATGACAATTAAAATAAACTAACTTTGTTCAATAAGAAGGAAGTGGTACTCTTTAAAAAACCCTCTTTGAGTAATTAAATAAATCGGAGACGTAACTTATTATTGTTTTTTGAACTAAATCTGTTGACTTTGTACTACGTTGATCATCACTTGCGAAGATCATTCATTGATTGATTGTTTATGAATAAGGAATATTAATTGCTTGTCTCATGACATAAGTTACTTCCCACTACTTACTGGTTAGAGAGATAACCATACAGTAACTAAAAATAATCTAAGCTAGATCCATTTATGGTCCCCGAAACCCCCTGCACATACTAAATTTCATGAAAATCTTTGGAGCCGTTACCATGATTCAGATTATATTTAGTCAGGCCATAAATACTCTTTTTTTTATGGAATAGGGGGCAAACGAGCATTGTCGTATGTCTGATGGTAGGCGATTACCGCCGCAACACCAGAGACGTCACCGTGCGTTGCCGACCTTTTAAAAAGAGTACGCTCTTCTCTCTCTCTTTTCTTGAAGGTTTGAAGGTCGGACAGTTCATTCTACAGTTTTGTTGTGCGAGGCAGAAAAATTTTGGAAAAGCACAACAGTTGTGAATAATTTTAAGTAGATATTTATATACACTATTTAACGTTTTAGGATCTAACTACAGCCAAATGCCGAAAATAGTTAGCGTAGAAAGTATGAATCCTTACAGACAGAGTAAGTCTATTTATTTCTTTGGTATATCAACACCATGACTACATTAAATTCCGATAAATATTTCCTATATTACATACGATCTTGTCTTAGATCCAACGATATAAATGCGGTTGTCACCATCGTTTAGATTATGTTTCAAAGAAAGATTTATGTACTTAACTAGCTGAACCCCGCGGTACGACAATAACCGAAGGCAACTAGTATCTTTATAAATTGTAGCCTATATGTTATTCTGATGTATAAGTTATATTATTGTAAAGTTACATCAAAATCCATTCTGTACCTTTTGTGCGAAAGAGCAACAAACATACTCACAAACTTTCATGTTTATAATATTAGTACGATACACTGTTTTTATATAAAACGAACATAAAAAAGTTAATATTTCATAATAACACTAAATTATAATTGCGTTTTTGCCAATAATATAGAAAATTAACGTACCTTTAATTGCAATAAAATCCAACGAGCACGTTGTTTTTATAACTGAATGTTTTTTCCCATGTTTATAGTTCGTTATATTTCATCGATTAACCAGTACATTATTTGATTCCTTAAAAAAATCTAGGTTTCTTTTAAGATGTAAAGGATAAATGTTACATATCATTAAATCATTTATCTTTAACCGACTTCAAAAAAAGATTATGTTCGTTACCACATAGTGGCTCATAGCTTTCGACTAGGCGAAGCGATTTCAATGATTATTTTTTTTATTTCAAAGCTGGTGCTTCCCTTGTCCTTGGTCTTGGTCCCATTTCAATTTGGTCCAGTTCTTGAAGTCGGTTTCTTTTTTGTTTAAATAATTTAAAATATGGCTAATTCATCTCATGAAAAAAGTTTATACGCCAAATTGTGAAACTTGCGGAGTCCTTGATTATATCCAACACTTGCTAGTTGATTGTGTCAAATATCGAAACCAAAGGAACTCGTTGATGTGCAAATATAACTTTAATGTTTACGTTGTAGGACTTGTCATCACTATTTTAAGTAATCCTAATACAAATGCGGCGTTAGACCTATTTGAGATATTTGCGCAACAACGACTTCCTTTGTCTCCATGTTAGTTAGTATCTTAGGATAAGCTAAGATGGGCTAACATATTTTTTTTTTTTTTAAAGACAACTCCCACCTTAGGAATAAACATCCTGTGTCGTGGGGGACTTTACAAACATACATGAAATGTGCGGCGGCAATTGTTCATTCATCGTTCGTCGTTCATTAATTCAATTGTTCTGGTACTTGGAACAGCATAAATTCTTTGCAGTTCGATTGGACTATTACTTGTCGGTTTCTGGTCAGGCAGTATACGGTTGAAACAATATTTTCTCAGCGTCAGTCCACTGATGAGTACAGATGCACCTAATAGTAGGGCGTATATGGGTATAGTTGTGTGATATAGGCTTGTGTCTGTATTAGCTGCTGGTTGGATTGGTGGTTGAAGAGATATTTTAGCATTGACTGAATGTAGATGATCCAGGTTGATCGAGTTCAGTTTGATGGCTGATGATAGTAATGGTTTAGCATCAGGTTTTTCAGGATCGGGTATATCTGTTATTTTTAATGCTTGACCCTTGATACGGTCATTAGAGTTTAATATAGTGAAGTCTGTGGTTTCCAGGTAGCAATTTTGAGGAATGTTAATGAGGTAGCTTCCTTGAATATTTCTATAGAGGTCTTGATCGCACGACAGTCTTATCTTCGTTGGAAACGGGAAGCTGACGGTGTAGTGACGGTCGTCAAGTTTCTCGTAGGCTGGTTTTTGTAACGAAGTGGTAGTGGAATGACACTCAGGAATCTTCTGTTGCATCGTGATGAGCGCGTGGATACAATCTTGAGAGGATCGGCTATATACGTTGTGTATCTCTTCACATAGATACCCTTTACTGGACTTCGGGCATTCTGCCTCTATGTACTTGAAATCTTTCAAATGGGTTGCAAGGAATCGGAATGAGGGAGTAAGAATTTCGTTATTTTTGTTAGGGACTATGGATATCTTATACAGATCATAACACTGTGCTAAAGTAATTGGAAATTTATAAACTATAACTATTTCATTTTTCAGATAGTAAGAACCTAATTTTATAATATCGTAATATTCGCGGATACCTAAATCTAATACTCTATTTTCACCGTATAATTTACGTAGTTTATTAATAATAGACTTTATGGAGCTTGAAGTTATTGAAGAATGATGTGCTGTGGAGGTCCTAATGAAAGCTAAAACGTTTTATAAGTTTGAAATTTCTTGCGATAAGGTGTCTACGTTATCGCTGACAATAGAAATCATTTGTGCTAAATGAAAATATTTAACCGAGTCATAATCACTATCTATAGTCTCACTTATACTTTTAATGATTGAAATGAACTTATTTTGGTTCTCTACAATATTATCTATAACCTTAGAATGCTGGGATATCCAATCCTTAGTTAAGCTAACGTGGTTATTAAATTCTGTAAGCAATAAATTATTACTGTCTTTCAGTGACTTAATCGCCTTATCGTAATATTCAGCGTCTGTATGATCGAGGTTACCAGTAATACTTTTTATTATAGATCCGAGACCATCTACGAGACCTCTCTTACTACGACTTAATTCAAACGATTCAAGTTGTTCCAGTACAGAATGAAGCTTATGATTTAGGTAATTAATATGAGGTTGAAATAAAGAGGTTTTATTAAAGAAACTTGGGCTAAAATTGTTTATTTGGTTGTGAACTTTACTTATAGTATCTTGCAACTGTTCTAGATTTACATAATGTAGGAAGGAATGGTAGTGGGATATAATATGACAAGGACCTAATTTAAAGGGTAAAACACCGGGACCATCGTTAAGACTTTCAAGTTTTATTTCTTGCATTTGCGCCGACCTCATTAGGAGGCTGAGTGCTAGGAGGGTCCTGTAACAAGCGTGAACTTTTAGGGACTCTTTTTAATCTCGATTTTGCAACGGGTCCGCGTTTCTTTCTCGTGTATATATGGATAGGGAGATTTGCCATAACTACGTCATGAGTAAAACGGGGTGCTATTTTCTGTCGAGCAGCGGAGGGATTCTTTACAAATATTTGTTGTTCGGGAGGATACTCAGTTTCAACTTCGCGGGTTTTATTTCGATTATCTATAAGTTCTTTACGACAATCCTTACTAAAATCGTGAATCAAATTGTAGGCTGTGCTCATTTTATTTTTATGGTCCGTCGTGTACTGTTGTACTATGTGAGATGATAAATCTATGTCAACAGGGTCGCGTGGGTCAAAGTGTCCGGTTACTACTTCTATCGGTCTACATTTCGTGAAACTGTGAATAGTACTGTTATATGCTAGAAGGGCATAAGGCATTAAATTTTGAACTGATTCGTTTTTCTGTTCAATCCTTAGTATCCGTAACTGTTCTAATATGGTTGAGTGGAATCTCTCTACGATACCATTTTCGTTTGGGGTATGTGGAGCTACTCTATGATGTTGGATTTTGTGTACTCTCAAAAACTCGGCTATCAATTGGTTGGTGAATTCTGGGCCATTGTCAGTCACTATAGTTAAAGGTATCCCATGATGAGTACAGTATTTTAATAACGCTTGTACTACGCTTACTGCAGTTCCATCCCTTAGGTAATAGGCCTGTGCATATTTGGAAAATGAGTCTACCAGGGTTAGAAACTTTTCGCTTTGTATGGTTAATAAATCTAGATGGACTAATTCAAAAGGTTTATTTGATGGGGGAACTATACGGAGTTGCTGTTTAATTGGATTCCGGTCATATTTAGCCTGGCCGCAAACTGTACACTCGTTTATTAACTTAGTAATGTGTTCGCGCATTTTTGGCCAGTAGTATCTATGGGAAAGGGCTAAATAACACTCGTTAATACCTCTATGATTCGTTTTTCCTTCATGGTACTTATTGATCATATCTTGCTGTCGCAAATATTCTCTGACATTTATCCGTTCGGTTTTGGTTAACATAAGGTTCATTGATGAGTTTTTAAAAGTCTTTTGTATGGTAGGAATTATGGTGTACATGGCTAGATGTGGATTAATCAGAAGACCTGTCTTTATTTTTGGATGGACATACTCTTTGATGGCATTTATTATGTCTTCTTCTAGATTTGATTCCGAGACCTGAATAGACGTTCGCGTATGATTTTCAAAAGGTTTAGTTACGGTGGGTTTGCTTTTAAGATCACCTACGACGGTTAGCACTAATTGTTCGGAGAATTTGTTTAAGGGATCATCGGTAATAGGGATTTCTAATATAGGATTTTCGTTTTCTGTATGTACTGTAAGGGTCCGGGACTCGTCTGCAGCTTCTGAAGCTGTTTCTGTTCTGGAGTCATCTAAGGCCGGTTCTTTTTCAGAAGGATTGACAATTATGGAACTGATTTCGTCATTGTGGATTTCTATTCTAGATAAAGCGTCGGCATTTGTATTATGACGTCCCTGCTTATACTCTACAACGAAGTCGTATTCGCTTAATTTCAATCGCCATCTTGTAAGTCGAGAGTTTGGTTCCTTTAAACTCATCATCCATTGAAGGGGTTTATGGTCAGTAATAATTTTGAATTTGCGGCCAAAAAGGTATGGTCTGAAGTACTTCGTAGCCCAAACAATAGCTAACAGTTCCTTCTCTATGGTGCTGTAGTTAAGTTCACTGGAGTTTAATGTTCTAGACGCATAAGCGATTGGTTTATCCGAACCAACTATGCCTTGAGATAAAATAGCGCCAATAGCAACATTAGAGGCGTCTGTGGTTAGTAAAAATTCTCTATTAAAATCGGGGTACTGCAGGATGGGGTCATTGGTTAGTAGTGTTTTGCAGTGTTCGAAACAGTTAATATAATTTTGATCGCATACTATCTTAGAGCCTTTCTTTAAGCATTGTGTAAGTGGCTTTGTAAGGCGTGCAAAACCCGGAATAAACTTACGGTAGTAACCGAGTAACCCTAAAAAACGTTTTATTTCTGTAGGAGTCTTGGGCAAGGGATAATTTGTGATTGATGTGATTTTGTTTGGGTTCGGTTTAACGCCATCCTTACCAACCACATGGCCTAAGAACTCGGTTTCTAATTTTAAAAATTCCAATTTGTCCATTTGGATTTTAAAGTTTGATTCTCTTAGTTTTTTGAAGACTTTTTCTAGATTTATCATATGCTCCTGAAGGGAGGTACTGAAAATGATGACGTCATCAAGGTATACTAGGCAAATATCCTGGAGATCTCTAAGCACGTTATCCATTACGCGTTGGAAAGTCGCTGGAGAATTTTTAAGTCCCATAGGCATTCTCAAAAATTCGTAGTGACCATTCTCTACGTTAAATGCGGTTTTGTGAATATCTGAAGGATCTAATTCTACTTGGTAGAATCCGCTAGCTAAATCGAGGGTTGTAAAATACTGGCATTTGCCTAATTTGTCTAATATGTCAGAAATGTTTGGAATAGGGTATTTATCATTTATTGTTTTTTCGTTCACTTTGCGGAAGTCTATGACGATGCGCCACTTAGTTTTACCTGAGGCGTCAGTCTTCTTGGGAACTACCCATATAGGCGAGCTCCAAGCAGAGTCTGAAGGCCTTATAATATTCTGCTCTAGCATCTTTTTTATTTGACTTCTCACTTCTTCTTTGTGAATATATGGATATCTATAGCTTTTGACATGAACGGGTATTTCGTCGGTAGTTTTAATTTTATGTTTGATTTTGTTAGTGAAGCTTAGTGGTTCTCCTTCGAGGTAGAACACATCCGAATACCGAGAGCACAACATTTTTAAATTAGTTATCTCCTCGGGGTTTAGATGACCAGTCCGAAGTCGCGAAAGAACTTCTTGAGTACGGTACGTTACGCTTTCTGTGTGGTTGGATTCGAAATTAAATAACTCTGCTGATACTAGGCGGTCCATTGAGAAGATGACGTCGTTACTTGAAGTGTTACATATTTGTACCCAACCACGATTATCTTTTACTTTCGTAAAACAATCGGATATTAGGCAGTTACAAATAATTTGATCCGGGACAAATACATCACCATCTCGAGAATTAATTGGTAATCGAACTAATTTGGAAGATTTAGCAGGTATTATTTCTTCATATAAGTTGGCACTACGCGAATCATACATATGGATGGGTATTTCAGCGTTACGCGTTTTAATTATTTTATTTTTTAAGTCTATGTTAGAATCCCAGGAGTCTAGTAAATCGAAACCTATCAAACCGTCAAAGTACTTGTGAAAGTTATATATATAAAGAGTTATGTTATCTCTTCCGGCGAACTCTGGGAAGGAAGGTAATGTGATAGAATAATCGTTCTTACTAACAGCATGAACGTTCGTTACTTCGAATGGATCATAGTTAAGAGGGATGTTAGGGAAATAATTTTGTACTGCTTGGGGTGTTATGAAAGATTGATTAGCGCCGGTGTCTATTAGGAATTTTAATGGTGGGTTGTGTATTTGAATATACCCCAGTTGTCTTTGAATTTGAAAATTAACCTCTATTTTGGCTTTTCGGATTTCGGGACATTGGAAAAATTTTCATTTGAAACAGTGTTCGTACTAGATTCTAATTCTTCTACAATGGGGGCCTCGAAATAGGGATGTTGTTCCCAGTTGTCATGGCTCTCCATGTATGGTTCGTAAGTATTGTCCTCGTAGTAATAGTCGGCGTAACCTTGGTCATAATCGTTATATGATTCGAATCCATAGTCATAGTTAAATTCGTTCATGTTGAGCTCACGGGGTTTGGTAAAATAATTACTAGCTGGTGGGTTTTCAAATTTACGCCAGTCATGACTGGTCATCGGTGGAGGTTTAGGAACAAAGTGGCTAACTCCACTCATAGGACGTGGGGTGTTATTATAGTTGTGGGAGGTTTGAGGCTGTGGTCTATTTTGTAATCTAAATGTATTACTTTGAGCACTATAATTTGGTGGAGGCGCGCGGAACATCTGCTGCGTACGTGACGGGCCACGTGGTTGTGCGAATTGTGGCACGTTGGGCTTCCAATTCGAGCTATGTTGGTTATATGCAAGGTGTGGTCGAGGTAGACCGGGTATTTTAAAATGGGGTTTGGATTGCCCAGGCATATTAGGGAAGGGTGGTTTAAAACCTACGTTATTCCAAGGTAAGTGAAAGCTATTGTTATACGGGTGTTGCGTTTCCTTTTTATTGTAACCAGGATCGCAACGTTGCTGCATATATATTATATTTACTTCATCCTGAACAAACTCTAGGGCTTTTTCCATAGACTCAGGTCGCATACAACGTATCCTGGAGCCTAAAGGATCCTTTAGTCCACGCATGAAACATTGTAATGTAAGTTTCCTATAAAGTTCACGTTTAGCCTCAATAGTGGTAGGCAAAGACTCATGTAACGTGATATAAGTCATTACTGTACTGAACAAATTTTGACAACGTTCATAAAACTCCTGTGGGGTTGAAGACCCTTGCGTTTGTAACGACAAATCGTTGTATAAGGCTGTCTCGTCGCGATGGTCAGCGAAGTTATTAATAAGTGCATTACGAATACCGTGCCAGTTATCTGATATGCCGTTAGAATTTATTAACCGGGCCGCAGAGCCTGTCACTTTGTTTAGGATTCCGTTAATGAGAGCTAAATTATTGAATTCGCTACCCTCGACTGTACTAAAGTGGGTTAGTACTAGTTGGTCACAAATTTTTATGAATCTTGTTAGAACGTGGGGGTTACCGTCGAATTCCGGCACCATTCGGAGTGATTTATAAATCACATCCATATTCTCGTGAGACATATTAGACCTGTCTGCTGCAAATCTGTGATTGTCTAACAAGTTTGCCCTACTAGAGTGCCTAATTGTATTGCTGTTAACGCTAGGACTTCGCGTAGCCTTCGGATGGAAAATTTTGACTATTAAATATAATGCTAGTGGTAAAAATAATTCACACAATAATTAAACGACTAACGAATTAAATGAAAGCACGCATAAAAGATATTATTCATAAAATAAAATGCTGCCTAAGAGAAATAACTAACAACCGATGTTTCGTATACCTAAAAGAAATTACGCACAAAAAATGTTGCACATAAAATACCTATATTATGATCCGTATAAGTAGCACTAGGAATATGACAAGTAAGGATTTGAAAGACTCAAAGTACTTACAACATTGATGGTCTTCTTTGGCGAATCGATGTCTGGATTCCTCCTGCTGTCACCACGTGTAGGTTCAGGATCGTAGCGCGATTTTAGCCCTATCTAATCCTAAATATCCTACCGACTGCGCCAGAAATGTGCGGCGGCAGCAAGAGTTCCAAAGGAAACCAATTTAAGTTAATATTAATTTAATTTAAAATAATTACAATATATAATTAAGACTTAATAACTAGCTAAGTCGACGATCGACCAAAAAGTAATTGTCCTCAGTTTTCTATTGTTCATGTTAACTCGGTTTTTGGTGTGTTGCGAGGTTCGTTGTGCGATGTCAGCAGTTTACTTATCCACGTGCAATGCGCCAATCTGGGGCAGGACATGCGTCAGCATTCTGCCTTCACTGTGCGTGCGTAACACAGACACAAAGAACATCCAGACTCGGGACAACAATTCGTGGATATCACACAAAGTGTTGTAGGTACCGCGTGGGATTTGAACCCACGACACTTGGCGCAGTAGCAAGCGGCATGGCGATCGCTGACACCACTCGGCCAACCGTGCAGTCTGTGTAACATATTATTTTTTAATAAAAGTCTCTAAAGAAATAAAGATATAAAAATGCTAATTAAATTGCTTAAAATAACTGACAAAATATATTAAATCAATTTTATATATTCAACTTACAACAGGTCCACCTAGGCACCCCACTGCACCACCTTATCCTTTTCAAATGCTCTTGCAACCGAGAGGGTACTATAGCGTACAAGGAATTCGCCGCTGGATAGACAGTTCGATGCCGAACGATAAGTTTATTGCAGCTGCGTCTACGTCTCAGCAAAATATGTACATACCTGAAGAACTTCATGTAAATAATGAAGATTTGATGCAGGCCGAGGAAGAACATAACGGGTCGATTAGATGCGATGTCTCTTACATAATAACGCAACTAGAAGCACTTAACGAACAACTTGAGAGTGCTTGTCTAGAACAAGAAACACCAGTGCTATGTAATGCAGATTTGTGGCACACTGTTGAGGACATAGCGAAAGCATCTAAATCTGATTTTGATGGCAGATGCAAAACCTGTGAAAATTGTACAAGGATAAAGAAATTAGTTCATCTTACGACTTTACTTAAAAGGCAAAATAGAATTGATTGGATAGTTGAAGACAACGAGACGCAAGAACGCCAGTCTGATTCAGCATCCGTCAGCTCGTTCGATAGAAATGTGAGTCTGACTCTGGATCTTATTCCGCGTCATGAGCACCTGGTTATAAACCTTATAGTATCAATGATAAACGAAACGAAAAGGTATAGTGCGAGTGTCATCCCACGCCCAGTAACTGCCGTTACAAAACAATTTAATTGGTCACAACACGATCGTCTGCTAGACGAGGTAATAGAAACCCTTAGCCTAAATATGGGCGACGCTCCTTGTGACTCTGGTGCATATGGTGATAACGATGCAATTCAAAAAGAAAAAAATAGTGCTTCCAAAGGAAAACAAAAAAATTGTATTTAGTTCTATTAAGCTATCACCGAAAATAAAACTGTATAACGAAACTGTCTCTAAAAAAACCATACTAGATGCACCCACATTTTATTCAAGCTTGGAAGAGCTTGAAGTAAGTATGTATCAAGTATTTAAAGGACATTGTTCGTGACCAAAGATGATTCGCCCCAGGGCATTTCTTTGAGAATGTGCATATTACGCGGCGGATGATAAAGAATCTTCTACAGAGTAAATATTGTTATTTTGATGATACTACCTTATAAATATAAGTTTTATGGATCTAAACTAGACTATTAGAAATATTTTTTGTTTATAGAACTCATAGAAATTTGGTTTCAAGCATCCAGATTCTAATTACCATCCATGTCCCATTTTACATTTTCGTTAACTTTTTATTAAATATAGCTAAATCCCTTTTGAAGAATGTAATTTTAGTCCAATATTCTTAAAAAGGGATAGTTACCTTAGCCCTATACACAAATTGTTTTACCTAAAGAACATAAATTATTAAGAATAAATGCTCTTAACAAATGTCCTCAGATAACTTTATGATTACCGTTTAAAAAATATTCGCTCTTATTTACTACCTTCAAATTTGAAAATTCATACTTTTAACTGACTTAACAAGTTGCGCCAGTCTTCGCTCGGCGTCTGAGAATATTACACGGGTCTAAGACTGATATTTTTGCGCCATATTCAAGCATCTCTTGTCGCCGTAGGGGTTTTGTCGAAATATGGTCTAATCACCATTTCCTATTTTTATGGTAAGTCAGTGATTATTTTTTTTCATTGATACGTTTATTTAAGTGGTTATAAGAACTAATTTTAGGTAAAGTAGGTAAAAAGGTCATAATTCTTATAAAGAACTGTTTAATCAACAAAATGTTTGAATACTAATTACCATTTGCATAATTACCGTATTTTCCGTTACTCTTAAGTAAATGGTAATGTAGCAGCTGATGGTGTAGGTGGTACTGTCAAAAGAGTCGCAGACGCAGCGGTGGCTAAAGGCAAAGATATTGATAATATTGATGATTTCATTACAAGTGTGGCACAATCTGCGGAGAATGTCAAATTAGAAATTGTTAACGATTATCAAATTTTCGTAAAAAGATTTACTAATTCCTTCAGACAAACTAAAGCCATTAAAGGGCACAAATAAGGTGCATCAGGTTTTGTGGCGGAAATACTACCCGAATTTAATTTTTAGAAAGGTAAGCTGCTTTATTTGTTTGAGCGGTTATTGCAGTCATGTAAAACATGTAGAAGAGCTTAGCTATGGAGAAACCTGTGAAGGGGTCATGGAAGATAGGCAAAATCTGGTTAAAATTAATAAAGATAATAAATAATATAAAATTACAGCATTGCGCTCTAAATTTCAAGTCAGTCATAATGATTGCAAAGAAGGTTTTTTTAAACATAGAGTGAAACCTAAGAAAATGTTGCTGAGTAAACCAGTTTACAAAAATTCAAAATCATCATCAGAATCATTATTTTTGTAAACTGGTGGCTTATAGTGATGAGTTTCGACCTCTAATCTTTTTGCTACATTAATTTTGGAAGTCGAGGGAGTCAGCGGGTCTAAGTAATTCTGGTCATGTCTTCTCCAAAAACTCGAAAACTGCTTTGACTGCAGCTTCAAATTACCACTAGTTGTCTTTAAGGCTAGTATAGATTCCGATAATGAGATTGAATCAAAATCATCTTGGGAATTTGCTTCAGTTTCAGATAATGCTTCTTTCAGGGTGCTTGTATCAACAAAACTTTCAAACATTCTGGAGAAATTAGTACTGTCACTAACGTTGTATAGACTATCCATTTCGTCAATGTTACGGTCAGGTGTTAAATGCAATTTGTTGTCAGGCTGCACATCAGAGAGTTTTGTTACATTATTATTTTCTTGTGCAGGCTTGAGTATTATATTTGATGTTATTTTAATATTCTCTTGTTCATTGCTACGCCGATGAACAAAAGCAGTGCGCAGTGGTTTACTCAGCAACATTTTCTTAGGTTTCACTCTATGTTTAAAAAAACCTTCTTTGCAATCATTTTTTTCGTCCGAGTATTCGTTGCGAGCAGACGTGTTTTTAGTTCTTCTTATTATTAAAATATAATTTCTTAGTGCACGTGAATTTAGTACATATTAACTAGCACAGTGAAACCCCTATTGCTCACATATTTATTAGGGTGGAGCGAAAAAACTTTTTTCATTTAATGGTAATGTAATAGTGAAAATTCGGTGCCTTTTAGGATTAAATTAACTCATGCAAAATATTATTTAATTTGGTTTAGAACAACTGCCTCCGCATCGGCCTTGAAATTATGAAAATAGTTGGTATTACACTCTATTAAGACGCCATGTTAATTGTAAGGTATTTAAATAAAAATACAATTTTTGAATGAAAAACGGTTACTGCTATATTGTATTTTCGACACAAATAAGTTTAACTTCGAGTTAAAATTGAAAAAAGGGGATTGAGGGGGCGCGGGAATTGGCAATTAGCTACAATTGTCGTGTTGCGCGCGCGTCGCCTACAAGTTACAAAGTTTTCGGCAAAGCGGTAAAATACTTTTCGATATTTCAGCATGCAAGTGCAAAGAATTTGCTCAATGTATTTTTCCTTAGGATAAAAAGGTACCTAAACAAGAGCAAGCTTTTTTAAGTGATCAAAGAACGTCGCGAAATATGATAATAAGCGGCATCGACGTAACTGCTACACGAAAGTTGCAAAAAACTTTAAAAAGGAAATATGAACGGGAAAATCACCCTAAGACATATATCTTTAAACACTTCAACGTCAGTTGATATGGATATAGTAGTACTTCTTCGGCGGCATCATCAGCGTCAGAAAAGCCGGAAAGCATCATGATCGATCGCGTTCCTGAAAAAAATTGAAAAAAATCTATGTTCTACGATTTCCCTACGCTGTCAAAGGCCTGTGATAGGTATGGGGTATCAGACAGAGCAGCAGCAGCAATAGCATCAGCTGTATTTTTTGACATAGGATCTGAAGTTGAGGTTAACGATAGACACAAGTTACGCAGAGAGAGAACTAAAAATAGAGAAAAAATAATTAAAAATGCATCTCATACAGAGCTATCGTCTTTGTACTTTGATGGCAGGAAAGATAAAACATTGAAGATTGTTAAAAAAAGGTGGTAAATGCTATAGGACTACGCTTGACGGTACGAATGTAAATACAGGAAAATACAGTGGAATCATAAGACTTCTTGAGAATAGATTACAAAAACCACTTCAATGGATAATCTGTTTGCTGCACATGAACGAATTGCCTTTAAGACACATTTTTCTTCATCTTGACGGGTGTACTTCGGGACCTAAATGTTATGTTGGTCTAATAGAAAAACTCTAGAAATCTGCGAAAAGCTGCCTGTCAAAAAAATTACATGCATCGAAGGACAATTGCTACAAGAAATGGCCAAAGATCTAAGTACAGATCAACAGTACTTGTATAAGATAATTACTGCAGTAATTACAGGTGAATTCCCAGAAGATCTTTAAAATAAATCTCCAGGCAAACTACCACATGCCCGTTGGTTGACGCGTGCTAGCCGAATACTAAGTTTGTAGTAGGAACTGAAGAACCATAAGAAAATTTAAAAATTCTGGCTACTTTTGTTGTTAAAGTTTACGCGCCTTCTTGGTACTTAATAAAAAATAAACCGTCATGCAAAAATGGCACGCGTCATCTGTTTAATATTATTATGGCCTCTAGATACCTACCAGAAACTTTAAAAAAGGTTATAGATCCGGTTATTCAAAGAAATAGCTATTTTGCGCATCCCGAAAGCATTCTTCTTGCGATGATAACAGATGACAGGAAACACATTAGAGAGTTGGCAGCGCGACGCATACTAAAGGCTCGCAATAAGACACAATCTACAATACCTAGATTGTTTCAAGTGCCATTGATCAATTTTAATGCTTCGACATATATTGATTTAATAGATTGGCAGGAAAACTTAACCGAACCACCAATTTTGAAAAATGTGTCTGACCAAGACCTTCAGTACATCGTCGACTCTGATGGTGACAGCGAACTATTATTTTTAAAGCTTCCCTGCCACACTCAAGCTGTTGAGAGAGCTGTTAAGATTACGACAGAGGCTTCTATTTCACAGTGCACAAAAAAGGCGCGTTTAGGTGCAATAACAGCCAAGTTGGAATCACGGAAAGTAATGCCTAAATTTGAAACTTAAAGAGATTTTAAAGCAAACTAATAATAATATTTTTTTAAGTTCTCCAAATTTGTGTGTGTTTATTTCGTATTTAAAACTTTAATCAACATCTTAACTATACTTTTTTTTATTTCATGTCTATTTACCACTAAATTAAGCACAATGATTCGCCTTAAAAAAGATTAACATTTTGACTTATTTTTTTAAATTTTGATGCCACTGCGGAGGCTGAAGATGTTCATCAAATAAAATGAAAAATTACACGTACTTTTACTTTAATATAAGGCACCAATCCCGCACTATTAAAACTCTGAAATAAAAAAAAAAATTTTTTTCATACATCCATGCTCCACCCTAATATTTATCTAACTTTATCATAACCGATTGAAAAGGACAGCACCCGCTTGTTACCTGCGTTGCTACAAAAAACGTACAGCACTAGACAGTTCGTCAAGTAAGTCTGTTAACTAAATAAACTAATTAAAATTAACAAATATGCCGCAACGTTCTCCACCGCTCAACCAAATACTGTCTGTATCGGACACTAATATTAAGCCAAAATCTGGCGAGACCGACAATACTACCCACCTTCAAAACACATTGAGAGATAAACGCCGTCGGATCTCTGATGAAAGCTACGATGAACTAACAGCGTTTAAAATGGAGATTAAGGAGATGTTGGTGAGCTTTCAGTTTACCCAGAATGAAAGACTTGACTTACTGAACAGGCATCTCGAAGAAGTTAAATCACAGAACTCTTCTATTTATATCGCAAGTCAAGAAATGGAACACTTTCTCGAAGATATGTCTCACCAACTTAAGTTAATGCAAACCAAGATCGATGGGTTAGAGGATCAAAGGAAGAACCTATTAACTCAAATTTCGAATATCGACGAAAAGTGTGAGTATCTGGAGAGGTCTCTTAAAAAGTCTAGTATCGAATTAAGATATATTCCTCGAATAAAAAATGAAAACAAAGACGTTCTCTTCAACTACATAACTGAGCTTTCAAAATGTTTAGGCATCACCCTCCACACAGGTGACTTACGTGACGTTTACCGAGTGCCTAACAAAAAAGATCCTTTAAAAACCACTATAATTGCAGATTTCTCAAATACTCAGTTAAAGACAAAATTCTTAAGTACCGCCAGACACTACAATAAAACGAAGGAACTGAAGATCCTTAACCTGGGAATTGCAAATAACTATTCTACCCTCTTTCTATCAGAATCACTTACTGCTAAATCCAGACGACTACACTTTCTCGCAAGAGATGTTGCAAAAACAGAAAAATTTAAATATTGCTGGACCTCGAACGGCAACGTGTATTTAAGAAAGAGGGATGGCTCAGAATATATACAGATCAAGAATGAAGCACAGCTTGTGAGTTTGAGAAAATTAGAATGACTAGATACAGTGTTACTTACCATAATGCTTTATACTTTCTATGTCGTTTCGTTTTGTTTTGTTTTTTTTAAGGCATTAGAACTAAACTGTACCATAATAATACGTACGTACCAGACACCAACATACACATATCAACACAATATACAAAAACACAAGTTACTACATCAAAACTCAAGCATTCCTACTACATTCATTATCAACAATAACATTACATCTACCCACATTCAAAAAAAATCCGTGTGCATACGAAATTACCAAATATCAATTCATTACCTTTATTTTATTCTATCACTAATCAACAGTAGTTTATACAATCATGATAAGCAAAATAAGCTAATCAATTACTTGCAACTTCATTTATTGTTTATGTTTATAAATTCCGCATTCTTTGCTCACTTTTATTTTTATATACCGACATGCAGTATAATGATACACATGAAATATTTAATTTATCACTATGTTTGACAACAAAAATATTCTGGAAGATATTGATAATATGAAACTAGCTAATTCAATAGAATGTGTAAATCCTGATAGTTGTAAGCAACAACTTGGTGATATCTCGAAACAATTTACTATCTTCTCACAAAATATACGAAGTATACACAAAAACTTTAATTTCTTAATAGTACTATTACATCGTTTACGATTTCTACCAGATGTAATTGTGTTGACTGAGTGTTGGCTAGACGAATCATTTAACGGATTACATTTGGACAATTATAAGTGTTCTTACTCAACCAAATACATTAATAAGTGTGACGGAATAGTGATATATACAAGGGCGGATTTACAAATATGCGTGTCGGAACCAGAATTTAATGATGTCAACTGTCTACGATTAGATATTGCTACTTATACAATAATAGCGATGTATCGATCACCATCTTTCCAAAATATAAACAATTTTCTGGTTTCTTTGGAGAACATTTTGGGGACATGTAAAAACCAACACTGTGTCTTGATTGGTGATATCAATCTTGATACAAAAGAAAATTTTATTGACAATCGAGCTGAGGAGTACCTAAGTTTAATGGCCCATTATGGTTATGTACCCGGGCATAATATACCAACACGAGGGCAAAATTGCTTGGATCATTGTTTAATCAAAACCTCACAACCGTCTACTACTATTGTTTGTCACTCTGACATTACAGATCACAGTAGCGTACTTTGTAGCCTCGGTTCAAATATCGTTACCGAAAAACCTAAAACAACTTTCACTAAGACCAATTATGACAACTTATATATGGACTTAAAGAACTTTGACTGGTCGGAACTTTATAATATAACTGATGTCTCGGAAGCGACACAATTATTTGTTGCCAAATTGAACAGTCTCATCGAAAAAAATAAATCTATACACCACCTTCGTAGCGCCAATATTATTGTAAAAAAATGGATTACTCCGGGTCTTTTAAAATCAATCAGAGTTCGTGACAAATTACACACTAAGGCTAAAAAAAATCCTAACAACATTGAAATCCAAAATAAATATAAGACCTATAGAAATATTTGTATTAATTTATTACACGATCAAAAAAATAAATATGAACACAACCTATTAGAGGAAAGTAAATATAATCTAAAAAAAACTTGGAGTTCTCTAAAAACTATCTGTAATCTAAATAAATGTAAAAATACAAATGATAATTTATTAAAATTAAAAACTGATGCTACTAATTCTGTAAACAAAGTAAACAATTATTTCAGTACTGTTGGGAACAATTTGGCTAATGTCATTTTAGATGGCTTGGCTACTACAGAGTCTGAGCTATGCAGTAATATAGGTCTTACCTATAATTCCAATAAAACAGCCCACTCACTATTTTTACAACCAACAGATGCGGTTGAAGTTGTCAAACTCATTGGTACGCTAAAATCCAGTCAAACAATGGGACCGGATAACATCAGTAACGATATATTGAAACTTAACAAACATGTGATTGCCAACCCAGTGACCTATTTATGTAATCTTAGTCTGTCGTTGGGGATAGTTCCGAATAGTCTTAAGATTGCAGAGGTGATTCCTATTTTCAAGTTGGATGATCCACTGGAACTGGCGAATTACAGGCCGATTTCACTCCTAAGTGCACTGTCCAAGGTAATGGAAAAGGTAGTCAATCTGAGGTTGCTAAAATATCTAGAGGTGAATGAGCTTTTGGCTCCTAACCAATTTGGATTTCGCTCTGACAGGTCCACGGGGGATGCCGTCACGGGTCTTGTTGATTTTATAACGGATAAAATCAATAACGGACAAAAATGTGTTGGTATTTTCCTGGACATGGCGAAAGCATTTGATACTGTTTCGCGACCAATATTACTAAAAAAATTAGAACTACTGGGAGTAAGAGGACTGGCATTGCAATGGTTTCAATCATACCTAAGTGAGCGAAAGCAGCGAGTGCGAATAGGTGAATTCACAAGCGGTTATGCGGATATTGATTTCGGCGTGCCCCAGGGCAGTGTTTTGGGTCCCACTCTCTTTCTCATCTACATCAACGATCTCTGCTCTCTTGAACTGCCACAGGCCAATATTTTTACTTTTGCAGATGATACTGCTTTGATTTTTCATTCTAAAACTTGGAGTGAGGTTGTTGATGTGGCTCAGGAGGGCCTTAAAGATACAGCCAGATGGTTGAAAAATAATCTGCTAACTCTCAATGCAAGTAAAACAAAAGCCATACCCATAAGCAAAACAAATAGGTCTGCTCCAAGGGAGACATTAAATATTAAAATACACACGTGCGATTCCAAGCAATCTACTTCAATGCAATGTCAATGCACTAATATTGAACAAGTTACGTGCATAAAATACTTGGGCATAATGATTGATGAGCACCTATCATGGAAATCGCATATAGATGCAGTTGCGAAACGAGTAAGGAAGTTAGGTCACGTTTTTAAAAAAATCAGGTCAATAGCAGATCCACAACTTATTAGAGCAGTATACTTCTCTCTTTGTCAATCTATCATAGAATACTGCATTGTTGCTTGGGGAGCATCGAAAAAAACATATCTCCTTAAGCTTGAACGGAGCCAGCGAGCTATATTGAAAATAGCATTCAAAAAACCATGGAGATATCCCACCAACACACTGTACTCAGATTGCTACGTCCTTCGTGTAAGGCAACTTTATATTGCTTCAGTACTTCTTCGCTTTCATAAAGTTGCTAAAACTAAAGCGCGAGCGTCTCACAGAACACTTAAGTGGGACATACTGAGAGCATGTTCTACTTTTGCTCAACAATCTTTTATATATAAGGGTCCTTATCTATATCGCGAATTATTTAAAATTAATAACGCAATTATAAACATGACTTCACGTCGTCTTAAAAAAACTATTCAGAAATGGCTAATACTCAAAGACTATGCCGACACTGAAAACCTGCTAAACACTGGTATTTAACATCAGTCGCACAGAAATACATGTACACATTAAGTAATATATAGTGTATACAAGCACGAACTCAGACCTATGCACACTACATACATAATATACACACGCACACACACACACACACACACACATACACACACACACACACACACTCACACACATACATACATACACACACATACATACATACATACACACACACATACACACACACACATACACACACACACATACACACACATACACACACACATACATACACACACTCATACTATTCTATACTATACACTTATATCTTTCTTTTTTCCTAATCAATAAATTTTATTCTGTTTAATTTTTTTTTTTTTGTAGTTCTATACATTTGGTTGCATTTAGATAAATGCATCCATTTTAATTGTAATCTTTTGAAACTTACGGAAGGTACTGGACCCCACGACACAGGGAACCCTAGTGTGGGGACCAGGGATGTTTTTGGTTCAACTTGATTATATTTACAGATAAATTTGTACATTATTTTGTGAACTAACTTTTTATATGAATAAAGATTATTATTATTATTATTATTATTATTATTATTATGACTGACTTGAAATTTAGAGCGCAATGCTGTAAATTTATATTATTTATTATCTTTATTAATTTTAACCAGATTCTGCCTATCTTCCATGACCCCTTCACAGGTTTCTCCATAGCTAAGCTCTTCTACATGTTTTACATGACTGCAATAACCGCTCAAACAAATAAAGCAGCTTACCTTTCTAAAAATTAAATTCGGGTAGTATTTCCGCCACAAAACCTGATGCACCTTATTTGTGCCCTTTAATGGCTTTAGTTTGTCTGAAGGAATTAGTAAATCTTTTTACGAAAATTTGATAATCGTTAACAATTTCTAATTTGACATTCTCCGCAGATTGTGCCACACTTGTAATGAAATCATCAATATTATCAATATCTTTGCCTTTAGCCACCGCTGCGTCTGCGACTCTTTTGACAGTACCACCTACACCATCAGCTGCTACATTACCATTTACTTAAGAGTAACGGAAAATACGGTAATTATGCAAATGGTAATTAGTATTCAAACATTTTGTTGATTAAACAGTTCTTTATAAGAATTATGACCTTTTTACCTACTTTACCTAAAATTAGTTCTTATAACCACTTAAATAAACGTATCAATGAAAAAAAAAAATCACTGACTTACCATAAAAATAGGAAATGGTGATTAGACCATATTTCGACAAAACCCCTACGGCGACAAGAGATGCTTGAATATGGCGCAAAAATATCAGTCTTAGACCCGTGTAATATTCTCAGACGCCGAGCGAAGACTGGCGCAACTTGTTAAGTCAGTTAAAAGTATGAATTTTCAAATTTGAAGGTAGTAAATAAGAGCGAATATTTTTTAAACGGTAATCATAAAGTTATCTGAGGACATTTGTTAAGAGCATTTATTCTTAATAAATAATTTATGTTCTTTAGGTAAAACAATTTGTGTATAGGGCTAAGGTAACTATCCCTTTTTAAGAATATTGGACTAAAATTACATTCTTCAAAAGGGATTTAGCTATATTTAATAAAAAGTTAACGAAAATGTAAAATGGGACATGGATGGTAATTAGAATCTGGATGTTTGAAACCAAATTTCTATGAGTTCTATAGACATAGCACTGGTGTTTCTTGCTCTAGACAAGCACTCTCAAGTTGTTCGTTAAGTGCTTCTAGTTGCGTTATTATGTAAGAGACATCGCATCTAATCGACCCGTTATGTTCTTCCTCGGCCTGCATCAAATCTTCATTATTTACATGAAGCTCTTCAGGTATGTACATATTTTGCTGAGACGTAGACGCAGCTGCAATAAACTTATCGTTCGGCATCGAACTGTCTATCCAGCGGCGAATTCCTTGTACGCTATAGTACCCTCTCGGTTGCAAGAGCATTTGAAAAGGATAAGGTGGTGGAGTGGGGTGCCTAGGTGGACCTGTTGTAAGTTGAATATATAAAATTGATTTAATATATTTTGTCAGTTATTTTAAGCAATTTAATTAGCATTTTTATATCTTTATTTCTTTAGAGACTTTTATTAAAAAATAATATGTTACACAGACTGCACGGTTGGCCGAGTGGTGTCAGCGATCGCCATGCCGCTTGCTACTGCGCCAAGTGTCGTGGGTTCAAATCCCACGCGGTACCTACAACACTTTGTGTGATATCCACGAATTGTTGTCCCGAGTCTGGATGTTCTTTGTGTCTGTTTCATGTATGTTTGTAAAGTCGCCCACGACACAGGATGTTTATTCCTAAGGTGGGAGTTGTCTTTAAAAAAAAAAAAAATATGTTAGCCCATCTTAGCTTATCCTAAGATACTAACTAACATGGAGACAAAGGAAGTCGTTGTTGCGCAAATATCTCAAATAGGTCTAACGCCGCATTTGTATTAGGATTACTTAAAATAGTGATGACAAGTCCTACAACGTAAACATTAAAGTTATATTTGCACATCAACGAGTTCCTTTGGTTTCGATATTTGACACAATCAACTAGCAAGTGTTGGATATAATCAAGGACTCCGCAAGTTTCACAATTTGGCGTATAAACTTTTTTCATGAGATGAATTAGCCATATTTTAAATTATTTAAACAAAAAAGAAACCGACTTCAAGAACTGGACCAAATTGAAATGGGACCAAGACCAAGGACAAGGGAAGCACCAGCTTTGAAATAAAAAAAATAATCATTGAAATCGCTTCGCCTAGTCGAAAGCTATGAGCCACTATGTGGTAACGAACATAATCTTTTTTTGAAGTCGGTTAAAGATAAATGATTTAATGATATGTAACATTTATCCTTTACATCTTAAAAGAAACCTAGATTTTTTTAAGGAATCAAATAATGTACTGGTTAATCGATGAAATATAACGAACTATAAACATGGGAAAAAACATTCAGTTATAAAAACAACATGCTCGTTGGATTTTATTGCAATTAAATGTACGTTAATTTTCTATATTATTGGCAAAAACGCAATTATAATTTAGTGTTATTATGAAATATTAACTTTTTTATGTTCGTTTTATATAAAAACAGTGTATCGTACTAATATTATAAACATGAAAGTTTGTGAGTATGTTTGTTGCTCTTTCGCACAAAAGGTACAGAATGGATTTTGATGTAACTTTACAATAATATAACTTATACATCAGAATAACATATAGGCTACAATTTATAAAGATACTAGTTGCCTTCGGTTATTGTCGTACCGCGGGGTTCAGCTAGTTAAGTACATAAATCTTTCTTTGAAACATAATCTAAACGATGGTGACAACCGCATTTATATCGTTGGATCTAAGACAAGATCGTATGTAATATAGGAAATATTTATCGGAATTTAATGTAGTCATGGTGTTGATATACCAAAGAAATAAATAGACTTACTCTGTCTGTAAGGATTCATACTTTCTACGCTAACTATTTTCGGCATTTGGCTGTAGTTAGATCCTAAAACGTTAAATAGTGTATATAAATATCTACTTAAAATTATTCACAACTGTTGTGCTTTTCCAAAATTTTTCTGCCTCGCACAACAAAACTGTAGAATGAACTGTCCGACCTTCAAACCTTCAAGAAAAGAGAGAGAGAAGAGCGTACTCTTTTTAAAAGGTCGGCAACGCACGGTGACGTCTCTGGTGTTGCGGCGGTAATCGCCTACCATCAGACATACGACAATGCTCGTTTGCCCCCTATTCCATAAAAAAAAGAGTATTTATGGCCTGACTAAATATAATCTGAATCATGGTAACGGCTCCAAAGATTTTCATGAAATTTAGTATGTGCAGGGGGTTTCGGGGACCATAAATGGATCTAGCTTAGATTATTTTTAGTTACTGTATGGTTATCTCTCTAACCAGTAAGTAGTGGGAAGTAACTTATGTCATGAGACAAGCAATTAATATTCCTTATTCATAAACAATCAATCAATGAATGATCTTCGCAAGTGATGATCAACGTAGTACAAAGTCAACAGATTTAGTTCAAAAAACAATAATAAGTTACGTCTCCGATTTATTTAATTACTCAAAGAGGGTTTTTTAAAGAGTACCACTTCCTTCTTATTGAACAAAGTTAGTTTATTTTAATTGTCATCAAGCCGTTTATATTTTAATTGCTAATCTTCGTCAAACTGCAACAGCAAGCTAGTAACAACTGTCATAATATAATCATCGTCATAAACAGCTTGTTATACCTAATCCACTGCTGGACATAAATAAGTCTTCGGCCTACTGAACCACTCTGGCTTGACGTATTGGTATGGGATGTGTGTCAAGTGTTCCTTCTCTTTGCCGTGCTTCTCCCTTGGTCGGTCTTTACGGGATGATCAGAGGTGGTGACACTCCGTGTTGTTAATCCGTCACCAGACTAATGAAAATCCGCGTGATAAATATAAAACGTCTTTTATTATGTTATCAAATATGTTATGAATGAAAAACATACCTGATGGTTTAGGGATGAAGGTTTGGGAAACCGATGCAGCGTTCCTTTGACGTAGTCCCGTCCTAACCAAACTGCTTGATGGCTGATACTCGATTAGACGATGTGGAATGGTACGTGGTGGTCCCATTAAAGAAGAAGTTGCAACCGGAGGTGCAGGAGCTCTCGGCGTACTACTGTTTACAAAGTGGTCTATTATCATCCAGTGTCAAATTTGGAAGTTTCTGGCTTCGTGTATTTCTAATGTTTTTGCGTGGTGTGGTCTTCTTACTGACGTTCGTTAGTGCAACAAATTCTTGGCAGGGTGTATATAGTGAATGAACGGATTCAGTGTCCGCCTTGGTTTCCGTTCCTGCATTAGAAGCAGCACTAGACAACCAATTTGGCTTATTATTTGACTACGAGCTCGTAACGTCATTGTATGTTGTTGGATCTCGATCACTGTTGGAGTTACTCGTTTTATCATATTTGTTTTAGGTTTTTTAGTGGGGCGTTTCACAACCTTTCCTTTAGACTTTGCCTTCGATTTGCTTTTGCACTTTGCATTTGAAGTGCTTTCGCCAATGTTTCTTATATTTATAATCATAACGATTCAGAACACAACGCTTGTGTAAGACCTTCAAAGGACATCGACCACTTTGTATTGGCCTAGACGATTTTTTTTAAGATAACAATATTATTTTTCATCGGCCTATACACAATGGAAAAAAAAAAACTTGAGAGGTGTCAAGGGACACCCGGATGGAACGAAGTTCGAAATAGAAAGACGAAACGAAAATATCTGGCTTGCTTTCTATAAGAGAGATAGAGACAGAGAGAGAGACAGACAGACAGAGAAACATGCGCACGCCGCACGGCTTACAATAGCTTACTTTAACAAAAAGTGTCGTTACCAGCCTATCGTAGTTCACTGCTAAACTTATTTATTGATATATTTTGTATTTATATTTGATACACATAATTTTAAAAATCATTAATTTACAGCGACATCTATATTATTAATATTAAACTACTGGCAACGACAACTATAACACGTAAATGTAAGTTCAGTTTCTATTCTAAAGATGGCGCTATATATAAAATTGAAAAATGTTTTTCACCAATTCTTTAAAAAATAATAACAAAACAATATTTTCTTAATAAAAAAATACTTCGTTCCCATAACAAAAATAGTGAATCAAGCAATGAAAATGGGGGTGTAAGGGGACGAACCACGATCTTTCGCTTCCAGCCAACCTCACCTGCACGTGGTGCACCCTGCTGAACGACAAACGAGGCTCTGGCGACCGATCGATGGCGGTATATCCACGCCTCTTGGCGTAACTAAATACAATAGGCCGGAGACGGGCAGCAGCATCTTCGGTGCAACAAGTTACGCCCTGCGATCACCAACCCGCCTGCCCAGCGTGGTGATGATGGGCCAAAATCCTCCATGAGTAAGCAACAGAAGCCACGGCCCCCAGTTCCCGGCAGTCCCGCAATTCCTGGTCATGGTGGCGACCACGGTAACGGCGTGACAGGGGGTGCTAAGAATCACCGGGTTACGGAAGGCCACCGTAAACGACTGACCCTGGCAATGTTTAACGGCCCCACGTTACGGCTGGACTCGCATCTGGCGCAGCTTGAGGTAGAACTTGGGAAGATTAGGTGGCATATCTTAGGGTTATGTGAAGTCCGAAGAGAGGAGGAGGACACCGTAACTCTCGACTCAGGCCACCTAATGTACTTCCGCGAGGGAGACCAACAATCCCAAGGTGGCGTGGGGTTTCTGGTAAACAAGTCACTCTCTGATAACGTGGTAGAATTGTCCAGTGTGTCGAGCAGGGTAGCGTACCTCATTATCAAACTTACCGAGAGGTATAGCCTCAAGGTAGTACAAGTGTACGCACCGACCTCGGCTCACTCGGATGATGAGGTGGAGGATATGTTCGATGACATATCGAGGGCTCTCCACTAAACTACTAAAACACACTATACCGTTGTTATGGGTGACTTCAACGCCAAAGTGGCAGTACAAACTTGCAGCGAATCGGTAATAGGAACCCATGGATTTGGAAGCAGGAATCATAGGGGGCAAATGCTCGTCAATTTTCTCGAGCGGGAGGGGCTGTTCTTGATGAAAAAACGGCCCCAAAGGAAGTGGACGTGGCGAAGCCCCGACGCTATGACTAAAAATGAGATTGATTCCATCTTGACGGACAGGAAGCACATATTCAGAGACGTCTCAGTGATCAATAGGTTTAACACCGGTAGTGATCACCGTCTTGTCCGAGGCTCTCTGAATATCGACTTTAAGGCTGAACGTGTCCGTTTGATGAAATCCAGACTCCGACCAACTCTGCTCCAAATCGCGATGGGATCTGAAAAATTCCAGTCAAATCTGGAAAACCGATTTGCTGCCATGGAAACCACAAGAGACGTAAACCAGAACCTTGAAAATGTGGTTCGGATTCTCAGGGACGAAGGTACGAGATTTTGTAAAATGCAGCGTAAAAGCGGGGAGTCGAAGCTTTCAGAGAGGACATTAGGGCTAATGAGGGAACGACGTGAGAACCCACACCTGCCACTTCGTTGGCAAAGCGGGCTCTAAACCGAGAGATCACCAAACTTGTGCGATACGACCTCCGATGCTCCAATACTCTTTCGATTAAAAGAGCGATCGAGCAGAATCGGGGGTCAAAAGTGTTCGTACAATCTCTTGGAAGAAGCCACCTGACGAAGTTGACCACATCAAGAGGAGAAGTCGTTGCTTCCAAGCCGGCCGTCCTTTCGGAAGTCGAAAGCTTCTACGGCAGCTTATACGCTTCGCATACATCTAGACCTGATCCCGAAAATGAGGACCCTAGAGCTACATTAACACGCCACAACACCGAAGATCTGCCAGAAGTCAGCACTGATGAAATCGAAATGGCTCTTGGACAGCTGAAAAATGGAAAAGCCCCTGGAGAGGATGGCGTTACAACAGAGCTGTTAAAGGCTGGAAGTACGCCCGTATTGAGGGAGCTCAAAAAGCTTTTCAACGCTGTCCTGTTCGAAGGGAGAACTCCAGAGGCGTGGAGTAGAAGTGTGGTCATCCTGTTCTTCAAGAAAGGTGACAAGACCATGTTGAGGAACTATCGGCCCATTTCCCTTCTAAGCCACGTCTACAAGCTGTTTTCGAGAGTCATTTCGAACCGTCTTGCGCGAAGACTCGACGAATTCCAACCACCGGAGCAAGCTGGGTTTCGGAGCGGATATGGCACCATAGACCACATTTACACAGTACGGCAGATTATACAGAAGACCGAAGAGTATAATCAGCCCCTGTGTCTAGCATTTGTGGACTATGAGAAGGCCTTTGACTCGATAGAGATCTGGTCTGTTCTGGAGTCCCTGCAGCGTTGCCAAGTAGATTGGCGATACATACAAGTGTTGAGATGTCTCTACAAAGCCGCCACAATGTCCGTCCAAGTACAGAATCATGCATACAAGACCCGTACCATTGCATCGAGGAGTGAGACAAGGGGACGTTATATCCCCGAAATTGTTCACTAATGCAATGGAGGACTTCTTCAAGACGCTGCACTGGAAAGGACGCGGAATCAACATCAATGGCGAATACATCTCTCACTTGCGATTTGCAGACGACATTGTCATTGTAGTATGGTATGTTTACCTTTTATTTGTGCAGCGGAGCGAAGGAGTTTTTGTTCACAAAATAAAAGTCTCACACGGTTTTTCAGATTGTCTATTTTCACTACACGAGAACACACGGTATACAGTTGTTTTTGCAAAACAGTTTAGCGTTCATGTTTACTTTATAACACAGTTCAATATATCGCTATTAATATCTCGTCGGTAAAAGTCTCTCTGTCCGGCGCACCATTACCGATCTACCCTCAGTTAGATAATTGTATCGGTGTACACCCCAGGCAAGAGGTTTGACTTTATAAGAATTGAATTTAATTATAATTATTTAATTTGGAAACAAAATTTTGGATTTTATGAAAACTAACTAGTACTTACAATTATTAGGGCTATATATAAACTGTTTCAAAGAAATAACCATATGACAATATTTTCAAGGAATAGGTAATAAATATAAGTTTAAATATTAGTGTGGTGACCCGCTACATCATCATGGCAGAGACGCTGCACGACCTACAACAGATGCTGAACGACCTTGCTGACTCTTCTGTACGCATCGGCCTACGGATGAACTTGGACAAGACCAAGGTCATGTTCAATGAACATGTACTACCGGAACCGGTTGCCTCCAGCTGTGCTGCTGAAAGGTGTACTGGAGTTGAGCCCTTAACTGAACCAGTCAAACACTCGTTTAATGGTGCCTGGTGAGTAGCTGCCTTAGGAATGAACCTACGATAAAAATTTAACATCCCTAAAAAGCGTCGGAGTTCTCTTACCGTTTTCGGAATGGGGAAGTTCTTAATGGCTTCGACCTTTGAAGGGAGTGGTGTTGTCCCTTTGGCTGTTACCTGGTAACCTAAGAATGTCGCCTCAGACACGCCAAACCTACACTTGGAACTATTGATTACCATACCATATTTCCTTAGTCTATCGAAGAGCTGACGCAGGTGCTGCTCATGGCTGCTCTCGTCCTTCGAGAAGACCAGGAAATCATCAAGGAACGCATATGTAAAATCTAGACCTCTCAGCATTTCGTTGACGAACCGGCATTTATACTGCGTGACTCCACAAACATAAACAACCACACTCGCACACACATACAGACAGACAACCACAACCACACTCCAATCCACATCCAGACAGACAATCACAACACACTAAGGAATAACCAGAACTTACCTGACGCTGACGATAACAAGGTCAGAAAGACGCGGTCGGGGCGTAAGGTTAATTTTCCCGACTATTATCGCCCGTAACCCGGTCTCTGGAGGGGGGTGTTGTACTAGGGTGCTTACCTATATTGAGAGCCATTCTGCAGGACCTGCAGGGCCCAGTATTGGTTATGGGAGACTTCAACTGCCACCACTATAGATGGGGATCCCAACATTGTGACTCATTTGGTTTGGGCTTAGTCGAGATCTTTGATGACTTGAACCTCTGCGTACTTAACAATGGCTGCTCTACTCGCAGAGTTCTTCCTGGACAAAATAGAAGCTGTGTGGACTTGACCTTTTGCTCGCTTGACATGGCTGCAGCTGCTAGCTGGCAGTGCACGGGTCTGTCCCATGGTAGCGATCATTATCCAATTGTAGTGTCCCTCCCTAGCTCAAATCATTTGTAAAAATCATCCCCTCCTCTCCTAAAATATATCCTATCTAATGCTGACTGGCAAAATTACTCTGAGAAACTCGAAAACTCCATTAATTTCCTCCCCAGTTCAGACTTCCGATCCTTATCCTATGATGATCGCCATCAGGTGATGGATTGTTGCGGTGCTTTTGTGGGGGCGATTGGGTCAAGTGCAGACAGCTGCTTCAAAATTAAAAACTCTAGCAGGGGCAAAATTCCATCTCCTCCTTGGTGGGATAGTGAGTGTACCAGAGCTATCAAGCACAGAAAGGAGTCCGAAAGAAGATACAATACCAACATGACTACCGAAAATCTTCTGCTGTTCAAAAATGTTTTTTCTTCCACGAAAAGACTCCTTCGACGCAAAAAGCGCATTGGTTGGGCTAATTTCTGTTCGTCTTTGTCCCCATCCACTCCATCCTCAATTGTGTGGAAGAACATAAATCTTTTTCGATCTGGATGTTCTCCCTCTGTCTCCTCCTCTATCTCCCCTGACACAGCTGAACTCTTTTTGAAAAAAATCGCTCCTCTTTATGTCCCTCACCTTGAAGAAGTCACTCTGCCAGGTTTACCGCCTCAGTCAGAATGTCCCCATGGGGATCCATTCTCCATGGAAGAACTAAACACGGTCCTCAACAGTGTGCGAGACTCAGCTCCTGGCATAGATGGCATTCCCTACTCCTTTTTAGTTTATGCTGGTCCTAATACAAAACTTTATTTCTTAAACATACTTAACTTCTGTTATTCTAATGGATGGATCCCAGACACATGGAAAATCCAAATTATCATCCCCATCCTAAAACCAGGTAAACATGCTGGTGATCCAAACAGCTTTAGGCCCATTGCCCTCTCTTCAGTCCTTCTTAAACTATTTGAACACCTTATTAAAAACCGTCTAGAATGGATTGTAGAATCAAGGAATTTGTTACCAAATTATCAGTTTGGCTTCCGCAAGGGGCTCAGTACCATGGACAGCGTGGCAGTATTGGTGACTGACATCCGTCTTTCTCTGTCTCAAAATGCATCTGTCGTAACATCTTTTCTTGACATAACTGTTGCATATGATAATGTCCTATTACCCATTCTCAGGCAGAAACTGCAGCAGCTGAGACTTCCGGCTAGGATGATCCATTGCATATGCGCACTGCTTATGTCTCGAACTCTAGTCCTAAGGATCTAAGGCGAAGAGTTTGACCAGAGAAGGACTTGGAGGGGCTTACCACAAGGCTCTGTACTGAGCCCTTTGCTGTATAATCTGTATACTGCAGACATGGGCTCATGCCTGAATAATAATTGCAGTATCCTACAGTATGCTGACGATCTGGCACTGTATGTCTCCAATCACTCCATCCAAGATGCAGCTACATCACTCACCATTTCCCTTAATTCTCTGTGGCAGTGGCTATCAGCTCACGGCCTAAGCCTTTCTGTTCAGAAAAGTGCTATCGTAGTCTTTACTAGAAAGAAGACTCTGCCATAGATTGATGTCCAAGTACAGCTGCAGGAAATTTCAATTGTCAATAAATTTAAGTTTTTAGGTGTATACCTAGATTCTAGGATGACTGGCGTTCACCATATTAACCTTCTAGCCTCAAAATGTGAACGGGTTATCCCTATTTTAAAGGCCCTGGCTGGTGTCTGGTGGGGAGCTCACCCATACACCATGAAGCTAGTGTATAACGCCTTAATACGCAGTATACTAGACTATGGCCTTTTTTTATTGATCCCATGCAATAAAACACCATTAACAACTTTAGATCGACTTCAATCTAGATGCCTTAGAATCATAACTGGTAGCATGAAGTCCTCCCCTATTAATGCTCTACAGGTAGAGTGTTCAGACCCACCTTTAACATTGAGAAGGCAATACTTTGCCTCACGTTTTATTTTAAATTTTTTATGTAAATCTTCTCACCCTCTCCTTCTAAAAATTTCTGACTTGGACACTATTTGTCATACCTCTTCATATTGGACTCATAAACAAATTCCATTGATTCTACAATCCTTTCGCCACTTCCTCCCTTTTTTTAATTCAGCTGTGAAGTTTGATAAACTCCCTTTTTTCTCCTTCCAATATAGTATACTTTGTTTTAAGCCCAATGTTCTTCTGGATGCCGGAATACGTAAAGGATCCGCCTCTGCAGTTACCACCTTCAATTCCCTTCTAGATGATCACTGGGTTGGGTTCGAGAGGTTTTTCACAGATGCATCCAAACTGTCTGGTGACAGTTACACTGGAGCCGCTGTGTACTACCAAAATTCAAAAATAATTTTACAGTTTAAGTCCCCAAAAGAAGCATCAGTATTCACGGGTGAATGTGTTGCTATCCTAGAGGCATGCCTGTATGCTGAGTGCCATAATATCAATAAGGCAGTCATATTTACTGACTCTCTTAGCTGCCTTAAAGCCCTGCTGCAAGACCCCTTCCACAACAAACTTCACAGCCCTCTTATCCTACAAATCAAAGAAAGCCTGTTTAAAATTCATAGAAACAATAAAACGCTCCAATTAGTATGGGTTCCCAGCCACAGTGGCATTGTAGGCAATGAGTGTGCAGACTCTTTGGCTAGAAGTGCTATTACTTCTGTTGTGGCTGACCAGAAACACCTGATCCATCAGCACTACGACCTCTTAAGTCTGCCCCAAAGAGAACTAGTAACATCCTGGCAGCTGGAATGGGACAGGTCCTCTCAGCATAAGGGACGGCATTATTATGCAGTACAGCAGTGCATAACCCCAAAACCATGGTTTTTTAAATTTAAAAAGGTTTCTAAACCCATCATCTCCACTCTATGTAGGCTACGCATAGGCCACTGCAGCTCACCTGTCTTTTTGCACAAAATTCGGGTTAGAGATTCATCCTTATGTGAATGTGGTTTGGACGAAGGCAGTCTGGACCACATATTCTTTGATTGTACTAAAAATAACCCATCCTTAGATCTCTACTCATATTTATCAAATCTCAAAATTCCCATCCCTATTAACTTTTCATCCCTATTAACCTATTTATCCCCCAAACTTTTTCGAACTTTAATGACTTTTATTCGCCACAATAACATCAAGCTCTGACCTATATCTCCATGAATGTTGCAATGTTGTTTTGTGTTTGTTTACTAATTGTGTATTTATATATTTAATTAATTATTAATTGAAGTGAAACTTCTTTATCGGGGTTGTCAAAAAATTTAGTGTAACATTTTTTCGTTACGCCTAACATTTATCCGTTACGTTACGCGTCACTTTTATCCGTTACGCTATCTTTTTGAAGTGAAACTTCTTTATCGGGGTTAAAATAAAATGTTTTATCATTATTGAGAGTAGTTATATACAATCCTTCAAAAAAAAATTTATAAAATAAAACAAAAAACATTTTCAAACACAAACAGGACCAAATTAATACTACAATGAAATATCACATTACAAACAATATTATTTTATTTAGTCCACAATGTAAATAACTACACACATCACATTCCACAAACTTACTTCATTCACACCACAGATCGCGAAATATTTACTCAGGTCTCGCTCCTTAACTTTTATTGCACTTGAAATAAGAATTGTCACGAATATTGGTGGTTTATAAGTCTTTTGTCATTATACCTTACGTCGACATATGATATTTATTTTTTGAAAAATAACGTCATAAAAAAGTTTCACTTCTTACGAGTGTACGCTAGTACACGCAACTTTTTTTTTATTTATCTGTGTCTGTCCTTTTGTTTCAGTGTTAAATCCACATCGAAAAACCCCACATTCAGTCCACTGAAAACTTTTGAACAAAATTTGGATAATCGCAAAATTTTAATTTTTTTTTTTTTTGTTTTATACATTAAACCCACGTATTTTCTTACCACTTGACATTGGCAGAATTGTCGACATCGGCACAGCTTGCCATATATTAAGAGAAAGAAAGTCAAAAAATAAATGAAATGTCATTTTCATACGGCATTGTAAAAGGTGTTGACATTGATTTGTGTGATAAGGACTTACAAGAAATAATAAAATGTGAAATAGAAATAATTTCTATTAAACGACTAAAACGCTTAAACGCGGAGGGCAAATGGGTGGACAGCGAGTCTATTCGGATTTGTTTTAAAAGCAATACATTACCAACTCATGTATATGCCTATGACTGCCGCTTTAGAGTTGAAGCTTATACTTTCCCTGTGACCCAATGCTCAGGCTGTTGGAAATTTGGACATATTTTTAGGTTTTGTCCCACTAAAAAGAAATTATGCCCTAAATGTGGAGGTAATCATGAAAATTGCGAGGAAAAAATTTTTAGATGTCTGAATTGTAAGGGAGCACACTTGGTATTAGATAAAAAATGTCCTTTTTATTTGAAAGAAAGACAAATAAGATTAATCATGAGTGAAAAGCAAGTACCATATCGAAAAGCCCTTCAGATTGTCCTCGACCAACGAAGAGCGATAAATCAGGGATACAGAACTACAAAAGAGCTGCCATCAAGCATTAGAGTTAAAAATAATAAAACATACAGCAGTGTAGTTACTGGCACAGTGGTATGTTCAGAACCAGCTTCAAATCAAGCAGATTTGATGGAATATGAAAGCGAGACTTCTAATGAATCAACTCATGTAATGCGAGATAAAATCCGGTCCAAAAAGGAAAAGAGAAGAGAAGCGGATCAGGTATTTTCGGAGCAGATATAACAAGAAAGGTGTAATAAATCTCAAAGCGAAGACATTGGTAAGGGGAATAATATAATGAAAGAACAACTAAGGTATAAATTCGATCTTAAGAAATAATTATTAAAATTAAACTATATTTATATATCTGAAGATAAAATACAAGATAAGATAATATCATGTTCTAAAATAATTTGGGAGGAGATTAGTACATTTTTAGTTAGAGACAAACTTCTTAGCACTCCATGGATTCACCGTGCGGGTGCCGGGTCCATCGTGTGGCAGAGGGAGAAACACAAAGCAGTTCCCAGGACTTACGACCTGGATGTAGGTTTAAGGAGGCCCCCTTTAAGATGCGCATCAACGCTCACCTTCACTGCTCGAGTTTCCCGCCCTACCTAGCCAAATTTGGTAGGAACCTGTTAGTGCAGCCTTGGATACTCGTTCTAAAATAGAACTTACTGCAGATCTCGACAGGCCAAGGTCTTTCAGAAGGTTATAGAGAGATTTAGCTGGTATACCTCTCGCTCCTACTTCTACCGCGTATAAATTAACCACATAGCCATTTTTGTTAAGTTCAGTTGTTAGATCGTAATATTTATTTAATTTTATTCTATGGTCTTTAGGAATATTAGTTTCCCACGGAACAGTAGGCTCTACTAATATTATGTGTTTAATTTGTCTAGAGAAAAGGAATATGTCCGGTCTGGATGACGAAACACCAACATCCTCTGGGATTTTATAGTGCTTATCATACGTATCCATCAAAATAGTCCAGTCAGGTGCAGTACCTAGGATTGAGAAAGGCATGCTTTTAGATTTGGTAGTTGAGCCATCCTTTATAAAGTTAATTTCTCGTTTATTTGTAGTCAATCCTTTTTGGGCTCTAGCTACTGAAAGACTTACTGCTTCACGTATGATTTCTAGTACTCTATCATGTCGGCGTGAGTAATAACCCCTATCAAGCAGCACCCTGCAACCTACCAGTAAGTGCCTTTTTTTTTTTTTTTTTTTACGTGTGGAAACCCCCTCGGGCCGTCACCCCGCCGGGGTTTGCGGCGGGGCGGTGTGTCGGAATCGAACCGACTAAAACCACACGATGTGCCAACTCTGCGCCTGAGAAAGGGAGGGGTCCGGGATCGCTGTTATTAACGCAAACCGGACCCCTCCCAGCGCCTGCCCGCACAGAAGCGGGCACCTTCTTCTTATAAAACTCTCAAATTAGGCGACGCACGGCACACGCGTACGTCGCCCCCTCGCGGTTGGCCTGTAATGCGGATGGAGGGGAAAACCCATCCCGTCCATCCGCGGCCACACTCAGGGCGGCATGAGGCGCTGATAGGCGCGCCTCCGCCGCCCCGTGCGCCGGCGGCGGATCGGGTCCGAGTGGATATCGTCCTCCCGGGCCTTCTCCGCCGCCTCCTTCTGCGAAATTACTTCTTCGCAGAAGGTCGCGACCGCGGTAAATCTGCTGTCGCAACCAGCCATGGACAGTACGACGGCCGGTAGCGACAGGTCTCCTCCGATGACTGCAGTGAGGGCCCGGCGCTGATCCGCCCAAGCGGGGCAGATCTCCAGCGTGTGCTGGGCCGAGTCCTCACTGCAGTCGCAGTGGTGGCAGGCGGGACTCAATTCCCTCCTAGCGACCGAGTGCGTCAGCCGGAAGGAAAGGGTCCCGTTCTGCCGCCCTGCCCACTCGAGGATGACCGGCTGGAGCGCCTCCACGGTGGCAAAGCCAGCGCGTGGAGCCTCCAGCCGGGACGACCAACGAGCCATCGTGGCTCGGCGAGCGGCTTCACGCCAATCGCGTACCTCTTCGGGCGGAGGACGATACCCGTTCTCCGCCCGATATTCAGCCGCTCGCCGATAAACTTCGGCGAGCACTTCCGCCTCCAAATCCCACGGGGGTGTTCCGGCCGAGGCGCACGCCGCCTCGGTGGACACCGTGCGGTATCCGCGTATGGCTCTGACTGCCAATACCCTCTGAGGGCGCCAGAGACGCGCCTTGTTCTGGGCAGTCAGAGCCTCCACCCACACCGGTGACCCATATAGGGCCATCGACCGGACCACCCTCGTGTAGAGGTTTCTTGTTGCGACGCTGGCTCCACCCAAGTTGGGCAAAAGACGCCCAAGGGCGGAGGCAGCGCCGACCAGCCTTGGGGAAAGCTGTCGGAAGTGCTCGTCGAAGAGCCACCTACCGTCGAGGATCAGGCCCAGATACCTCATCTGGGCCCGAACCGGTACGAGGACCGAGTTGACTTCGATAGAGGCGCCGGGGGGTGGACCACGACGGGGCCCATGAAATAACAGGGCCTCCGTCTTATCCAGGGCAAATAAAAAAAAGTTTGTAATGGCTCTGTATTCTAAATTCAAATTAATTTTGTTTTAAAACCATGACATTCTATTTACAAACTCAGTCTTTTGTTTTTTGATTAGCGTTGTATTTTCATTACATTTGAACATTTTTCGTCAGAATGGATACTTTAAAAATTCGTGTAATTATGGAATATGAGTTCCGTCGTGGCACCAACGCGACACAAACGGCACGTAACATCAAAAACGTTTACGGAGAGAACTGTACCAACGAACGCACAACCCTTTATTGGTTTTCCCGGTTCCGTTCTGGAAATTTTGACTTGAAAAATGAAGCTCGTGGTCGTCCGGAGACTTTGGTTAACAATAATGAATTAAAGGCGATTGTATATCATATTCCTTGTTGTTTACAACAGTCGTGATCTGTGTATCGCCTAAGCACAACACTGGCATAGTTGTTTTGTTTGCAACTATAATCTCCCTTTTAGTCATGTTATTGGACACGTTTGTCATGGTTTCTTGTCTAATCATTATGTGATTACTCGCACCTGAGTCTATATACCACTCATGTTTATTAAAACTGCCATTTAAAAACACTGCACTGAATGCATTTACTTTTTTCTCCTTAGTTTGTGGACATTGGTTTTTATAATGGCCGGTCTGTTTACAATTATAACATGTAATCACTTTGACAGGTCGAGATGACGTTTCTCCAGTTTTGCCAACTTTATTCCCTTTATGACGCTGCCAACCTTTAGACAAGAATGCGCTTTCTGCCTCAGTGCTACCAACATTATCACTCATGTCCAATAATTTTGTTTTAATGATGTCAGCGGAAATATCTAACCCAGAATGTTCGATCGCCATTATCATAGGCGAAAATTTGTCGGGTAGACCCGCCAACAATAATGAACCGATCCATTCTTCGTTTATGTCGAAACCGGTACCCCTTAATTTTTGCGCCGTATCTATCACCTGCGTAACATATGCCGTCATTGATTCACTATTTTCTAGGCGAATAGAAATCAAATTTCTTAGCAAGCTTATCTTACGTGTGAAACCCGAGTCGTCGAATAGTGATTTAAGTTTTTTCCAAACACCCGCAACAGTATTTTCATTCTTGATATGTACATATAACGACGAATCTATTGTCATCACTAATTTAGCTTTTGCCTTTTTATCATCAATGCAATCTGCTTCGCCATTGCCGGCATCTTGCTTGTTAATATCGACGCCTTCTAAAATTAAGAAATTTTCCGCCGCGAATGCCCACTCGTCGTAGTTTTCACGACCCCTGAGTTTTGGAACGTTTACAATATAACTTCCAGCCATTTTACACCGTAAAAACTATAGCTTTTATATTATTTAAACGCGGGACTGGGCCCATAACCTATTAAAACTACGATGGCTTTGCACAGACTACTAATTTATTCATTTACAACAGATTAGACAAATACATAAATTTTGCATACATCACATTAGATGTTGCCAGTAGATAGCATTATTTTGATATATATTTAACAGATCCACTGTCCAGTAATGACGTAGAGGGTAGTAGCCACTACCACCACCGATGACTACCAAACACGTCCAGTCAACCGACTCGTTAGGACCATGAACAAAATTCAATGGTCCGTAGGCGAGAAATAATTCTACTGTCGTATCCAACAAATATGTATATTCTCAGAACGGTTCTAATGGTTCTTAAAAAATAACAATTACTTAAAACTACTTATAGTAATACAGTGAATGAAACGATATCGCGATTCAGCTTTACCTCACAACGCCATCTATCGGTTTCACTCTTAAACCTAAACTTATCTTTAACTTATATTATATTAATGTATATATATTTATATCACTTACATTATATTTATTTCATCTTGAATAATTAAAGATTCAATTTTACAATTGGTTTTTTTACCCTAGTGCTCCTCCTCAGTTGTGGAGAAAAAGCAGTAGGCGTTGAGGGAGAAAAATGGATAGGTGAAGCATCCTCTGATGGTGGTGATTGAAGTTGCTGATGGGTCTCTATAGAGTCCTCATCCTCATAACTACAATAGTCATCATTGTAACTTTCTGTCAATATTTGATTTCCAGCTTTATTCAGCTGGTTAATATGTCTACGCCAAATCGAATCACCCACCTTGACTTCATAGTGATAATTTCCCAAAACCTTATTAATAACACCCAACTTCCATTTTCCTTCCCCATTGTAATTATGAGCAACAACATTATCACCCAATTTAAATTTTCATAGTCTTTCCACCTGCATTTTAGGTTTCAATAAAGATAATTTAGACCCTACATTGTAGTTAAACACTAAGTTTACAGGTGAGACACCAGTGGTGGCATGTGGTGTTATTCTGTAATGGAAGAGTATTTTATTGAGTGACACCTGCATACTATTTTTAACAGCATTTAAACATCTAAGTTTGTTTTTAATTATTTGTACATAACGTTCAGCCTGGCCGTTTGTGGCAGGGTGATAAGGAGCAGATCTTTTATGTTTAATACCATGAGCCTTTAAGTAATCTTGGAATTTTGGATTAACAAACTGGCTCCCATTATCGCTTACTAAAATCTCTGGATATCCGAATGTGCAAAAAATTTTGTCTAAAATTACAGTAGTGGCATCTGTAGTAATATTCTTAGGTTTCACTCTATGTTTAAAAAAGCCTTCTTTGCAATCATTATGACTGACTTGAAATTTAGAGCGCAATGCTGTAAATTTAAATTATTTATTATCTTTATTAATTTTAACTAGATTCTGCCTATCTTCCATGACCCCTTCACAGGTTTCTCCATAGCTAAGCTCTTCTACATGTTTTACATGACTGCAATAACCGCTCAAACAAATAAAGCAGCTTACCTTTCTAAAAATTAAATTCGGGTAGTATTTCCGCCACAAAACCTGATGCACCTTATTTGTGCCCTTTAATGGCTTTAGTTTGTCTGAAGGAATTAGTAAATCTTTTTACGAAAATTTGATAATCGTTAACAATTTCTAATTTGACATTCTCCGCAGATTGTGCCACACTTGTAATGAAATCATCAATATTATCAATATCTTTGCCTTTAGCCACCGCTGCGTCTGCGACTCTTTTGACAGTACCACCTACACCATCAGCTGCTACATTACCATTTACTTAAGAGTAACGGAAAATACGGTAATTATGCAAATGGTAATTAGTATTCAAACATTTTGTTGATTAAACAGTTCTTTATAAGAATTATGACCTTTTTACCTACTTTACCTAAAATTTGTTCTTATAACCACTTAAATAAACGTATCAATGAAAAAAAATAATCACTGACTTACCATAAAAATAGGAAATGGTGATTAGACCATATTTCGACAAAACCCCTACGGCGACAAGAGATGCTTGAATATGGCGCAAAAATATCAGTCTTAGACCCGTGTAATATTCTCAGACGCCGAGCGAAGACTGGCGCAACTTGTTAAGTCAGTTAAAAGTATGAATTTTCAAATTTGAAGGTAGTAAATAAGAGCGAATATTTTTTAAACGGTAATCATAAAGTTATCTGAGGACATTTGTTAAGAGCATTTATTCTTAATAAATAATTTATGTTCTTTAGGTAAAACAATTTGTGTATAGGGCTAAGGTAACTATCCCTTTTTAAGAATATTGGACTAAAATTACATTCTTCAAAAGGGATTTAGCTATATTTAATAAAAAGTTAACGAAAATGTAAAATGGGACATGGATGGTAATTAGAATCTGGATGTTTGAAACCAAATTTCTATGAGTTCTATAGACATAGCACTCACACACACACGGTGTTTCTTGCTCTAGACAAGCACTCTCAAGTTGTTCGTTAAGTGCTTCTAGTTGCGTTATTATGTAAGAGACATCGCATCTAATCGACCCGTTATGTTCTTCCTCGGCCTGCATCAAATCTTCATTATTTACATGAAGCTCTTCAGGTATGTACATATTTTGCTGAGACGTAGACGCAGCTGCAATAAACTTATTGTTCGGCATCGAACTGTCTATCCAGCGGCGAATTCCTTGTACGCTATAGTACCCTCTCGGTTGCAAGAGCATTTGAAAAGGATAAGGTGGTGGAGTGGGGTGCCTAGGTGGACCTGTTGTAAGTTGAATATATAAAATTGATTTAATATATTTTGTCAGTTATTTTAAGCAATTTAATTAGCATTTTTATATCTTTATTTCTTTAGAGACTTTTATTAAAAAATAATATGTTACACAGACTGCACGGTTGGCCGAGTGGTGTCAGCGATCGCCATGCCGCTTGCTACTGCGCCAAGTGTCGTGGGTTCAAATCCCACGCGGTACCTACAACACTTTGTGTGATATCCACGAATTGTTGTCCCGAGTCTGGATGTTCTTTGTGTCTGTTTCATGTATGTTTGTAAAGTCGCCCACGACACAGGATGTTTATTCCTAAGGTGGGAGTTGTCTTTAAAAAAAAAAAAATATGTTAGCCCATCTTAGCTTATCCTAAGATACTAACTAACATGGAGACAAAGGAAGTCGTTGTTGCGCAAATATCTCAAATAGGTCTAACGCCGCATTTGTATTAGGATTACTTAAAATAGTGATGACAAGTCCTACAACGTAAACATTAAAGTTATATTTGCACATCAACGAGTTCCTTTGGTTTCGATATTTGACACAATCAACTAGCAAGTGTTGGATATAATCAAGGACTCCGCAAGTTTCACAATTTGGCGTATAAACTTTTTTCATGAGATGAATTAGCCATATTTTAAATTATTTAAACAAAAAAGAAACCGACTTCAAGAACTGGACCAAATTGAAATGGGACCAAGACCAAGGACAAGGGAAGCACCAGCTTTGAAATAAAAAAAATAATCATTGAAATCGCTTCGCCTAGTCGAAAGCTATGAGCCACTATGTGGTAACGAACATAATCTTTTTTTGAAGTCGGTTAAAGATAAATGATTTAATGATATGTAACATTTATCCTTTACATCTTAAAAGAAACCTAGATTTTTTTAAGGAATCAAATAATGTACTGGTTAATCGATGAAATATAACGAACTATAAACATGGGAAAAAACATTCAGTTATAAAAACAACATGCTCGTTGGATTTTATTGCAATTAAAGGTACGTTAATTTTCTATATTATTGGCAAAAACGCAATTATAATTTAGTGTTATTTTGAAATATTAACTTTTTTATGTTCGTTTTATATAAAAACAGTGTATCGTACTAATATTATAAACATGAAAGTTTGTGAGTATGTTTGTTGCTCTTTCGCACAAAAGGTACAGAATGGATTTTGATGTAACTTTACAATAATATAACTTATACATCAGAATAACATATAGGCTACAATTTATAAAGATACTAGTTGCCTTCGGTTATTGTCGTACCGCGGGGTTCAGCTAGTTAAGTACATAAATCTTTCTTTGAAACATAATCTAAACGATGGTGACAACCGCATTTATATCGTTGGATCTAAGACAAGATCGTATGTAATATAGGAAATATTTATCGGAATTTAATGTAGTCATGGTGTTGATATACCAAAGAAATAAATAGACTTACTCTGTCTGTAAGGATTCATACTTTCTACGCTAACTATTTTCGGCATTTGGCTGTAGTTAGATCCTAAAACGTTAAATAGTGTATATAAATATCTACTTAAAATTATTCACAACTGTTGTGCTTTTCCAAAATTTTTCTGCCTCGCACAACAAAACTGTAGAATGAACTGTCCGACCTTCAAACCTTCAAGAAAAGAGAGAGAGAAGAGCGTACTCTTTTTAAAAGGTCGGCAACGCACGGTGACGTCTCTGGTGTTGCGGCGGTAATCGCCTACCATCAGACATACGACAATGCTCGTTTGCCCCCTATTCCATAAAAAAAAGAGTATTTATGGCCTGACTAAATATAATCTGAATCATGGTAACGGCTCCAAAGATTTTCATGAAATTTAGTATGTGCAGGGGGTTTCGGGGACCATAAATGGATCTAGCTTAGATTATTTTTAGTTACTGTATGGTTATCTCTCTAACCAGTAAGTAGTGGGAAGTAACTTATGTCATGAGACAAGCAATTAATATTCCTTATTCATAAACAATCAATCAATGAATGATCTTCGCAAGTGATGATCAACGTAGTACAAAGTCAACAGATTTAGTTCAAAAAACAATAATAAGTTACGTCTCCGATTTATTTAATTACTCAAAGAGGGTTTTTTAAAGAGTACCACTTCCTTCTTATTGAACAAAGTTAGTTTATTTTAATTGTCATCAAGCCGTTTATATTTTAATTGCTAATCTTCGTCAAACTGCAACAGCAAGCTAGTAACAACTGTCATAATATAATCATCGTCATAAACAGCTTGTTATACCTAATCCACTGCTGGACATAAATAAGTCTTCGGCCTACTGAACCACTCTGGCTTGACGTATTGGTATGGGATGTGTGTCAAGTGTTCCTTCTCTTTGCCGTGCTTCTCCCTTGGTCGGTCTTTACGGGATGATCAGAGGTGGTGACACTCCGTGTTGTTAATCCGTCACCAGACTAATGAAAATCCGCGTGATAAATATAAAACGTCTTTTATTATGTTATCAAATATGTTATGAATGAAAAACATACCTGATGGTTTAGGGATGAAGGTTTGGGAAACCGATGCAGCGTTCCTTTGACGTAGTCCCGTCCTAACCAAACTGCTTGATGGCTGATACTCGATTAGACGATGTGGAATGGTACGTGGTGGTCCCATTAAAGAAGAAGTTGCAACCGGAGGTGCAGGAGCTCTCGGCGTACTACTGTTTACAAAGTGGTCTATTATCATCCAGTGTAAAATTTGGAAGTTTCTGGCTTCGTGTATTTCTAATGTTTTTGCGTGGTGTGGTCTTCTTACTGACGTTCGTTAGTGCAACAAATTCTTGGCAGGGTGTATATAGTGAATGAACGGATTCAGTGTCCGCCTTGGTTTCCGTTCCTGCATTAGAAGCAGCACTAGACAACCAATTTGGCTTATTATTTGACTACGAGCTCGTAACGTCATTGTATGTTGTTGGATCTCGATCACTGTTGGAGTTACTCGTTTTATCATATTTGTTTTAGGTTTTTTAGTGGGGCGTTTCACAACCTTTCCTTTAGACTTTGCCTTCGATTTGCTTTTGCACTTTGCATTTGAAGTGCTTTCGCCAATGTTTCTTATATTTATAATCATAACGATTCAGAACACAACGCATTGTGTAAGACCTTCAAAGGACATCGACCACTTTGTATTGGCCTAGACGATTTTTTTTAAGATAACAATATTATTTTTCAGGTGTCAAGGGACACCCGGATGGAACGAAGTTCGAAATAGAAAGACGAAACGAAAATATCTGGCTTGCTTTCTATAAGAGAGATAGAGACAGAGAGAGAGACAGACAGACAGAGAAACATGCGCACGCCGCACGGCTTACAATAGCTTACTATAACAAAAAGTGTCGTTACCAGCCTATCGTAGTTCACTGCTAAACTTATTTATTGATATATTTTGTATTTATATTTGATACACATAATTTTAAAAATCATTAATTTACAGCGACATCTATATTATTAATATTAAACTACTGGCAACGACAACTATAACACGTAAATGTAAGTTCAGTTTCTATTCTAAAGATGGCGCTATATATAAAATTGAAAAATGTTTTTCACCAATTCTTTAAAAAATAATAACAAAACAATATTTTCTTAATAAAAAAATATTAAGACTTCGTTCCCATAACAAAAATAGTGAATCAAGCAATGAAAATGGGGGTGTAAGGGGACGAACCACGATCTTTCGCTTCCAGCCAACCTCACCTGCACGTGGTGCACCCTGCTGAACGACAAACGAGGCTCTGGCGACCGATCGATGGCGGTATATCCACGCCTCTTGGCGTAACTAAATACAATAGGCCGGAGACGGGCAGCAGCATCTTCGGTGCAACAAGTTACGCCCTGCGATCACCAACCCGCCTGCCCAGCGTGGTGATGATGGGCCAAAATCCTCCATGAGTAAGCAACAGAAGCCACGGCCCCCAGTTCCCGGCAGTCCCGCTATTCCTGGTCATGGTGGCGACCACGGTAACGGCGTGACAGGGGGTGCTAAGAATCACCGGGTTACGGAAGGCCACCGTAAACGACTGACCCTGGCAATGTTTAACGGCCCCACGTTACGGCTGGACTCGCATCTGGCGCAGCTTGAGGTGGAACTTGGGAAGATTAGGTGGCATATCTTAGGGTTATGTGAAGTCCGAAGAGAGGAGGAGGACACCGTAACTCTCGACTCAGGCCACCTAATGTACTTCCGCGAGGGAGACCAACAATCCCAAGGTGGCGTGGGGTTTCTGGTAAACAAGTCACTCTCTGATAACGTGGTAGAATTGTCCAGTGTGTCGAGCAGGGTAGCGTACCTCATTATCAAACTTACCGAGAGGTATAGCCTCAAGGTAGTACAAGTGTACGCACCGACCTCGGCTCACTCGGATGATGAGGTGGAGGATATGTTCGATGACATATCGAGGGCTCTCCACTAAACTACTAAAACACACTATACCGTTGTTATGGGTGACTTCAACGCCAAAGTGGCAGTACAAACTTGCAGCGAATCGGTAATAGGAACCCATGGATTTGGAAGCAGGAATCATAGGGGGCAAATGCTCGTCAATTTTCTCGAGCGGGAGGGGCTGTTCTTGATGAAAAAACGGCCCCAAAGGAAGTGGACGTGGCGAAGCCCCGACGCTATGACTAAAAATGAGATTGATTCCATCTTGACGGACAGGAAGCACATATTCAGAGACGTCTCAGTGATCAATAGGTTTAACACCGGTAGTGATCACCGTCTTGTCCGAGGCTCTCTGAATATCGACTTTAAGGCTGAACGTGTCCGTTTGATGAAATCCAGGCTCCGACCAACTCTGCTCCAAATCGCGATGGGATCTGAAAAATTCCAGTCAAATCTGGAAAACCGATTTGCTGCCATGGAAACCACAAGAGACGTAAACCAGAACCTTGAAAATGTGGTTCGGATTCTCAGGGACGAAGGTACGAGATTTTGTAAAATGCAGCGTAAAAGCGGGGAGTCGAAGCTTTCAGAGAGGACATTAGGGCTAATGAGGGAACGACGTGAGAACCCACACCTGCCACTTCGTCGGCAAAGCGGGCTCTAAACCGAGAGATCACCAAACTTGTGCGATACGACCTCCGATGCTCCAATACTCTTTCGATTAAAAGAGCGATCGAGCAGAATCGGGGGTCAAAAGTGTTCGTACAATCTCTTGGAAGAAGCCACCTGACGAAGTTGACCACATCAAGAGGAGAAGTCGTTGCTTCCAAGCCGGCCGTCCTTTCGGAAGTCGAAAGCTTCTACGGCAGCTTATACGCTTCGCATACATCTAGACCTGATCCCGAAAATGAGGACCCTAGAGCTACATTAACACGCCACAACACCGAAGATCTGCCAGAAGTCAGCACTGATGAAATCGAAATGGCTCTTGGACAGCTGAAAAATGGAAAAGCCCCTGGAGAGGATGGCGTTACAACAGAGCTGTTAAAGGCTGGAAGTACGCCCGTATTGAGGGAGCTCAAAAAGCTTTTTAACGCTGTCCTGTTCGAAGGGAGAACTCCAGAGGCGTGGAGTAGAAGTGTGGTCATCCTGTTCTTCAAGAAAGGTGACAAGACCATGTTGAGGAACTATCGGCCCATTTCCCTTCTAAGCCACGTCTACAAGCTGTTTTCGAGAGTCATTTCGAACCGTCTTGCGCGAAGACTCGACGAATTCCAACCACCGGAGCAAGCTGGGTTTCGGAGCGGATATGGCACCATAGACCACATTTACACAGTACGGCAGATTATACAGAAGACCGAAGAGTATAATCAGCCCCTGTGTCTAGCATTTGTGGACTATGAGAAGGCCTTTGACTCGATAGAGATCTGGTCTGTTCTGGAGTCCCTGCAGCGTTGCCAAGTAGATTGGCGATACATACAAGTGTTGAGATGTCTCTACAAAGCCGCCACAATGTCCGTCCAAGTACAGAATCATGCATACAAGACCCGTACCATTGCATCGAGGAGTGAGACAAGGGGACGTTATATCCCCGAAATTGTTCACTAATGCAATGGAGGACTTCTTCAAGACGCTGCACTGGAAAGGACGCGGAATCAACATCAATGGCGAATACATCTCTCACTTGCGATTTGCAGACGACATTGTCATTGTAGTATGGTATGTTTACCTTTTATTTGTGCAGCGGAGCGAAGGAGTTTTTGTTCACAAAATAAAAGTCTCACACGGTTTTTCAGATTGTCTATTTTCACTACACGAGAACACACGGTATACAGTTGTTTTTGCAAAACAGTTTAGCGTTCATGTTTACTTTATAACACAGTTCAATATATCGCTATTAATATCTCGTCGGTAAAAGTCTCTCTGTCCGGCGCACCATTACCGATCTACCCTCAGTTAGATAATTGTATCGGTGTACACCCCAGGCAAGAGGTTTGACTTTATAAGAATTGAATTTAATTATAATTATTTAATTTGGAAACAAAATTTTGGATTTTATGAAAACTAACTAGTACTTACAATTATTAGGGCTATATATAAACTGTTTCAAAGAAATAACCATATGACAATATTTTCAAGGAATAGGTAATAAATATAAGTTTAAATATTATTTATTTATTTATTTATTTATTTATACTTTATGCACAAATGTACAGAGGCGGACTTAATGCCGTAGGCATTTTCTAACAGTCGACCTTAGGGCGATGCAGAGCCAAACATGGTAGATGCACAGAAAATAGAAATGTAGGTAAAGATATCATACATATAGCTTATATACACACATATATACATATATACACACACACATATACATACATATACATACACATATATATACATAAAAATAATAATACATACTACTAAATAAATTTATTTACATACCTAAATACATATAATACTAATTCAAGAGGGAGAGTATAAAATTAAGATGAATCTGATAAACTGTTTAGAAAATGTTTCCGCACTAGAAATCTGAACGTTTGTCGAGTTTTTGCCATCCTGATCTCGAGTGGAAGCGCGTTCCATAACAGAATTGACTGTACCAAGAAAGTAGAATGTACAAAGTCAGAGCGGTGAGTGGGACAGTGGAGAAGTATGTTGTTTGAAGATCTAAGGCTTCTGACATGGTTTGCACCTAAATATTGTAATTGACTAGTTAAGTAGGAAGGAGAACTTGGAGAAGAGAGTAAAGAATATAGAGTGGTTAATGCTCGTACCTGTCTACGTTGGCGAATCGGTAGCCATTTCAAATGGGAGCGATGCTGAGACACGTGATCATATTTGCGTAAATTGAAAACAAATCGAATGCAATTGTTGAGAAGACGGTCAAGTTTATTGAGCAGATCTGCATTCAGGTCGAAGTAGCACATATCACCATAGTCGATTATAGGGAATATTAGGGTCTGAACAAGCATTGCCTTAGTTTCTGATGGAAGGAAGTTCTTAAGTGCATAGAGAGCGCGCAAAGAACCTGTAACTTTCTGGCACACGGAAGCAACTTGTTTTCGCCAATTAAGAGTTGTGTCAATATACAGTCCGAGGTCCTTAACACTTTCAGTGTATGGAATAACCATGCCGTCATAAGTAAGTAGTGGAAGTGAAGCAAGGTCGATCTGGTTTATAGAACGGTTACTCCCGACGATAATAGCCTGGCATTTAGTCGGATTTACCGATACCCCAAACATATCCGACCAGTGTTTAATGGCTGCCAGGTCACTATTAAGGGCCGAAACCGCGGACGACACATTGCACAACTCCGTTTGACGGTATAACTGCAAGTCATCGGCGTATAGATGGAAGGAACACTGAAGTCTAAGGGTAATAAGGTTAATAAAGATGGAAAATAAGAGAGGTGAAAGAATACCGCCTTGAGGAACGCCAGCAGCAAGACCAAGCCAGCCAGAAGAGGAATCTTCTACTCTGACAGATTGCTGACGATCTTGAAGGTAAGAGGAAAACCAGTCCAGTACTTCTTGAGAGGCTGAAATAAAGGATAGGATAGTAAGGAGGAGTTCATAACTGACGGTATTGAAGGCATTGGAAAAGTCAATTAGTACTACCGGTGTAACCTTAGTACTCTCCATCCCCGCCTTAATGTCGCCAGTTACTTTAAGAAGAGCAGAAACTGTACTATGGCCCGGTCGAAACCCTGACTGGAAAGGACTGAGTAAGCTGTTACTGTAAACAAAGTGGGAGAACTGTGTGTGGACGCAGGCCTCTAGCACCTTGGACAGGAAAGGAAGGATAGAAATTGGTCGAAAATCAGTTGGAAGAGAAGGATTAGGAGTTTTAGGTAAAGGACGCACATACGCTCTTCGCCACAGAGAAGGAAATGTGCCTGACATGAGGGAGAAGTTTACTATATGAGAGATAGCGGGAAGGAGGTGAACTAGCAGTGTTGTGATCATTCTCCGACTAATGCCATCACACCCAATCGCTTGGGATTTTATAGACAGGATGATTTTCCTAACCTCTCTTTCTGTAACCAGACTGAAATTAAAAGGGCTTACGTTAGGACGCGGTAGACTATTGATGTAATTATGAGCTTGAAGTTCAGATAGACTGTCCAAAGTGAGAGAGGTGGTAAATTGTTGATTAAGTGAATCAAGGCTTATTGATTGTGGAAAGTCTACATGTTGCGTTCTGCCGATACCAAGAGTTCCAAGGAACTTCCAGATGTCAGCAGGAGAGGAAGAGGAAATATTTTCAAGAATACAGCGGCGTTTGGCGTTCCTTATCATCTGGTTACACCGATTTCTCGCAGACTTATACAATCCCCAGTTGACTTCGACACGGTTCCCCTTGTAGGTCCTAAACGCCCGATTGCTACGTCTCATGGCGCTCCGAATACCCTCAGTCATCCATAGTGCCGGCGATCGCTTCATTGTAACCTTTTTAACCGGTGCGTGAGTGTCGTATAGTTTAGTGACTACTTCGTTAAAGACATGCACCTTGTCGTCGACAGAAGTGGAATTGATCAGAGATGACCAATCAATATGTGATGCATCATCACTCAATTTGTCGATGTCCAACCGTCCAAAGCAACGCCTGTATAGGATCTTAGGTTTGGATTTTGGTGGTTTGAGGACGTAGGAGAGGAAAATCAGGTCATGATGTGAAAATCCGGGAGCGTCAAGTTGACCGTGAGAGGAAACAAGGGAAGGATTGGAAGTGATGATTAAATCAAGCCAAGTGTCCTCGCCGACATTATTGTGGTGAGTAGCATGTAATGGCAGAACATGAAGGCTGACCGATTCAAGAAGGAATTGGAGTTTACAGGAACGATTGGAGTTTAGGGCTAGGAGATTGGTATTAAAATCACCCATGATGATATGATGAGTATACTCCGCACCCAGCGATTCGAGAACTGTTTCGAAATCAGTGAAATAGTTACTAGAGGGGGGACAATAAACAACCCCAAGCACGACTTTAGCGCCTTGGACACAAACCTCTAAAAATAAGAATTCAGCAGAAGAAGATGATAGAATTCTATAGGGAAAGTCGCTACGTAGATAAATAGCTACGCCACCTCCTCTCTTCCCTATTCTGTCATTTCGAATAAGAATAAAGCCAGGTAATGAGTAGGAGGTGGAGAGAAGATGTGGTTTGAGCCAAGTCTCAGAGATCAGGACGGCATGAACATTGGCATCACAAAACGCCTCGTACAAGTCAGCAAAGTGGCTAGGAATGCTTTGGGCATTTAGATGACAAACATTAAATAGATGGCTATTTTTATTATTTATAAACGTACTGCGTAAAACACTACCTAGGGTATCTGCTATGGAGGAGAAGCTTTCATCACATAAAGAAGGTTCAGATTCATAAGCAGAAACATAACACTCGCTATCTGAGGACATGAACACAATTAACTGTTAATAAATTTAACTAAGACAAAAAATAAAAATATAAATATATTTATATATTAACTAGTATATAATAGGTATATATTAATAAAATTACGTGCAGATGTTCTGGTACACAGCTTATATCTCTGCACCACCCGCCAGCTTACATCACTAGAAAAAGTTGAAACATAACAAAAAAAAACAAAAATATAAAATACAGATCGCAAGTTCTCAACAGTGCAACGAGAATGTCGGCGCCTCCGACTATTAACATTTTTGATGCAAAAATTGTAGTTATCGCGCAGTGTATTTGAACGGCAGCGACCGAAATGATTGAATAATTTAAAATGAACACACAAAACGTCAAGTAAAAGTAAACAAAGGAACAGTATATATTGAAAATAATGATAATAAATGTAAGTTAATGAAAACGATTAAAAATAATGTGTTTCGAAAAGGGATGCCACCTTTTTAACAGTAAATAACAAATATTAATATTTAATATTATGTTAAAGTTAAATTTCACTATTATCGGAGTGTCACCGCTAAAAGGAATTTATTTACAAGACCTGACCTCACTTGTCCGACTACCAGGTTTCGTGGAAGCCCTTTCCGCTTGTGGATATTTCACCAGCAGCGAGTTCAGCTCGTCGATGGTCGTAATCCTGTTCCGGACACCACCAGGGGTTTTGATGACTATGGTACCGTCCTGAGTCCAGCAAGCGGAGACACCAAAATGCAGCCTAGCCCTTGCGAAGACAGATTGCCTGCTCCTTGTCAGGAACTCCTTGACGGTTATAGGAGAACCCTTAAGTCCCGACTTGGCCCTCCATACTGCCGATCTGTCGTCCACAGTCGAGAACTTAATAAGTATAGGCCGCTGATGTTCCTTATTCAACACTCCAAGTCGATGGCATATCTTAATAGAGGAAGCAGATACATCCTTGAGGCCCATCCTACCGTTGATGACTTGAAGTGCGACTCCCCTGCAGTCCTCCCTCTCAGCCTCCTCGACACCCAAGAAGATCAGTGACTTACGCCGCTGTCTGGTTTCTATGATGTCAATCTGTCTGCAGCATTCGCTAATTTGTGTCCGGAGCAGGCCCAACATGGAGAAGACCAACTCCCGAAATGTTCGGAACTCCTCCGCAACCTTGGCCACAGTATCCTTGGCAGGGCCTGCACTCTGAATTTGAGCCTCAAGATTACACATTTTTCTAGTGAATGTCTCCTCCAGTGTCTTCTGCGCCGACAATATCTCACTAAGTTGCGACATCCTCGGTTATAAGGTGAAATTTATTAAGAAACACTACAAAGCGATGGACCGGCAGGTGGTGTGGATGAAGTGGGTTATTGTCACATTAAATGTCTATACTTTTTTTACACCTACCGCCGAAAAAAATTAATATTAATTAAATTAAATATTAGTGTAGTGACCCGCTACATCATCATGGCAGAGACGCTGCACGACCTACAACAGATGCTGAACGACCTTGCTGACTCTTCTGTACGCATCGGCCTACGGATGAACTTGGACAAGACCAAGGTCACGTTTAATGAACATGTACTACCGGAACCGGTTGCGGTACACGGTGCCGTTCTCGCAGTTGTTCAAAAATACGTGTACCTCGGGCAGACTTTGCAGTTAGGGAGAAACAACTTTGAGGACGAGATGAACATGAGAATCCGGCTGGGTTGGGCAGCGTTTGGGAAGCTTCGTCGAGTCTTCTCATCATCGATCCCACAGTGCCTAAAGACAAAAGTCTTTAATGAGTGCGTCCTACCCGTAATGACATACGGAGCCGAAACGTGGACACTTACGGTACGGCTGGTCCACAAGTTCAAAGTCGCTCAGCGTGCTATGGAAAGGGCTATGCTCGGAGTTTCTCTAAGGGACCGTATTAGAAACGAGGTGATCCGACAGAGAACCAAGGTCATCGACATAGCCCACAGGATAAGCAAGCTGAAGTGGCAGTGGGCTGGCCATATTAGCCGCAGAACCGATAACCGTTGGGGTAAACGGGTTCTTGAGTGGAGACCGCGTCTCGGCAAACGTAGTGTAGGACGTCCACAGGCCAGGTGGAGTGATGATTTGCGCAAGACGGCTGGCAGGAGCTGGATGCGAGAGGCCGAGGATCGAACTAAGTGGCGTGCTATTGGATTTATTTACTCGAAATGTGTGTCCCTAAGGTAGACTTTTAACTTTAGTACTGAAAATCTTATAACTGAAAATTTTTGATATTCCACTCGCCCGAACCGGACAAATGGGGTGCTGATCGACGGGTCTCGGCGGGACCTTCCTAAATATGCAAAAATTATGATTTTAAATATAAGGGTTGCCGAGTTATTCGACAAAAACCTCAAAAAATACCAAAATGTATGTTTATATATCGAAAATTTCAAACTTCTATGTACCGGACTTATGTAGAAAGCTATTTACTAGGTAGATCTAGATGAGATCTAACTAAGTTTATATAATAAGAAACTACAAAAATAAGTATTATCGAAATATTCGAAAATAACCTTCAACAAAAACAAAAAATTAACAAAATTCAAACTAAATGCGATAATATCTAAGTTTTATTTGCCGGACTTCAATAAAAGAGGTGTTATTAGACGGGTCTAGATGAGAGCCGTCTAAACTGTAAGAATTAAAACTTTAAGATGAGGGATTATCGAGTAAATCGACAAAAACCTCTAAAAAATTTCAAAATTTCAAGATTTAAAAAATCCTAAGTACAAATAATAAATTTTTGTTTATTTTTCAGGATTATCTTCTCCTAAGGGACGCAGGAGAGCACTCAGGGTCAAATCGAAACAACGGCGGTAAGTAAAATAGCCAAAAACAAGAAAAAACTTCGTAAATTTACTCGAAATGTGTGTCCCTATTGTAGACTTTTAACTTTAGTACTGAAAATCTTACAACTGAAAATTTTTGATATTCCACTAGCCCGAACCAGACAAATAGGATGTCAATCGAAGGGTCTTGGCAAGACCTTTCTAAATATACAAAAATTTAGACTTTAAATATAAGGGTTGCCGAGTTATTCGACAAAAACCTCAAAAAATACCAAAATGTATGTTTATATATCGAAAATTTCAAACTTCAATGTACCGGACTTATGTAAAAAGCTATTTACTAGGTAGATCTAGATGAGATCTAACTAGGTTTATATAATAAGAAACTACAAAAATAAGTATTATCGAAATATTCGACAATAACCTTCAACAAAAACAAAAAATTAACAAAATTTAAACTAAATGCGATAATATCTAAGTTTTATTTGCCGAACTTCAATAAAAGAGGTGTTATTAGACGGGTCTAGATGAGAGCCGTCTAAACTGTAAGAATTAAAAGTTTAAGATGAGGGATTATCGAGTAAATCGACAAAAACCTCTAAAAAATTTCAAAATTTCAAGATTTAAAAAATCCTAAGTACAAATAATAAATTTTTCTTTATTTTTCAGGATTATCTTCTCCTACGGGACGCAGGAGAGCACTCAGGGTCAAATCGAAACAACGGCGGTAAGTCAAATAGCCAAAAACAAGAAAAAACTTCGTAAATTTACTCGAAATGTGTGTCCCTAAGGTAGACTTTTAACTTTTGTACTGAAAATCTTATAACTGAAAATTTTTGATATTCCACTAGCCCGAACCGGACAAATGGGGTATCGATCGACGGGTCTCGGCGAGACCTTCCTAAATATGCAAAAATTATGATTTTTAATATAAGGGTTGCCGAGTTATTGGACAAAAACCTCAAAAAATACCAAAATGTATTTTTTATATATCGAAAATTTCAAACTTCTATGTACCGGACTTATGTAAAAAGCTATTTACTAGGTAGACCTAGATAAGTTCTAACTAGGTTTATATAATAAGAAACTACAAAAATAAGTATTATCGAAATATTCGACAATAACCTTCAACAAAAACAAAAAATTAACAAAATTCAAACTAAATGTGATAATATCTAAGTTTTATTTGCCGGACTTCAATAAAAGAGGTGTTATTAGACGGGTCTAGATGAGAGCCGTTTAAACTGTAAAAATGAAAACTTTAAGATGAGGGATTATCGAGTAAATCGACAAAAACCTCTAAAAATTTCGAAAATTTCAGGATTAAAAAAATCCTAAGCACAAAATTAAAAAAAAATCTCTATTTTTCAGGATTATCTTCTCCTACGGGACGCAGGAGAGCACTCAGGGTCAATTTGAAGCAACGGCGGTAAGTCAAATAGCGAAAAACAAGAAAAAACTTTGTAAATTTACTCGAAATGTGTGCCCCTATAGTAGACTTTTAACTTTAGTACTGAAAATCTTACAACCGAAAATTTTTGATATTCCACTAGCCCTAACCGGACAAATAGGATGTCAATCGCAGGGTCTCGGCAAGACCTTTCTAAATATACAAAAATTTAGACTTTAAATATAAGGGCTGCCGAGTTATTCGACAAAAACCTCAAAAAATAGCAAAATGTATGTTTATATATCGAAAATTTCAAACTTCTATGTACCGGACTTATATAAAAAGCTATTTACTAGGTAGATCTAGATGAGATTTAACTAGGTTTATATAATAAGAAACTACAAAAATAAGTATTATCGAAATATTCGACAATAACCTTCAACAAAAACAAAAAATTAACAAAATTCAAACTAAATGTGATAATATCTAAGTTTTATTTGCCGGACTTCAATAAAAGAGGTGTTATTAGACGGGTCTAGATGAGAGCCGTCTAAACTGTAAAAATGAAAACTTTAAGATGAGGGATTATTGAGTAAATCGACAAAAACCTCTAAAAATTTCGAAAATTTCAGGCTTTAAAAAATCCTAAGTACAAAATAAAAAAAAAATCACTATTTTTCAGGATTATCTTCTCCTACGGGACGCAGGAGAGCACTCAGGGTCAATTTGAAGCAACGGCGGTAAGTCAAATAGCGAAAAACAAGAAAAAACTTTGTAAATTTACTCGAAATGTGTGCCCCTATAGTAGACTTTTAACTTTAGTACTGAAAATCTTACAACTGAAAATTTTTGATATTCCACTAGCCCTAACCGGACAAATAGGATGTCAATCGAAGGGTCTCGGCAAGAACTTTCTAAATATACAAAAATTTAGACTTTAAATATAAGGGCTGCCGAGTTATTCGACAAAAACCTCAAAAAATAGCAAAATGTATGTTTATATATCGAAAATTTCAAACTTCTATGTACCGGACTTATGTAAAAATCTATTTACTAGATAGATCTAGATGAGATCTAACTAGGTTTATATAATAAGAAACTACAAAAATAAGTATTATCGAAATATTCGACAATAATCTTCAACAAAAACAAAAAATTAACAAAATTCAAACTAAATGCGATAATATCTAAGTTTTATTTGCCGAACTACAATAAAATAGGTGTTATTAGACGGGTCTAGATGAGAGCCGTCTAAACTGTAAGAATTAAAAGTTTAAGATGAGGGATTATCGAGTAAATCGACAAAAACCTCTAAAAAATTTCAAAATTTCAAGATTTAAAAAATCCTAAGTACAAATAATAAATTTTTCTTTATTTTTCAGGATTATCTTCTCCTACGGGACGCAGGAGAGCACTCAGGGTCAAATCGAAACAACGGCGGTAAGTCAAATAGCCAAAAACAAGAAAAAACTTCGTAAATTCGGGTTAACTGCAGAAATCAAAGCACTAATCAGGAAGAAAGTGATTGCTAAATCAAGATTTAAGAAGGGCCCAACTGATTACAACCGTGATCGATATGTGTCCATGCGGAATCACTGCAACAAGGTGTGTAGGAATGCACAGCGCCGTTACATTCACAGCTCCGTCGAAAACGGAGACCCAGCTAAGGTCTGGAAATTTTTAAGGTCATTCGGAGTAGGCAAATCTCTTCATGACTCTACTCCTAAAAATATAGACTTAACTTTACTCAATCAACACTTCTCCGTCTCAACAAGTTTTGATAAAATGACAAAAGATGCTACTCTAAAACATCTTACTTCTGCCTCTACTCCTGACTGCTCTCCCTTCTTCTTTAGTCAATTCTCTGATTGTGATGTTAAGAAGAGCATAGTATCTATTACCTCAAATGCAGTGGGCTCTGATTGTCTAAATCACAATATGATCCTTCCAATCCTTGATGAAGTTATTCCCGTCATCGTTCGGAATCGCTTTTGTAGGTTTTTGTCGATTTACTCGATAATCCCTCCTCTTAAAGTTTTCATTTTTACAGTTTAGACGGCTCTCATCTAGACCCGTCTAATAACACCTCTTTTAGTGAAGTTTTAAAGTACACGAATTTTTAAAGTATCCATTATGACGAAAAATGTTCAAATGTAATGAAAATACAACGCTAATCAAAAAACAAAAGACTGAGTTTGTAAATAGAATGTCATGGTTTTAAAACAAATTTAATTTGAATTTAGAATACAGAGCCATTACAAACTTTTTTTTATTTGAAATGACCAGTACTGAAGAAACGCAATTTCATAGGTAAAGACCTATTATTTTGCGCGGCAAATTGAGTAAATTTTAGCGGGAAAGTTGATCTAACCCATATGGTTTTGCAATATACCTACTTCGCCAGGTATAGCATTCCGAGACACAGTGATCACGTATGATCACCGCTATCGCTGGTTCTCAAATTTACACTTTTGGGGAAATTTTATAACTCACTTAATTTAGTCAATAACTATTGTCACTAAGTATATTATTTACGTTATAAATAATAATATATAGTTTACACTATAGTACCTACCTACTTGTTTATATTTATTTTACCATTGCTAATGTTTCGAGACAGCAGTTATCAGTATTTTATAATTATGTAGGTATCCATCTTTTCATTTAACGTTAGGGTAAATGGGTTCTTGAGTGGAGACCGCGTCTCAGCAAACATAGTGTAGGATGTCTACAGGCCATGTGGAGTGATGACTTGCGCAAGATGGCTGGTAGAAGCTGGATGCGAAAAGCCGAGGATTGATCTAAGTAGCGTGCAATTGGAAAGACCTATGTCCAACAGCGAACTGCGATAGGCTGAGTATGTCAGTTATCTGGTAATTTCCGAAGTCTATGCCCTTTCTTAACAATCAAAGTATCTCCATGGTAAATTTCATTTAAATCTGTGCAGGCGAATCAGTTCCGAATACCAATCATTTTTGAATCATACAAATAAATATTTGAGAATCACTGTGAAAACTAGTAATGAGACAGACATCTGTAGGTATACCGATAATATATATGCCACAATGACAGCTTAACAACAACACTGCTCGTTTCTGTGTTATCAGTAGTTTGAAATAATAGCTCAACAACCACCATTATTTCTTGGGTAAATGCAACAGGACACTTAGCTTTCAACTAACAATTACGTTATCGTAATTTGAATTCAAATATTTTGTTTGATTATAATAATAATAATAATAAATCTCTTTATTGCACACCAGATAAGTAACAAAATTAACTTACTTACGAAAACTTAACTAGGGTAGTACAATTGGCGGCCTTATCGCCCGGAGGCAATCTCTTACAGGCAACCATGGGATGGAAAGAAAGAGCACGCATGAAGAGTATAGGGTAGTGCCTGGTGTATTGCAGAAAGGATAGGAAAAACAAAATTATAGTAGAATATATACATTAACACAACAATAGTAACACGTAGTGTGGAAGATTGAATAAATACATACTTAAATATCTATTTAAGTTAAACACACAGTTATTTCATGGATGGACGTTACTCAAGTAATAATCTCTTACCAGTCTCTTAAATGCAGTCAATGTTTTTGCACGCCTTATTGTGACTGGTAGGGCGTTCCACAAGCGAACCGCTTGGACAGAGAAGGACTGGTCAATAAATTTAGTGGAATGTCCTGGCATTCTCAACTTCAAATTCTCTGACGATCTCAACGATTTGGTATTTGAGTCAGATAGGAAGTTAAACCGATATTTCAGGTAACGTGGAGCAAGTGGATTAAATAGGATGTTGGATAGAAGAGAAAGAATATGTGCATTCCGGCGAAGGCGGATAGGTAACCACTTAAGCTGTTTACGATAATCGGAGACATGATCAAACTTGCGTAATCCAAATATGAATCTTATACAGAGATTTTGGAGTCTTTCAAGCTTATTTAATTGGTCTTCAGTGAGATCAAGATAACTGGCATCAGCATAATCAAGGATGGGGAAAAGAAGGGATTGTGCAAGAGCAATCTTCGTGGATGTGGGTAGAAAATTGCGAAGTCTGCGCAAAGACCCTGCAGCGGCAAACATTTTGCGACTTAGCTCTTGTAACTGAGGACCCCAGGATAACGTGCTGTCAATGCAGATCCCCAAGTTCTTTACTTTTTCACTGTACGGGATAGGTGTGCTATTGCAAGTGACTTGTGGCAATTTTGTCCAATCAACTTTAGACAACATTCGCGAGCTTCCAATGATAATGACCTGAGTCTTGGAAGGATTAATTTTCAGGCCATAGGTGTTGCTCCACTTAAAAATTTTGTCAAGGTCAGCATTGGTGGTGTTAACAGCATCATTCAGACTATTTGGTGATGCTCTGGTGTAAATCTGGAGATCATCCGCGTAAAGGTGGTAGGAAGAAGATAAATCATTCGTGATGGTGTTAATAAAAACGGAGAAGAGTAAAGGTGAGAGTACGCCGCCCTGAGGCACGCCGGCCACAGTGCTACACCAAGAAGAAATAGTGTTTTCAATACTAATGCGTTGCCGGCGACCAAACAGGTAATTGCGAAACCAGTCAATTGCCGTTGGAGATATGTTGAAAGAGCGTAGTATACACAGCAGAACGTCGAAATCAACGGTGTTGAATGCATTGCTGAAGTCTAAGAGTGTCAGAACCGTAAGCTGGCCACTCTCCATACCAGATCGGATTATGTACACAAATAGATCATTTAATATTTTTTTTATAGAATGGTGACTGTTTTTCAGTCACCATTCTATAAAAAAATTGAAAAATAATGTTTCCATCATTTCATGTTTAGTTGCAATTAAGTGGCAACTGGATATTGAATATTGACGTGTCACTATTGAAATGCGTTAACTACCTTGTTTTTAGTTGTTTTCTTCATAAGCCATCATTTATCCTAAAAGTACAGATATATTCATACGGATTATATAAAATGACATCTAAGAAACAATTAAAAATTGAATTACGATCGGCAGATTTAAATAAGTTGTTAAATAACTCACAGTTATTAAAAGATCAACCGAGCAATAAAAAAACTCAAAAGCGTTTAAGAAACACTCCCAGCGATACTACCGAGGAAGAGGGTACAAGTAACCCTTACTTGTCGACTGCCCGACTGGACAATACCACCAGCCGAGTATAACCCACCTAATTATCCAGTGCTCCAAACCACCCCCTTATAAACAAATCCTTCCCCAACCTTCCTAGTTTAATTCCCGTCTAAGTCCAACTCCCAATCCTATATCACTATTCACCCATTACTCATAACTCATTACATCACTCAATCATTCATTCACTCATCAACTTACTCATCTCTCACCTCATATCACGCTGTTCTCCGGGGTCAGCAGGCGACCCCAGGAGACTATCACGCCTGCCTGCGCTTGTCCTACGCAGTTGAGCGCCGTAAGCCGGGATGAAGGAATCCTGGAGGGTTGAGCTGAACGGGGTCGGGTTAGTTACCTCTGGGAAGCAACACGCCCTCTTTGGTCCGGAATTCTGGCAAAACGGTAGCCCTAGGTACGGAAGAGGTGGTACGGGTCGCAGGCGAGGTTCGGGGGGTGTGTTCTCTGGGAGAGCATGGGGGCTTGGCTATGCTGACGGAACGAGGGCAGGTGGAACAACTGGGGATGGATGTAGATCGTTCTCCCCAGCCACAAGTCTGCAGTTCCCGATGTCGCGCATGAGTCCCAACCCAACGAACCTATACCTCTCGGGTATTCCTGGTGTCCTTAGGGACATCCCCAAAGGTGCGGGCTCCACGGAGGGTGGGAAGCTCGAGAGGTGAAATCAAAAACTACAAATACCATGGACAATAAAAGATCCAACAACCCAAAGGTGGACGGTACGGCAGCAGCCGGACCTGACGCCCAAGGAAGGCTTCCTTCCTTATCAAGAGCCTCCAGGATTGCTTCGGCAACCCAGGAGGTCAAAACCAGACAGCCTCGGGACGGCGCCACTATGGCACCGATACCGAAGGCAAAATTGACAGCGGGGGGCAGAAAGGTCACTGGTACACCAGTGACCAGGACGCCCAACGCGAAGACACCCGCGGGCCAGGTACAGGCTTCAACAAGCTCCACGAGTTTGGGCCGTACCCAGCCAGCACCCACGGTCGTTCCGGGCGAGGCTAGACCTACCAACCTGGAGCAGACTGCGGGGACGGGGTCCCAACACAACAACCCAGCCACGGACCCTAGCTTGTCCGGCTGGCAAATTGCAACAACGAGGAGAAGAAAGGGGAAAAAGGCGAAACGCTTAATGCCAACGCCCCAACCCCCATCTTCCTCATCTTGTACGGCACAAAGCAAGCCGCACAAGAATAACAAAAAGCAGCGTCGCAGGGAGAGGGCGAAGCGGCATGCTGCTTTATCTGGCGCGTCCCAGGTACCCACCCAAGGGCAGGGAACCCGTCCGCAGGGAGGGAATCTTCGACGCCGCGACACCCGCCCCCCCCTAAGGGCAAAGGGACACAAACAGGACCTCAGGGTGGTAGTACCCAGGGGGGCCAGTACTCAGCCAAAAGGGCGCGACTTGACGAGACATTTTCTACGAAAGGCGAGCCAAAGAGGCGGAGGACTGGACCACCAGGGGAAACCTCTCAGACTGACTACGCAAGTGCGCTCAAGGCGGACCTGATGGCGGCGATTACCACCGTCAATACGGAAAACCTCAGCCAGAGTCAGTCTGATGAGGTCCAAAAACGCATTGTGGAACTACTGTTCGAGGAGTCGACGAAGCCGGGCAGTAGTACCTCAGAGGGCCCAACGTTTCGGGGTAGGCCAATATTGGCCGACGGATCCCTGAGGCTCTGGTGCGAGAACCAGCCTACGCTGGAATGGCTAAAGCGCAGTGTGGCCACTATCACTCTCTCCACCGGGGAGAAGCTAGTGGTAAAGCGCCTGGGCGAGGTGGCTAAGCGGGTCCGCTGTGGCATCTTGCTCCCTGGGGTCCACGAGGACCACAGAAAGGTAGCACACATGCTGCGTTTTCAAAACAGATGGGCAGACATCGAAAGATGGCTCCTCATCAAAATGGACAAACAAACGACAGACACGTTTGCAATGGTTAGCATCCCGGAGACGGTGGTGAAGCCCCTGGTCGAGCGCGGCCGCCGACTCAGCTTCATGCTGGGTACGGTGTACGTCAAGTTCCTGGGGCCCAGCGGCAAGTTTGTGGAACATCCACCAGCCGAAGCCGTCTCCAGGGATGCAGATAACACCGTTCACACCCCACCGATGGTCACTGCGGAGGGGGCAAAGGATGCCGTTGACGCAGTCGCGGCACCTAAGCCCCAAACTCCGGTGCGGTCCGTTCCCGTCTCCGACGTGATGGAAGAAGACTCTCTTCTTCGTGACCGTAAGGATGGTGGGGACGACTGCGCGGAGGAGCTCCGTAAACTGACCATCCAAAGGGAAGGCGGAAACGAGAGTGAGGACACAGCAGCGGAGATATCCAACTCCAATGGCGCTGTCTTCTTCCTTTGAAACCAACATCCTTCAGGCAAACCTCCACCACAGTATAACCGCGATGGCTCAGATCCGGAAGTGGCTGGAGGTAAACAAAACAGCCATCATACTGATCCAGGAGCCGTGGGTCAGGAATGGCAAAGTCTGCGGACTCCGTAACTTAGGAGGTAAGTTGACAGTCTACGCGGGATTAGAAAATCCTCGCACATGTTAATATACATGGGTGTCCCTTATATGAGACAAAAATATTTTTTTTACAAAATCGGAATGCATACCCCCTAACTTTTTTACGTCTACCTAGACTTATCTAAATACGAAATTTTATCTTCCTACGCCAACATTAACCCGTGCCGAAAGCGTATCAAAGTTTTAAGTACAAAATGCCTTTGAAGAGTTTGTTGCCTCCCGTCCAGCTGATTTTTACAAGAAGGGCATCAATAAACTGCCAATGCGTTGGCAAAGATGCGTCGATTGCATGGGTGATTACTTCGAATAACAGAAATAAAAAAGTTTGAAAAAATAAGTACTTTCACTTCTTGCATACAAAACGGCAATTTCATAGGTAAAGACCTAATATAATTTAAAAAAGTATTTGTTTTCTATGGTAATAGATATTTAAAAAATAACATTGTACCTTGACTTATCGAGTAAAGATAGTGCCTATCCTTTCAAGTTGGCTATTTGCCATTTCGATTCAATGTATTTTCTTTACTGTTTTGAATAATTATCTTCCATAACTTGTGTGACTTGGTTACTATACGGCCGAAGTATCCGTATACGATACATGATACATAGTTTCTTATTAAAAACAAAGTAAGTAGGTACTATACGGCCGACGTATCTTGGCGATTCCGAACTTCGCCCCCGAATTTATTTAAATTGTACTAATTGGTCACTGTATTAGGGTAATTTCATACGTACATTGGTATATAAAAAAAATACAGTAACTGTTTTCTTCACGAGTGACATGAGCAAAATCTACTACCTTAGGGACACACATTTCGAGTAAATTTACGAAGTTTTTTCTTGTTTTTCGCTATTTGACTTACCGCCGTTGCTTCAAATTGACCCTGAGTGCTCTCCTGCGTCCCGTAGGAGAAGATAATCCTGAAAAATAGAGATTTTTTTTTTATTTTGTACTTAGGATTTTTTAGATCCTGAAATTTTCGAAATTTTTAGAGGTTTTTGTCGATTTACTCGATAATCCCTCATCTTAAAGTTTTCATTTTTACAGTTTAGACGACTCTCATCTAGACCCATCTAATAACACCTCTTTTATTGAAGTCCGGCAAATAAAACTTAGATATTATCACATTTAGTTTGAATTTTGTTAATTTTTTGTTTTTGTTGAAGGTTATTGTCGAATATTTCGATAATACTTATTTTTGTAGTTTCTTATATTATATAAACCTAGTGAGATCTCATCTAGATCTACCTAGTAAATAGCTTTTTACATAAGTCCGGTACATAGAAGTTTGAAATTTTCGATATATAAACATACATTTTGGTATTTTTTGAGGTTTTTGTCGAATAACTCGGCAATCCTTATATTTAAAATCATAATTTTTGCATATTTAGGAAGGTCTCGCCGAGACCCGTCGATCGACACCCCATTTGTCCGGTTCGGGCGAGTGGAATATCAAAAATTTTCAGTTATAAGATTTTCAGTACTAAAGTTAAAAGTCTTCCTTGGGGACACACATTTACGGTTTAAGAACGTTTATTTCTCAAAAGAATACATTATTCGCTTATATGAGAACTTAAAACTATTACTGGTAGTTTACAATGTCACTCTAAAGAGCGTACTTGGCATTAAAATAAAGGCAAACAATCACAAACACATATACAAAACTTATGTTAACAAAATCATCAAATGACGGTAGATGTGTATGATAACTCTGCATCAACCGATCGTCACAATTCTGATAACCGTAGGTATTGCACCAAGCGTAGTGTGTATAGTCATTACTAGATGAGACTATGAGAAGCTTTAAAATAAAATTATTTATGTAAATAGATAACTTTTTTTTTTTTGTTTTCCTTTTTTGTTTTATTTTTTATTTATTCATTTACGTGTATCTAATACTCTTTTATTATTATTATTATTTCAATTACATTTAATTAAATTAATAGCTGTTATAAGTTCTTTAAATTTCTAAGTTTTTTCTTGTTTTTCGCTATTTGACTTATCGCCGTTGCTTCAAATTGACCCTGAGTGCTCTTCTGCGTCCCGTAGGAGAAGATAATCCTAAAAAATAAAGAAAATTTATTATTTGTACTTAGGATTTTTTAAATCATGAAATTTTGAAATTTTTTAGAGGTTTTTGTCGATTTACTCGATAATCCCTCATCTTAAAGTTTTCATTTTTACAGTTTAGACGGCTCTCATCTAGACCCGTCTAATAACCCCTCTTTTATTGAAGTCCGGCAAATAAAACTTAGATATTATCACATTTAGTTTGAATTTTGGTAATTTTTTGTTTTTGTTGAAGGTTATTGTCGAATATTTCGATAATACTTATTTTTGTAGTTTCTTATATTATAGAAACCCAGTTAGATCTCATCTAGATCTACCTAGTAAATAGCTTTTTACATAAGTCCGGTACATAGAAGTTTGCAATTTTCGATATATAAACATACATTTTGGTATTTTATGAGGTTTTTGTCGAATAACTCGGCAACCCTTATATTTAAAATCACAATTTTTGCATATTTAGGAAGGTCTCGCCGAGACCCGTCGATCGACACCCCATTTGTCTGGTTCGAGCAAGTGGAATATCAAAAATTTTCAGTTATAAGATTTTCAGTACTAAAGTTAAAAGTCTACCTTAGGGACACACATATCGAGTAAATTTACGAAGTTTTTTCTTGTTTTTCGCTATTTGACTTACCGCCGTTGCATCAAATTGACCCTGAGTGCTCTCCTGCATCCCGTAGGAGAAGATAATCCTGAAAAATAGAGAATTTTTTTATTTTGTACTTAAGATTTTTAAATCCTGAAATTTTCGAAATTTTTAGAGGTTTTTGTCGATTTACTCGATAATCCCTCATCTTAAAGTTTTCATTTTTACAGTTTAGACGGCTCTCATCTAGACCCGTCTAATAACCCCTCTTTTATTGAAGTCCGGCAAATAAAACTTAGATATTATCACATTTAGTTTGAATTTTGTTAATTTTTTGTTTTTGTTGAAGGTTATTGTCGAATATTTCGATAATACTTATTTTTGTAGTTTCTTATTATATAAACCTAGTTAGATCTCATCTAGATCTACCTAGTAAATAGCTTTTTACATAAGTCCGGTACATAGAAGTTTGAAAATTTCGATATATAAACATACATTTTGGTATTTTTTGAGGTTTTTGTCGAATAACTCGGCAGCCCTTATATTTAAAGTCTAAATTTTTGTATATTTAGGAAGGTCTCGCCGAGACCCGTCGATCGACACCCCATTTGTCTGGTTCGAGCAAGTGGAATATCAAAAATTTTCAGTTATAAGATTTTCAGTACTAAAGTTAAAAGTCTACCTTAGGGACACACATGTCGAGTAAATTTACGAAGTTTTTTCTTGTTTTTCGCTATTTGACTTACCGCCGTTGCATCAAATTGACCCTGAGTGCTCTCCTGCATCCCGTAGGAGAAGATAATCCTGAAAAATAGAGAATTTTTTTATTTTGTACTTAAGATTTTTAAATCCTGAAATTTTCGAAATTTTTAGAGGTTTTTGTCGATTTACTCGATAATCCCTCATCTTAAAGTTTTCATTTTTACAGTTTAGACGGCTCTCATCTAGACCCGTCTAATAACCTCTTTTATTGAAGTCCGGCAAATAAAACTTAGATATTATCACATTTAGTTTGAATTTTGGTAATTTTTTGTTTTTGTTGAAGGTTATTGTCGAATATTTCGATAATACTTATTTTTGTAGTTTCTTATATTATATAAACCTAGTTAGATCTCATCTAGATCTACCCAGTAAATAGCTTTTTACATAAGTCCGGTACATAGAAATTTGAAATTTTCGATATATAAACATACATTTTGGTATTTTTTTAAGGTTTTTGTCGAATAACTCGGCAAACCTTATATTTAAAATCATAATTTTTGCATATTTAGGAAGGTCTCGCCGAGACCCGTCGATCGACATCACATTTGTCCGGTTCGGGCGAGTGGAATATCTAAAATTTTCAGTTATAAGATTTTCAGTACTAAAGTTAAAAGTCTACCTTAGGGACACACATTTCGAGTAAATTTACGAAGTTTTTTCTTGTTTTTCGCTATTTGACTTATCGCCGTTGCTTCAAATTGACCCTGAGTGCTCTTCTGCGTCCCGTAGGAGAAGATAATCCTGAAAAATAAACAAAAATTTATTATTTGTGCTAAGGATTTTTTAAATCTTGAAATTTTGAAATTTTTTAGAGGATTTTGTCGATTTACTCGATAATCCCTCATTTTAAAGTTTTCATTTTTACAGTTTAGACGGCTCTCATCTAGACCCGTCTAATAACACCTCTTCTAGTGAAGTCCGGCAAATAAAACTTAGATATTATCACATTTAGTTTGAATTTTGTTAATTTTTTGTTTTTGTTGAAGGTTATTGTCGAATATTTCGATAATACTTATTTTTGTAGTTTCTTATTGTATAAACCTAGTTAGATCTCATCTAGACCTACCTAGTAAATAGCTTTTTACATAAGTCCGGTACATAGAAGTTTGAAATTTTCGATATATAAACATACATTTTGGTATTTTGAGGTTTTTGTCGAATAACACGGCAACCCTTATATTTAAAATCATATTTTTTGCATATTTAGGAAGGCCTCGCCGAGACCCGTCGATTGACACCCCATTTGTCCGGTTCGGGCGAGTGGAATATCAAAAATTTTCAGTTATAAGATTTTCAGTACTAAAGTTAAAAGTCTACCTTAGGGACACACATTTCGAGTAAATTTACGAAGTTTTTTCTTGTTTTTCGCTATTTGACTTACCGCCGTTGCTTCAAATTGACCCTGAGTGCTCTCCTGCGTCCCGTAGGAGAAGATAATCCTGAAAAATATAGTTTTTTTTTTTTTTTGTACTTAGGATTTTTTAAATCCTGAAATTTTCGAAATTTTTAGAGGTTTTTGTCGATTTACTCGATAATCCCTCATCTTAAAGTTTTCATTTTTACAGTTTAGACGGCTCTCATCTAGACCCATCTAATAACACCTCTTTTATTGAAGTCCGGCAAATAAAACTTAGATATTATCACATTTAGTTTGAATTTTGGTAATTTTTTGTTTTTGTTGAAGGTTATTGTCGAATATTTCGATAATACTTATTTTTGTAGTTTCTTATATTATATAAACCCAGTTAGATCTCATCTAGATCTACCTAGTAAATAGCTTTGTACATAAGTCCGGTACATAGAAGTTTGCAATTTTCGATATATAAACATACATTTTGGTATTTTATGAGGTTTTTGTCAAATAACTCGGGCACCCTTATATCTAAAATCACAATTTTTGCATATTTAGGAAGGTCTCGCCGAGACCCGTCGATCGACACCCCATTTGTCTGGTTCGAGCGAGTGGAATATCAAAAATTTTCAGTTATAAGATTTTCAGTACTAAAGTTAAAAGTCTACCTTAGGGACACACATTTCGAGTAAATTTACGAAGTTTTTTCTTGTTTTTCGCTATTTGACTTACCGCCGTTGCATCAAATTGACCCTGAGTGCTCTCCTGCATCCCGTAGGAGAAGATAATCCTGAAAAATAGAGAATTTTTTTATTTTGTACTTAAGATTTTTAAATCCTGAAATTTTCGAAATTTTTAGAGGTTTTTGTCGATTTACTCGATAATCCCTCATCTTAAAGTTTTCATTTTTACAGTTTAGACGGCTCTCATCTAGACCCGTCTAATAACCTCTTTTATTGAAGTCCGGCAAATAAAACTTAGATATTATCACATTTAGTTTGAATTTTGGTAATTTTTTGTTTTTGTTGAAGGTTATTGTCGAATATTTCGATAATACTTATTTTTGTAGTTTCTTATATTATATAAACCTAGTTAGATCTCATCTAGATCTACCCAGTAAATAGCTTTTTACATAAGTCCGGTACATAGAAGTTTGAAAATTTCGATATATAAACATACATTTTGGTATTTTTTGAGGTTTTTGTCGAATAACTCGGCAGCCCTTATATTTAAAGTCTAAATTTTTGTATATTTAGGAAGGTCTCGCCGAGACCCGTCGATCGACACCCCATTTGTCTGGTTCGAGCAAGTGGAATATCAAAAATTTTCAGTTATAAGATTTTCAGTACTAAAGTTAAAAGTCTTCCTTGGGGACACACATTTACGGTTTAAGAACGTTTATTTCTCAAAAGAATACATTATTCGCTTATATGAGAACTTAAAACTATTACTGGTAGTTTACAATGTCACTCTAAAGAGCGTACTTGGCATTAAAATAAAGGCAAACAATCACAAACACATATACAAAACTTATGTTAACAAAATCATCAAATGACGGTAGATGTGTATGATAACTCTGCATCAACCGATCGTCACAATTCTGATAACCGTAGGTATTGCACCAAGCGTAGTGTGTATAGTCATTACTAGATGAGACTATGAGAAGCTTTAAAATAAAATTATTTATGTAAATAGATAACTTTTTTTTTTTTTGTTTTCCTTTTTTGTTTTATTTTTTATTTATTCATTTACGTGTATCTAATACTCTTTTATTATTATTATTATTTCAATTACATTTAATTAAATTAATAGCTGTTATAAGTTCTTTAAATTTCTAAGTTTTTTCTTGTTTTTCGCTATTTGACTTATCGCCGTTGCTTCAAATTGACCCTGAGTGCTCTTCTGCGTCCCGTAGGAGAAGATAATCCTAAAAAATAAAGAAAATTTATTATTTGTACTTAGGATTTTTTAAATCATGAAATTTTGAAATTTTTTAGAGGTTTTTGTCGATTTACTCGATAATCCCTCATCTTAAAGTTTTCATTTTTACAGTTTAGTCGGCTCTCATCTAGACCCGTCTAATAACCCCTCTTTTATTGAAGTCCGGCAAATAAAACTTAGATATTATCACATTTAGTTTGAATTTTGGTAATTTTTTGTTTTTGTTGAAGGTTATTGTCGAATATTTCGATAATACTTATTTTTGTAGTTTCTTATATTATAGAAACCCAGTTAGATCTCATCTAGATCTACCTAGTAAATAGCTTTTTACATAAGTCCGGTACATAGAAGTTTGCAATTTTCGATATATAAACATACATTTTGGTATTTTATGAGGTTTTTGTCGAATAACTCGGCAACCCTTATATTTAAAATCACAATTTTTGCATATTTAGGAAGGTCTCGCCGAGACCCGTCGATCGACACCCCATTTGTCTGGTTCGAGCAAGTGGAATATCAAAAATTTTCAGTTATAAGATTTTCAGTACTAAAGTTAAAAGTCTACCTTAGGGACACACATTTCGAGTAAATTTACGAAGTTTTTTCTTGTTTTTCGCTATTTGACTTACCGCCGTTGCATCAAATTGACCCTGAGTGCTCTCCTGCATCCCGTAGGAGAAGATAATCCTGAAAAATAGAGAATTTTTTTATTTTGTACTTAAGATTTTTAAATCCTGAAATTTTCGAAATTTTTAGAGGTTTTTGTCGATTTACTCGATAATCCCTCATCTTAAAGTTTTCATTTTTACAGTTTAGACGGCTCTCATCTAGACCCGTCTAATAACCCCTCTTTTATTGAAGTCCGGCAAATAAAACTTAGATATTATCACATTTAGTTTGAATTTTGTTAATTTTTTGTTTTTGTTGAAGGTTATTGTCGAATATTTCGATAATAATTATTTTTGTAGTTTCTTATTATATAAACCTAGTTAGATCTCATCTAGATCTACCTAGTAAATAGCTTTTTACATAAGTCCGGTACATAGAAGTTTGAAAATTTCGATATATAAACATACATTTTGGTATTTTTTGAGGTTTTTGTCGAATAACTCGGCAGCCCTTATATTTAAAGTCTAAATTTTTGTATATTTAGGAAGGTCTCGCCGAGACCCGTCGATCGACACCCCATTTGTCTGGTTCGAGCAAGTGGAATATCAAAAATTTTCAGTTGTAAGATTTTCAGTACTAAAGTTAAAAGTCTACCTTAGGGACACACATGTCGAGTAAATTTACGAAGTTTTTTCTTGTTTTTCGCTATTTGACTTACCGCCGTTGCATCAAATTGACCCTGAGTGCTCTCCTGCATCCCGTAGGAGAAGATAATCCTGAAAAATAGAGAATTTTTTTATTTTGTACTTAAGATTTTTAAATCCTGAAATTTTCGAAATTTTTAGAGGTTTTTGTCGATTTACTCGATAATCCCTCATCTTAAAGTTTTCATTTTTACAGTTTAGACGGCTCTCATCTAGACCCGTCTAATAACCTCTTTTATTGAAGTCCGGCAAATAAAACTTAGATATTATCACATTTAGTTTGAATTTTGGTAATTTTTTGTTTTTGTTGAAGGTTATTGTCGAATATTTCGATAATACTTATTTTTGTAGTTTCTTATATTATATAAACCTAGTTAGATCTCATCTAGATCTACCCAGTAAATAGCTTTTTACATAAGTCCGGTACATAGAAATTTGAAATTTTCGATATATAAACATACATTTTGGTATTTTTTTAAGGTTTTTGTCGAATAACTCGGCAAACCTTATATTTAAAATCATAATTTTTGCATATTTAGGAAGGTCTCGCCGAGACCCGTCGATCGACATCACATTGGTCCGGTTCGGGCGAGTGGAATATCAAAAATTTTCAGTTATAAGATTTTCAGTACTAAAGTTAAAAGTCTACCTTAGGGACACACATTTCGAGTAAATTTACGAAGTTTTTTCTTGTTTTTCGCTATTTGACTTATCGCCGTTGCTTCAAATTGACCCTGAGTGCTCTTCTGCGTCCCGTAGGAGAAGATAATCCTGAAAAATAAACAAAAATTTATTATTTGTGCTAAGGATTTTTTAAATCTTGAAATTTTGAAATTTTTTAGAGGATTTTGTCGATTTACTCGATAATCCCTCATTTTAAAGTTTTCATTTTTACAGTTTAGACGGCTCTCATCTAGACCCGTCTAATAACACCTCTTTTAGTGAAGTCCGGCAAATAAAACTTAGATATTATCACATTTAGTTTGAATTTTGTTAATTTTTTGTTTTTGTTGAAGGTTATTGTCGAATATTTCGATAATACTTATTTTTGTAGTTTCTTATTGTATAAACCTAGTTAGATCTCATCTAGACCTACCTAGTAAATAGCTTTTTACATAAGTCCGGTACATAGAAGTTTGAAATTTTCGATATATAAACATACATTTTGGTATTTTGAGGTTTTTGTCGAATAACACGGCAACCCTTATATTTAAAATCATATTTTTTGCATATTTAGGAAGGCCTCGCCGAGACCCGTCGATTGACACCCCATTTGTCCGGTTCGGGCGAGTGGAATATCAAAAATTTTCAGTTATAAGATTTTCAGTACTAAAGTTAAAAGTCTACCTTAGGGACACACATTTCGAGTAAATTTACGAAGTTTTTTCTTGTTTTTCGCTATTTGACTTACCGCCGTTGCTTCAAATTGACCCTGAGTGCTCTCCTGCGTCCCGTAGGAGAAGATAATCCTGAAAAATATATTTTTTTTTTTTTTTTGTACTTAGGATTTTTTAAATCTTGAAATTTTGAAATTTTTTAGAGGTTTTTGTCGATTTACTCGATAATCCCTCATCTTAAACTTTTAATTCTTACAGTTTAGACGGCTCTCATCTAGACCCGTCTAATAACACCTCTTTTATTGAAGTTCGGCAAATAAAACTTAGATATTATCGCATTTAGTTTAAATTTTGTTAATTTTTTGTTTTTGTTGAAGGTTATTGTCGAATATTTCGATAATACTTATTTTTGTAGTTTCTTATTATATAAACCTAGTTAGATCTTATCTAGATCTATCTAGTAAATAGCTTTTTACATAAGTCCGGTACATTGAAGTTTGAAATTTTCGATATATAAACATACATTTTGGTATTTTTTGAGGTTTTTGTCGAATAACTCGGCAACCCTTATATTTAAAGTCTAAATTTTTGTATATTTAGAAAGGTCTTGCCAAGACCCTTCGATTGACATCCTATTTGTCTGGTTCGGGCTAGTGGAATATCAAAAATTTTCAGTTGTAAGATTTTCAGTACTAAAGTTAAAAGTCTACATTAGGGACACACATTTCGAGTAAATTTACGAAGTTTTTTCTTGTTTTTGGCTATTTGACTTACCGCCGTTGTTTCGATTTGACCCTGAGTGCTCTCCTGCGTCCCTTAGGAGAAGATAATCCTGAAAAATAAACAAAAATTTATTATTTGTACTTAGGATTTTTTAAATCTTGAAATTTTGAAATTTTTTAGAGGTTTTTGTCGATTTACTCGATAATCCCTCATCTTAAAGTTTTAATTCTTACAGTTTAGACGGCTCTCATCTAGACCCGTCTAATAACACCTCTTTTATTGAAGTCCGGCAAATAAAACTTAGATATTATCGCATTTAGTTTGAATTTTGTTAATTTTTTGTTTTTGTTGAAGGTTATTGTCGAATATTTCGATAATACTTATTTTTGTAGTTTCTTATTATATAAACTTAGTTAGATCTCATCTAGATCTACCTAGTAAATAGCTTTCTACATAAGTCCGGTACATAGAAGTTTGAAATTTTCGATATATAAACATACATTTTGGTATTTTTTGAGGTTTTTGTCGAATAACTCGGCAACCCTTATATTTAAAATCATAATTTTTGCATATTTAGGAAGGTCCCGCCGAGACCCGTCGATCAGCACCCCATTTGTCCGGTTCGGGCGAGTGGAATATCAAAAATTTTCAGTTATAAGATTTTCAGTACTAAAGTTAAAAGTCTACCTTAGGGACACACATTTCGAGTAAATAAATCCAATAGCACGCCACTTAGTTCGATCCTCGGCCTCTCGCATCCAGCTCCTGCCAGCCGTCTTGCGCAAATCATCACTCCACCTGGCCTGTGGACGTCCTACACTACGTTTGCCGAGACGCGGTCTCCACTCAAGAACCCGTTTACCCCAACGGTTATCGGTTCTGCGGCTAATATGGCCAGCCCACTGCCACTTCAGCTTGCTTATCCTGTGGGCTATGTCGATGACCTTGGTTCTCTGTCGGATCACCTCGTTTCTAATACGGTCCCTTAGAGAAACTCCGAGCATAGCCCTTTCCATAGCACGCTGAGCGACTTTGAACTTGTGGACCAGCCGTACCGTAAGTGTCCACGTTTCGGCTCCGTATGTCATTACGGGTAGGACGCACTCATTAAAGACTTTTGTCTTTAGGCACTGTGGGATCGATGATGAGAAGACTCGACGAAGCTTCCCAAACGCTGCCCAACCCAGCCGGATTCTCATGTTCATCTCGTCCTCAAAGTTGTTTCTCCCTAACTGCAAAGTCTGCCCGAGGTACACGTATTTTTGAACAACTGCGAGAACGGCACCGTGTACCGCAACCGGTTCCGGTAGTACATGTTCATTAAACGTGACCTTGGTCTTGTCCAAGTTCATCCGTAGGCCGATGCGTACAGAAGAGTCAGCAAGGTCGTTCAGCATCTGTTGTAGGTCGTGCAGCGTCTCTGCCATGATGATGTAGCGGGTCACTACACTAATATTTAATTTAATTAATATTAATTTTTTTCGGCGGTAGGTGTAAAAAAAGTATAGACATTTAATGTGACAATAACCCACTTCATCCACACCACCTGCCGGTCCATCGCTTTGTAGTGTTTCTTAATAAATTTCACCTTATAACCGAGGATGTCGCAACTTAGTGAGATATTGTCGGCGCAGAAGACACTGGAGGAGACATTCACTAGAAAAATGTGTAATCTTGAGGCTCAAATTCAGAGTGCAGGCCCTGCCAAGGATACTGTGGCCAAGGTTGCGGAGGAGTTCCGAACATTTCGGGAGTTGGTCTTCTCCATGTTGGGCCTGCTCCGGACACAAATTAGCGAATGCTGCAGACAGATTGACATCATAGAAACCAGACAGCGGCGTAAGTCACTGATCTTCTTGGGTGTCGAGGAGGCTGAGAGGGAGGACTGCAGGGGAGTCGCACTTCAAGTCATCAACGGTAGGATGGGCCTCAAGGATGTATCTGCTTCCTCTATTAAGATATGCCATCGACTTGGAGTGTTGAATAAGGAACATCAGCGGCCTATACTTATTAAGTTCTCGACTGTGGACGACAGATCGGCAGTATGGAGGGCCAAGTCGGGACTTAAGGGTTCTCCTATAACCGTCAAGGAGTTCCTGACAAGGAGCAGGCAATCTGTCTTCGCAAGGGCTAGGCTGCATTTTGGTGTCTCCGCTTGCTGGACTCAGGACGGTACCATAGTCATCAAAACCCCTGGTGGTGTCCGGAACAGGATTACGACCATCGACGAGCTGAACTCGCTGCTGGTGAAATATCCACAAGCGGAAAGGGCTTCCACGAAACCTGGTAGTCGGACAAGTGAGGTCAGGTCTTGTAAATAAATTCCTTTTAGCGGTGACACTCCGATAATAGTGAAATTTAACTTTAACATAATATTAAATATTAATATTTGTTATTTACTGTTAAAAAGGTGGCATCCCTTTTCGAAACACATTATTTTTAATCGTTTTCATTAACTTACATTTATTATCATTATTTTCAATATATACTGTTCCTTTGTTTACTTTTACTTGACGTTTTGTGTGTTCATTTTAAATTATTCAATCATTTCGGTCGCTGCCGTTCAAATACACTGCGCGATAACTACAATTTTTGCATCAAAAATGTTAATAGTCGGAGGCGCCGACATTCTCGTTGCACTGTTGAGAACTTGCGATCTGTATTTTATATTTTTGTTTTTTTTTGTTATGTTTCAACTTTTTCTAGTGATGTAAGCTGGCGGGTGGTGCAGAGATATAAGCTGTGTACCAGAACATCTGCACGTAATTTTATTAATATATACCTATTATATACTAGTTAATATATAAATATATTTATATTTTTATTTTTTGTCTTAGTTAAATTTATTAACAGTTAATTGTGTTCATGTCCTCAGATAGCGAGTGTTATGTTTCTGCTTATGAATCTGAACCTTCTTTATGTGATGAAAGCTTCTCCTCCATAGCAGATACCCTAGGTAGTGTTTTACGCAGTACGTTTATAAATAATAAAAATAGCCATCTATTTAATGTTTGTCATCTAAATGCCCAAAGCATTCCTAGCCACTTTGCTGACTTGTACGAGGCGTTTTGTGATGCCAATGTTCATGCCGTCCTGATCTCTGAGACTTGGCTCAAACCACATCTTCTCTCCACCTCCTACTCATTACCTGGCTTTATTCTTATTCGAAATGACAGAATAGGGAAGAGAGGAGGTGGCGTAGCTATTTATCTACGTAGCGACTTTCCCTATAGAATTCTATCATCTTCTTCTGCTGAATTCTTATTTTTAGAGGTTTGTGTCCAAGGCGCTAAAGTCGTGCTTGGGGTTGTTTATTGTCCCCCCTCTAGTAACTATTTCACTGATTTCGAAACAGTTCTCGAATCGCTGGGTGCGGAGTATACTCATCATATCATCATGGGTGATTTTAATACCAATCTCCTAGCCCTAAACTCCAATCGTTCCTGTAAACTCCAATTCCTTCTTGAATCGGTCAGCCTTCATGTTCTGCCATTACATGCTACTCACCACAATAATGTCGGCGAGGACACTTGGCTTGATTTAATCATCACTTCCAATCCTTCCCTTGTTTCCTCTCACGGTCAACTTGACGCTCCCGGATTTTCACATCATGACCTGATTTTCCTCTCCTACGTCCTCAAACCACCAAAATCCAAACCTAAGATCCTATACAGGCGTTGCTTTGGACGGTTGGACATCGACAAATTGAGTGATGATGCATCACATATTGATTGGTCATCTCTGATCAATTCCACTTCTGTCGACGACAAGGTGCATGTCTTTAACGAAGTAGTCACTAAACTATACGACACTCACGCACCGGTTAAAAAGGTTACAATGAAGCGATCGCCGGCACTATGGATGACTGAGGGTATTCGGAGCGCCATGAGACGTAGCAATCGGGCGTTTAGGACCTACAAGGGGAACCGTGTCGAAGTCAACTGGGGATTGTATAAGTCTGCGAGAAATCGGTGTAACCAGATGATAAGGAACGCCAAACGCCGCTGTATTCTTGAAAATATTTCCTCTTCCTCTCCTGCTGACATCTGGAAGTTCCTTGGAACTCTTGGTATCGGCAGAACGCAACATGTAGACTTTCCACAATCAATAAGCCTTGATTCACTTAATCAACAATTTACCACCTCTCTCACTTTGGACAGTCTATCTGAACTTCAAGCTCATAATTACATCAATAGTCTACCGCGTCCTAACGTAAGCCCTTTTAATTTCAGTCTGGTTACAGAAAGAGAGGTTAGGAAAATCATCCTGTCTATAAAATCCCAAGCGATTGGGTGTGATGGCATTAGTCGGAGAATGATCACAACACTGCTAGTTCACCTCCTTCCCGCTATCTCTCATATAGTAAACTTCTCCCTCATGTCAGGCACATTTCCTTCTCTGTGGCGAAGAGCGTATGTGCGTCCTTTACCTAAAACTCCTAATCCTTCTCTTCCAACTGATTTTCGACCAATTTCTATCCTTCCTTTCCTGTCCAAGGTGCTAGAGGCCTGCGTCCACACACAGTTCTCCCACTTTGTTTACAGTAACAGCTTACTCAGTCCTTTCCAGTCAGGGTTTCGACCGGGCCATAGTACAGTTTCTGCTCTTCTTAAAGTAACTGGCGACATTAAGGCGGGGATGGAGAGTACTAAGGTTACACCGGTAGTACTAATTGACTTTTCCAATGCCTTCAATACCGTCAGTTATGAACTCCTCCTTACTATCCTATCCTTTATTTCAGCCTCTCAAGAAGTACTGGACTGGTTTTCCTCTTACCTTCAAGATCGTCAGCAATCTGTCAGAGTAGAAGATTCCTCTTCTGGCTGGCTTGGTCTTGCTGCTGGCGTTCCTCAAGGCGGTATTCTTTCACCTCTCTTATTTTCCATCTTTATTAACCTTATTACCCTTAGACTTCAGTGTTCCTTCCATCTATACGCCGATGACTTGCAGTTATACCGTCAAACGGAGTTGTGCAATGTGTCGTCCGCGGTTTCGGCCCTTAATAGTGACCTGGCAGCCATTAAACACTGGTCGGATATGTTTGGGGTATCGGTAAATCCGACTAAATGCCAGGCTATTATCGTCGGGAGTAACCGTTCTATAAACCAGATCGACCTTGCTTCACTTCCACTACTTACTTATGACGGCATGGTTATTCCATACACTGAAAGTGTTAAGGACCTCGGACTGTATATTGACACAACTCTTAATTGGCGAAAACAAGTTGCTTCCGTGTGCCAGAAAGTTACAGGTTCTTTGCGCGCTCTCTATGCACTTAAGAACTTCCTTCCATCAGAAACTAAGGCAATGCTTGTTCAGACCCTAATATTCCCTATAATCGACTATGGTGATATGTGCTACTTCGACCTGAATGCAGATCTGCTCAATAAACTTGACCGTCTTCTCAACAATTGCATTCGATTTGTTTTCAATTTACGCAAATATGATCACGTGTCTCAGCATCGCTCCCATTTGAAATGGCTACCGATTCGCCAACGTAGACAGGTACGAGCATTAACCACTCTATATTCTTTACTCTCTTCTCCAAGTTCTCCTTCCTACTTAACTAGTCAATTACAATATTTAGGTGCAAACCATGTCAGAAGCCTTAGATCTTCAAACAACATACTTCTCCACTGTCCCACTCACCGCTCTGACTTTGTACATTCTACTTTCTTGGTACAGTCAATTCTGTTATGGAACGCGCTTCCACTCGAGATCAGGATGGCAAAAACTCGACAAACGTTCAGATTTCTAGTGCGGAAACATTTTCTAAACAGTTTATCAGATTCATCTTAATTTTATACTCTCCCTCTTGAATTAGTATTATATGTATTTAGGTATGTAAATAAATTTATTTAGTAGTATGTATTATTATTTTTATGTATATATATGTGTATGTATATGTATGTATATGTGTGTGTGTATATATGTATATATGTGTGTATATAAGCTATATGTATGATATCTTTACCTACATTTCTATTTTCTGTGCATCTACCATGTTTGGCTCTGCATCGCCCTAAGGTCGACTGTTAGAAAATGCCTACGGCATTAAGTCCGCCTCTGTACATTTGTGCATAAAGTATAAATAAATAAATAAATAAATAAATAATATTTAAACTTATATTTATTACCTATTCCTTGAAAATATTGTCATATGGTTATTTCTTTGAAACAGTTTATATATAGCCCTAATAATTGTAAGTACTAGTTAGTTTTCATAAAATCCAAAATTTTGTTTCCAAATTAAATAATTATAATTAAATTCAATTCTTATAAAGTCAAACCTCTTGCCTGGGGTGTACACCGATACAATTATCTAACTGAGGGTAGATCGGTAATGGTGCGCCGGACAGAGAGACTTTTACCGACGAGATATTAATAGCGATATATTGAACTGTGTTATAAAGTAAACATGAACGCTAAACTGTTTTGCAAAAACAACTGTATACCGTGTGTTCTCGTGTAGTGAAAATAGACAATCTGAAAAACCGTGTGAGACTTTTATTTTGTGAACAAAAACTCCTTCGCTCCGCTGCACAAATAAAAGGTAAACATACCATACTACAATGACAATGTCGTCTGCAAATCGCAAGTGAGAGATGTATTCGCCATTGATGTTGATTCCGCGTCCTTTCCAGTGCAGCGTCTTGAAGAAGTCCTCCATTGCATTAGTGAACAATTTCGGGGATATAACGTCCCCTTGTCTCACTCCTCGATGCAATGGTACGGGTCTTGTATGCATGATTCTGTACTTGGACGGACATTGTGGCGGCTTTGTAGAGACATCTCAACACTTGTATGTATCGCCAATCTACTTGGCAACGCTGCAGGGACTCCAGAACAGACCAGATCTCTATCGAGTCAAAGGCCTTCTCATAGTCCACAAATGCTAGACACAGGGGCTGATTATACTCTTCGGTCTTCTGTATAATCTGCCGTACTGTGTAAATGTGGTCTATGGTGCCATATCCGCTCCGAAACCCAGCTTGCTCCGGTGGTTGGAATTCGTCGAGTCTTCGCGCAAGACGGTTCGAAATGACTCTCGAAAACAGCTTGTAGACGTGGCTTAGAAGGGAAATGGGCCGATAGTTCCTCAACATGGTCTTGTCACCTTTCTTGAAGAACAGGATGACCACACTTCTACTCCACGCCTCTGGAGTTCTCCCTTCGAACAGGACAGCGTTAAAAAGCTTTTTGAGCTCCCTCAATACGGGCGTACTTCCAGCCTTTAACAGCTCTGTTGTAACGCCATCCTCTCCAGGGGCTTTTCCATTTTTCAGCTGTCCAAGAGCCATTTCGATTTCATCAGTGCTGACTTCTGGCAGATCTTCGGTGTTGTGGCGTGTTAATGTAGCTCTAGGGTCCTCATTTTCGGGATCAGGTCTAGATGTATGCGAAGCGTATAAGCTGCCGTAGAAGCTTTCGACTTCCGAAAGGACGGCCGGCTTGGAAGCAACGACTTCTCCTCTTGATGTGGTCAACTTCGTCAGGTGGCTTCTTCCAAGAGATTGTACGAACACTTTTGACCCCCGATTCTGCTCGATCGCTCTTTTAATCGAAAGAGTATTGGAGCATCGGAGGTCGTATCGCACAAGTTTGGTGATCTCTCGGTTTAGAGCCCGCTTTGCCGACGAAGTGGCAGGTGTGGGTTCTCACGTCGTTCCCTCATTAGCCCTAATGTCCTCTCTGAAAGCTTCGACTCCCCGCTTTTACGCTGCATTTTACAAAATCTCGTACCTTCGTCCCTGAGAATCCGAACCACATTTTCAAGGTTCTGGTTTACGTCTCTTGTGGTTTCCATGGCAGCAAATCGGTTTTCCAGATTTGACTGGAATTTTTCAGATCCCATCGCGATTTGGAGCAGAGTTGGTCGGAGCCTGGATTTCATCAAACGGACACGTTCAGCCTTAAAGTCGATATTCAGAGAGCCTCGGACAAGACGGTGATCACTACCGGTGTTAAACCTATTGATCACTGAGACGTCTCTGAATATGTGCTTCCTGTCCGTCAAGATGGAATCAATCTCATTTTTAGTCATAGCGTCGGGGCTTCGCCACGTCCACTTCCTTTGGGGCCGTTTTTTCATCAAGAACAGCCCCTCCCGCTCGAGAAAATTGACGAGCATTTGCCCCCTATGATTCCTGCTTCCAAATCCATGGGTTCCTATTACCGATTCGCTGCAAGTTTGTACTGCCACTTTGGCGTTGAAGTCACCCATAACAACGGTATAGTGTGTTTTAGTAGTTTAGTGGAGAGCCCTCGATATGTCATCGAACATATCCTCCACCTCATCATCCGAGTGAGCCGAGGTCGGTGCGTACACTTGTACTACCTTGAGGCTATACCTCTCGGTAAGTTTGATAATGAGGTACGCTACCCTGCTCGACACACTGGACAATTCTACCACGTTATCAGAGAGTGACTTGTTTACCAGAAACCCCACGCCACCTTGGGATTGTTGGTCTCCCTCGCGGAAGTACATTAGGTGGCCTGAGTCGAGAGTTACGGTGTCCTCCTCCTCTCTTCGGACTTCACATAACCCTAAGATATGCCACCTAATCTTCCCAAGTTCCACCTCAAGCTGCGCCAGATGCGAGTCCAGCCGTAACGTGGGGCCGTTAAACATTGCCAGGGTCAGTCGTTTACGGTGGCCTTCCGTAACCCGGTGATTCTTAGCACCCCCTGTCACGCCGTTACCGTGGTCGCCACCATGACCAGGAATAGCGGGACTGCCGGGAACTGGGGGCCGTGGCTTCTGTTGCTTACTCATGGAGGATTTTGGCCCATCATCACCACGCTGGGCAGGCGGGTTGGTGATCGCAGGGCGTAACTTGTTGCACCGAAGATGCTGCTGCCCGTCTCCGGCCTATTGTATTTAGTTACGCCAAGAGGCGTGGATATACCGCCATCGATCGGTCGCCAGAGCCTCGTTTGTCGTTCAGCAGGGTGCACCACGTGCAGGTGAGGTTGGCTGGAAGCGAAAGATCGTGGTTCGTCCCCTTACACCCCCATTTTCATTGCTTGATTCACTATTTTTGTTATGGGAACGAAGTCTTAATATTTTTTTATTAAGAAAATATTGTTTTGTTATTATTTTTTAAAGAATTGGTGAAAAACATTTTTCAATTTTATATATAGCGCCATCTTTAGAATAGAAACTGAACTTACATTTACGTGTTATAGTTGTCGTTGCCAGTAGTTTAATATTAATAATATAGATGTCGCTGTAAATTAATGATTTTTAAAATTATGTGTATCAAATATAAATACAAAATATATCAATAAATAAGTTTAGCAGTGAACTACGATAGGCTGGTAACGACACTTTTTGTTAAAGTAAGCTATTGTAAGCCGTGCGGCGTGCGCATGTTTCTCTGTCTGTCTGTCTCTCTCTCTGTCTCTATCTCTCTTATAGAAAGCAAGCCAGATATTTTCGTTTCGTCTTTCTATTTCGAACTTCGTTCCATCCGGGTGTCCCTTGACACCTCTCAAGTTTTTTTTTTTTCCATTGTGTATAGGCCGATGAAAAATAATATTGTTATCTTAAAAAAAATCGTCTAGGCCAATACAAAGTGGTCGATGTCCTTTGAAGGTCTTACACAAGCGTTGTGTTCTGAATCGTTATGATTATAAATATAAGAAACATTGGCGAAAGCACTTCAAATGCAAAGTGCAAAAGCAAATCGAAGGCAAAGTCTAAAGGAAAGGTTGTGAAACGCCCCACTAAAAAACCTAAAACAAATATGATAAAACGAGTAACTCCAACAGTGATCGAGATCCAACAACATACAATGACGTTACGAGCTCGTAGTCAAATAATAAGCCAAATTGGTTCTCTAGTGCTGCTTCTAATGCAGGAACGGAAACCAAGGCGGACACTGAATCCGTTCATTCACTATATACACCCTGCCAAGAATTTGTTGCACTAACGAACGTCAGTAAGAAGACCACACCACGCAAAAACATTAGAAATACACGAAGCCAGAAACTTCCAAATTTTACACTGGATGATAATAGACCACTTTGTAAACAGTAGTACGCCGAGAGCTCCTGCACCTCCGGTTGCAACTTCTTCTTTAATGGGACCACCACGTACCATTCCACATCGTCTAATCGAGTATCAGCCATCAAGCAGTTTGGTTAGGACGGGACTACGTCAAAGGAACGCTGCATCGGTTTCCCAAACCTTCATCCCTAAACCATCAGGTATGTTTTTCATTCATAACATATTTGATAACATAATAAAAGACGTTTTATATTTATCACGCGGATTTTCATTAGTCTGGTGACGGATTAACAACACGGAGTGTCACCACCTCTGATCATCCCGTAAAGACCGACCAAGGGAGAAGCACGGCAAAGAGAAGGAACACTTGACACACATCCCATACCAATACGTCAAGCCAGAGTGGTTCAGTAGGCCGAAGACTTATTTATGTCCAGCAGTGGATTAGGTATAACAAGCTGTTTATGACGATGATTATATTATGACAGTTGTTACTAGCTTGCTGTTGCAGTTTGACGAAGATTAGCAATTAAAATATAAACGGCTTGATGACAATTAAAATAAACTAACTTTGTTCAATAAAAAGGAAGTGGTACTCTTTAAAAAACCCTCTTTGAGTAATTAAATAAATCGGAGACGTAACTTATTATTGTTTTTTGAACTAAATCTGTTGACTTTGTACTACGTTGATCATCACTTGCGAAGATCATTCATTGATTGATTGTTTATGAATAAGGAATATTAATTGCTTGTCTCATGACATAAGTTACTTCCCACTACTTACTGGTTAGAGAGATAACCATACAGTAACTAAAAATAATCTAAGCTAGATCCATTTATGGTCCCCGAAACCCCCTGCACATACTAAATTTCATGAAAATCTTTGGAGCCGTTACCATGATTCAGATTATATTTAGTCAGGCCATAAATACTCTTTTTTTTATGGAATAGGGGGCAAACGAGCATTGTCGTATGTCTGATGGTAGGCGATTACCGCCGCAACACCAGAGACGTCACCGTGCGTTGCCGACCTTTTAAAAAGAGTACGCTCTTCTCTCTCTCTTTTCTTGAAGGTTTGAAGGTCGGACAGTTCATTCTACAGTTTTGTTGTGCGAGGCAGAAAAATTTTGGAAAAGCACAACAGTTGTGAATAATTTTAAGTAGATATTTATATACACTATTTAACGTTTTAGGATCTAACTACAGCCAAATGCCGAAAATAGTTAGCGTAGAAAGTATGAATCCTCACAGACAGAGTAAGTCTATTTATTTCTTTGGTATATCAACACCATGACTACATTAAATTCCGATAAATATTTCCTATATTACATACGATCTTGTCTTAGATCCAACGATATAAATGCGGTTGTCACCATCGTTTAGATTATGTTTCAAAGAAAGATTTATGTACTTAACTAGCTGAACCCCGCGGTACGACAATAACCGAAGGCAACTAGTATCTTTATAAATTGTAGCCTATATGTTATTCTGATGTATAAGTTATATTATTGTAAAGTTACATCAAAATCCATTCTGTACCTTTTGTGCGAAAGAGCAACAAACATACTCACAAACTTTCATGTTTATAATATTAGTACGATACACTGTTTTTATATAAAACGAACATAAAAAAGTTAATATTTCATAATAACACTAAATTATAATTGCGTTTTTGCCAATAATATAGAAAATTAACGTACCTTTAATTGCAATAAAATCCAACGAGCATGTTGTTTTTATAACTGAATGTTTTTTCCCATGTTTATAGTTCGTTATATTTCATCGATTAACCAGTACATTATTTGATTCCTTAAAAAAATCTAGGTTTCTTTTAAGATGTAAAGGATAAATGTTACATATCATTAAATCATTTATCTTTAACCGACTTCAAAAAAAGATTATGTTCGTTACCACATAGTGGCTCATAGCTTTCGACTAGGCGAAGCGATTTCAATGATTATTTTTTTTATTTCAAAGCTGGTGCTTCCCTTGTCCTTGGTCTTGGTCCCATTTCAATTTGGTCCAGTTCTTGAAGTCGGTTTCTTTTTTGTTTAAATAATTTAAAATATGGCTAATTCATCTCATGAAAAAAGTTTATACGCCAAATTGTGAAACTTGCGGAGTCCTTGATTATATCCAACACTTGCTAGTTGATTGTGTCAAATATCGAAACCAAAGGAACTCGTTGATGTGCAAATATAACTTTAATGTTTACGTTGTAGGACTTGTCATCACTATTTTAAGTAATCCTAATACAAATGCGGCGTTAGACTTATTTGAGATATTTGCGCAACAACGACTTCCTTTGTCTCCATGTTAGTTAGTATCTTAGGATAAGCTAAGATGGGCTAACATATTTTTTTTTTTTTTAAAGACAACTCCCACCTTAGGAATAAACATCCTGTGTCGTGGGGGACTTTACAAACATACATGAAACAGACACAAAGAACATCCAGACTCGGGACAACAATTCGTGGATATCACACAAAGTGTTGTAGGTACCGCGTGGGATTTGAACCCACGACACTTGGCGCAGTAGCTAGCGGCATGGCGATCGCTGACACCACTCGGCCAACCGTGCAGTCTGTGTAACATATTATTTTTTAATAAAAGTCTCTAAAGAAATAAAGATATAAAAATGCTAATTAAATTGCTTAAAATAACTGACAAAATATATTAAATCAATTTTATATATTCAACTTACAACAGGTCCACCTAGGCACCCCACTGCACCACCTTATCCTTTTCAAATGCTCTTGCAACCGAGAGGGTACTATAGCGTACAAGGAATTCGCCGCTGGATAGACAGTTCGATGCCGAACGATAAGTTTATTGCAGCTGCGTCTACGTCTCAGCAAAATATGTACATACCTGAAGAACTTCATGTAGCTAATGAAGATTTGATGCAGGCCGAGGAAGAACATAACGGGTCGATTAGATGCGATGTCTCTTACATAATAACGCAACTAGAAGCACTTAACGAACAACTTGAGAGTGCTTGTCTAGAGCAAGAAACACCAGTGCTATGTAATGCAGATTTGTGGCACACTGTTGAGGACATAGCGAAAGCATCTAAATCTGATTTTGATGGCAGATGCAAAACCTGTGAAAATTGTACAAGGATAAAGAAATTAGTTCATCTTACGACTTTACTTAAAAGGCAAAATAGAATTGATTGGATAGTTGAAGACAACGAGACGCAAGAACGCCAGTCTGATTCAGCATCCGTCAGCTCGTTCGATAGAAATGTGAGTCTGACTCTGGATCTTATTCCGCGTCATGAGCACCTGGTTATAAACCTTAAAGTATCAATGATAAACGAAACGAAAAGGTATAGTGCGAGTGTCATCCCACGCCCAGTAACTGCCGTTACAAAACAATTTAATTGGTCACAACACGATCGTCTGCTAGACGAGGTAATAGAAACCCTTAGCCTAAATATGGGCGACGCTCCTTGTGACTCTGGTGCATATGGTGATAACGATGCAATTCAAAAAGAAAAAAATAGTGCTTCCAAAGGAAAACAAAAAAATTGTATTTAGTTCTATTAAGCTATCACCGAAAATAAAACTGTATAACGAAACTGTCTCTAAAAAAACCATACTAGATGCACCCACATTTTATCCAAGCTTGGAAGAGCTTGAAGTAAGTATGTATCAAGTATTTAAAGGACATTGTTCGTGACCAAAGATGATTCGCCCCAGGGCATTTCTTTGAGAATGTGCATATTACGCGGCGGATGATAAAGAATCTTCTACAGAGTAAATATTGTTATTTTGATGATACTACCTTATAAATATAAGTTTTATGGATCTAAACTAGACTATTAGAAATATTTTTTGTTTATAGAACTCATAGAAATTTGGTTTCAAGCATCCAGATTCTAATTACCATCCATGTCCCATTTTACATTTTCGTTAACTTTTTATTAAATATAGCTAAATCCCTTTTGAAGAATGTAATTTTAGTCCAATATTCTTAAAAAGGGATAGTTACCTTAGCCCTATACACAAATTGTTTTACCTAAAGAACATAAATTATTAAGAATAAATGCTCTTAACAAATGTCCTCAGATAACTTTATGATTACCGTTTAAAAAATATTCGCTCTTATTTACTACCTTCAAATTTGAAAATTCATACTTTTAACTGACTTAACAAGTTGCGCCAGTCTTCGCTCGGCGTCTGAGAATATTACACGGGTCTAAGACTGATATTTTTGCGCCATATTCAAGCATCTCTTGTCGCCGTAGGGGTTTTGTCGAAATATGGTCTAATCACCATTTCCTATTTTTATGGTAAGTTAGTGATTATTTTTTTTCATTGATACGTTTATTTAAGTGGTTATAAGAACTAATTTTAGGTAAAGTAGGTAAAAAGGTCATAATTCTTATAAAGAACTGTTTAATCAACAAAATGTTTGAATACTAATTACCATTTGCATAATTACCGTATTTTCCGTTACTCTTAAGTAAATGGTAATGTAGCAGCTGATGGTGTAGGTGGTACTGTCAAAAGAGTCGCAGACGCAGCGGTGGCTAAAGGCAAAGATATTGATAATATTGATGATTTCATTACAAGTGTGGCACAATCTGCGGAGAATGTCAAATTAGAAATTGTTAACGATTATCAAATTTTCGTAAAAAGATTTACTAATTCCTTCAGACAAACTAAAGCCATTAAAGGGCACAAATAAGGTGCATCAGGTTTTGTGGCGGAAATACTACCCGAATTTAATTTTAAGAAAGGTAAGCTGCTTTATTTGTTTGAGCGGTTATTGCAGTCATGTAAAACATGTAGAAGAGCTTAGCTATGGAGAAACCTGTGAAGGGGTCATGGAAGATAGGCAAAATCTGGTTAAAATTAATAAAGATAATAAATAATATAAAATTACAGCATTGCGCTCTAAATTTCAAGTCAGTCATAATGATTGCAAAGAAGGTTTTTTTAAACATAGAGTGAAACCTAAGAAAATGTTGCTGAGTAAACCAGTTTACAAAAATTCAAAATCATCATCAGAATCATTATTTTTGTAAACTGGTGGCTTATAGTGATGAGTTTCGACCTCTAATCTTTTTGCTACATTAATTTTGGAAGTCGAGGGAGTCAGCGGGTCTAAGTAATTCTGGTCATGTCTTCTCCAAAAACTCGAAAACTGCTTTGACTGCAGCTTCAAATTACCACTAGTTGTCTTTAAGGCTAGTATAGATTCCGATAATGAGATTGAATCAAAATCATCTTGGGAATTTGCTTCAGTTTCAGATAATGCTTCTTTCAGGGTGCTTGTATCAACAAAACTTTCAAACATTCTGGAGAAATTAGTACTGTCACTAACGTTGTATAGACTATCCATTTCGTCAATGTTACGGTCAGGTGTTAAATGCAATTTGTTGTCAGGCTGCACATCAGAGAGTTTTGTTACATTATTATTTTCTTGTGCAGGCTTGAGTATTATATTTGATGTTATTTTATCTCCGAGTTCCTGACCCGGTCGCGACACTCGGCTTTCATGGCAGCACGCCAAGAATTCGGCATCAATAAATGCTGGACCAAGGAGGGTTCTGTGTTTGTTTTGGGCCCTGCTGGTTCTCGCCACCGTATAGCAAGTGTGGCGGATCTCAACCAAATAAAGACAATGGTTGCTGAGAAGCCCCCTGTAACCAGGAACCCAGCTTCTAAATCGAGAAGAGCGGCTGCCGGTTCCAAAAGATAAGTGTATGTGTGTGTGTGCTTGTTTACATGCGGTATTTCATTGTGGCGTTGCACTGTCTGGGGGAATCTCGTGTCAACCATTTACCCTCTTCATTAATATCTATACAATAATAACGACATCATTGTCCTACATTTAAAATAACAATTTTTCTAGTATTACAAACTGACAGTAAATATTATTATGGAGGGTAGAGGTAAGGAGTATCATCTGTGTACATGAAAAGTGTCCGTTGAAATGCATTAAATTAGGGTGGCGCCACATTAGCATCAGAGTAAACTTCTTAAAATCAATACACACACTTTTTCATAAAATTGAATGATAAAATATCAATAAACGTACTATTCACAGTTCAGAAAATAAAATATATTTACTACATTATTTTGTAATACGCAAGTAGTGACAATAATGTTAATTTTTTTAACTCGGCGTACTTCAATTCGTTCACAATTGCTACATTCATACCATACCCTGTGTCTACACCAGCGCCATTCCGGAAGGTTTTTGAACTGTTATTTACAGCTTATGCTGGACACTTTTTTCAATTTTCTACCATATGAGATAACACTCCTTATCTCTACCCTCCATAATGTTATAAACAAACGATGAAATGTCATCTTGGTTAACTGTCAGAATCGCGTTCCAGACCATTTAATTTTATTTCATACTTTGGAACGTAGTCTTTTTACACGGAGGTTCACCTGGATGGTTGTGACGTTCAACTTTGCTTAATAGCCTAAGTTCTCTTCTGTTATTTGTTTTATTTTTTCTCTTTCTTTTTGTTTTAATTAAGCTTTCTTTACTTAAATTTAGTTATAATTTCTGTTTTATACATGTCGAACACAGGACTGGCGGGTGGAATAAAATGTGTAGGTAAGTAATTTTGTTTTGGTTGCTATTTTAATTATTTTTTTATTTTTTTTTATTTTATAGCATTTATTTGTTTTTATTCAATTTATTTTTCTTATTTTTTATTATTATTATTTTTATTTATTTGTATATATTGTTAGCGGTAATCCTAATTATAATAAACAGATATGATTGTACACTTGACTTCCGGAATATCGGCCAATGAAATACTAGATGTAATGAATAATAATGCAAAGAATTCCGAAAGTCAAAAATATAATTAAGTAAATTATTAAAACATATTTAATGTCATAAATATTATTAAATGAATGTGTTACAGAATTATGAATACACATTCGATTGGAGTTGGCTTCCGCCAGATTTGATAGTTGGATACAATTGAGTATGGAAGGTATATTGGTAAATCTAATAACTATGCAGATCTTTCGGAAAGTCAATAACAATTCATATCTTAAATATTTAATTCTTGTCACCGATACCACTGTCTTAAAATTGTCATAATTTATAAAATGTAAAAGACTGACTTGATGTCTGGCTGTTATTATGGAGGGTAGATATTCTATATAAACCATAATGGCGGCCGAGTAAAGTCAGTCTTGATCGAGGAGTGAAGGAGTAAATAAGTGATTTGTACCAAGAATATCAAGTGTTTTATTTGTTAAAACCTTATAGGTTTTAGTTCAGAAGTGGGATTAAATATAAAATAAAAAGTAATAGTGCGAAAGAATATAGTCATAAGATGAATTGTGCTGAAGAACGTCGCCCCAGCGCGACACGACATCATAATTCGTTGCGTCGTAGCAATCCTACTCATCGTAATAGTTTGTCACGCCGCAGCCGCAGTCCTTTGCGCCGCCACAGCATGACATGTCACCTCAGGTCATCGCGAAGCCGCAGTGCGATACGTAGACACAGTGGGTCACGTCACTGCAGCGCGATTCGTTGCCACAGTTCGTCACACCGCCGTAGCGTGACAAGTCATCGCACGACATCGCGTAGTCACAGTGTAATACGAAGGCGCAGTTTGTCAGGGCACCGCAGCACGACTTGTTGCCACAACACGGCACACCACCGTAGTTCGTCGCGAAGCCGCAGCAAGATCCGTCGACTCAGTTCGCCGCGTCGTCATCACGTGGCATCGCACCGCTGTCTGTCGAGTAGCAAACGAAAGAGGAGCGACGGGCACTGTTCCAGCGGTTTGCAGGGTCCTTCAAACAAGAGGCACCGTGATTCGGTAGGTAACAACGAACAACGAGACAAAAACCAGGTGAGTCCAATAACAGATTCCAATAATGTGAGCAGTGATCAATTTATAGAGGTTATAAAATCTCTACAAGAGGTTATAAATAAGCCAAATAATCGAGAAAAATTTTCTATGATTCATAACACAATACCAGAATTTGATCCAGCCAATAAAAATCAAACTATGAATGTGTGGCTTTCTAAAATTAATCAAATCGCCAGCCTATATTCTTGGACGGACAGGGAAACCATTCATTACGCTCTACCTAAACTAGCAGGTATAGCGCAAAAATGGTATCAAGGGTTACCAACTGTCTTGTTTTCTTGGGAAGGCTGGCAAATAAAGTTACGTAGCGCCTTTCCGGGGAATGAAAACTATGGTGTAATGTTAACGGACATGTTGAATAAACGTGCCAAATACGGAGAACTACTCGAGGAATACTATTATGAGAAGGTGGCATTATTAAACAGATGTGAAATCTATGGTAAGCGGGCAGTGGAATGTATTATATTAGGAATTGATGACCGTACGGTTAGAATGGGAGCTGAGGCAGGCCAGTACACCGACCCAGATAAATTATTAAATTATTTAAGAAATACTAGGGCCCCTAATAATAGTAAAAGGATTGAAAAGGGTGATAATAGGTTTTACATTAATAGTAATACATTGCCAAAAATTTCAAAACTTCGCCCAAGATGTTTTAATTGCGGTGAGACGGGTCATGCGTGGCGAAAATGTCCTCTACCAGAAAAGAGATGCACCGAATGTAATCGATTGGGCCATTTAGCGATAGATTGTTTCAAAAAAAGAAACACAAATGAGAACAAAGTTATGATCACGATAAAAGAAAATACTGCAGATGCAAAATACTATAAAACTATATCTGTTAATAATGTGAGGATGAAATGTTTTATAGACATGGGTAGTCATTTTACCCTGCTCCGAGAGTCTATGGCAAAGTTAGTTTCACCACATTGGGATACGTGCACCAATGAGTTCATAGGAGGGTTTGGTCAAAATGCGGGAACAGTTTCAAAGGGTAAAACTATTCTTGAAATCGTTGTTGACGGAATAAAAGCACAGGTTGAAACGCATCTGGTGTCTGATGAATTACTACAAGTAGATATTTTAATAGGTCAAGGTTTTACGGAACAAAATCACATTTTTATTCAAAAAACAGCTCATGAGTTAGTCTTTAATAGGACTGACATTGAAATGGAGAATGATAAAATTTATTTATTTTGTAAAGAGAATACAAGCATTGTAGGTATAACTGAAGTGCCAATTTATTCAAATCATTTGTACACTGGCGAAGTCGTTGTTGATACAGGAATAAGGTCTAGGGTAGGCGCGGAATATACGATTTTACCAGGCTATTTTAGAATTAATAATGGAAATGGGTCGTTGTTGGTCCGTAATGATTCCGGGAATAAATTGTTATTGGCAAAGGGAACATTAATAAAAAGAGCTCAAAGTACCTGGCGTATAATAGACACGGACATAGACAAAACAAAGAAATGTAATTTGACAAATACAGTTAGTTACGCGAATATCTCAAGAAATGAAATAGAGATAGGGGAAAATGTAGACGATGAAGATCAACAACAACTCTTGGGACTTTTGAATGAATATCGTGATTGTTTTGCCTTTAATATGAATGAATTAGGAAATTGCAAACAAGGTAGCATGAAAATAAATTTGAACAACAAAACACCGGTTACCCGTAGACCATACAGGTTATCTTTTAAGGAAAGGGAAGAAGTGCGTAGTATGATTCAAGAGTTAGTACATTGTAACATTGTTAGAGAATCAACGTCACAGTATTCAAGCCCTATAATATTAGTAGCCAAGAAAAACGGAGAAAAACGACTGTGCATCGATTATCGCGCTTTAAATAAGGTTACAGTAAAGGAACAATACCCGATGCCACGAATAGATGATCAGTTAGATAGATTGAGTGGTTTCGCTTGTTTCACTACCTTGGATTTAGCCTCAGGGTATTATCAGATTCCCGTGGATGAGGGCTCAAAGGAAATTACATCCTTTGTTACACCGGACGGACAGTTTGAGTTCAATCGTATGCCGTTTGGATTGGTTAATGCACCTTCAACTTTCCAACGTGTGCTTAATCAAGTAATAGGCAAAATGAGGTTTAATGAAGTAGTAGTTTACATGGATGACATAATCATACCATCTAAAGGTGTAAAAGATGGTTTACAAACAATTAGGATGGTGTTAGATAAGCTAAGGGAGTCTAACCTAACACTGAAGCTCTCAAAATGCAATTTCTTAAAAGAAAATGTGGAGTTTTTAGGATTTGAGATAAGTAAAGGGGGAATCCGACCAGGCAATAAGAAAATCGAGGCCGTTACTAGATTCCCAGTACCTAAAACACAACATAATATCCGTCAATTTATTGGCCTGGCAAGTTTTTTCCGTCGATTTGTAAGGAACTTTTCAGTGATTGCCAAACCTCTTACCAGTCTTCTGAGAAGGGATGCAGTCTGGAAATGGGGAGACCAAGAGGTTCAGGCCTTTGAACAACTAAAAACTAAATTAACTGATAGACCCATTTTAGCTCTGTTTGATCCTCAAGCAAAAACGGAATTACATACTGACGCCAGTAAAATTGGCATTGGGGGAATATTATTTCAGCAAAAAGAAAATGAACCCCTAAAGGCAGTAGCATATTACAGCCGTCAGACCACACCAGAAGAGCAACGTTGGTCTTCATATGAACTAGAAACATTAGCAGTAGTATCTTCCTTAATCAAGTTCAGAGTATATCTGATAGGTAAGGAATTTAAAATTATCACTGATTGCAATTCATTAAGAGCTACGTTTAACAAAAAAGATATGATACCACGTGTCGCTCGATGGTGGAGTCTCATGCAAGAGTTCGATTACGATATCGACTATAGACCGGGACATCGTATGGCACATGTTGACGCATTAAGTCGGAACCCAATCCCAGATAGTCAATGTGGCGCCGATTCACTTTTCGATAGATGTGTATTGAGTATTACGACTGATGGGGATTGGATTGCGACGGTACAATTAGTGGACGACGACATTAATCGCATAAAAGACGTTTTAGAAAATTCTAACCCGGTACACATAAAACATATACACGATACGTTCGTAATTGAGAAAAACTTACTTTATCGGAAAACCAATAACGGTGATAAACTCGTGATACCTAAAGGTGTAAGGTGGCAAATATTGAAACAATCCCATGATGATATAGGCCATTTTGCTTACGAGAAAACCTTAGCTAAAATCAAAGAACGTTATTGGTTCAAGAAAATGAATAAATTTATTAAAAAGTACGTCAACTCTTGTCTTGAGTGTGCATATAATAAAGCCCCAAGTGGAAAGAAACAAGGAATGTTACATTCAATTCCAAAAATCGATCGACCATTTCACACTATTCACATGGACCATCTGGGTCCCTTCGTGAAAAGTAAAACCAGAAATTGCTATCTATTGGTAACTATAGACGCCTTTACTAAATTTATTTATATAAAACCTGTTAAAAATACGAAAACTGTAACAACTATTAAAACATTAAAAGAATACTTCAGTATATTTGGTGTACCACAAAGATTAGTTTCAGATCAGGGTTCTGGATTTACAAGCCTTGCGTTCAAGGAATTCGTTAAGGATATAAATATTAAACACATTTTAAACGCAGTCGCGACTCCCAGGGCAAATGGTCAAGTAGAACGTTATAATAGGACAATTTTGGCAGCTGTTGCTGCATCATCACATAATAAATCAGAAAACTTATGGGATGAATGCATCGGGGACGTACAGTGGGGAATAAATAATACGATAAATAAAAGTACAGGAAAGTCACCAGCTGAAATCCTGTTTGGTTTTAACTTAACTAGTCAGGCAGAAGCACGTATTGTGAATACGGTGACTAATGAAGTCGAGTTGAGGGATAGGAATGAAGTACGAGCCGAAGTTGTAGATTGTATAGATAAAAACCAAAAAGATCAACAGGAACGATATAACAAGAAACGAAAGGTTGCTCATAAATATAAAATAGGAGACTTAGTTAGGATAGAGCGAACAATACAAGTAAACAATTCAACTCGTAAGGATGCGAGTCGTAAACTGCTACCTAAGTTTAGTGGGCCTTATAGAGTTACGGCAGTACTTGATTATGACCGATACGAGATTGAAGATACCCCTTTAACAAAGAAAGGAAAAAGGTCTTATAAAAACATTATGGCAGCGGATAAAATTATGCCATGGCTAAGTTTCGAATACAGTAATAGTGATGACACTGACAATGAAAATTTGTCAGATGCGAGTAATAACAATGAATAAAAAAAAAAAAAAAAAAATAGTAATGGAAATTAGCTAATAACCAGGGTCCTACTGATCTGGTACTAACCTAATGATCGAGTTGATTCATATTTCAAGTTGATTTACATATAACGAATTGTAATAAGCTTAATAATTGTAGTACGAAATTACACCTATAAATGAGTAAACAGGGTTGAAAGTAGCCTGATTGACTATTTGGTGTAAAATTACACCTATGAATGACGAAACAGGGTTGAAATGAGCCCGATATGACTATTTGGTGTGAAATTACACCTATGAATGACGAAACAGGGTTGAAATTAGCCCGATATGGCTATTTTGTGTGAAATTACACCTATGAATGACGAAACAGAGTTGAAATTAGCCCGATATGGCTATTTTGTGTGAAATTACACCTATGAATGACGAATCAGGGTTGAAATTAGCCCGATATGACTATTTGGTGTGAAATTACACCTATTAATGAGTAAGCAGGGTTGAAATTAGCCCGATTTAATGAGTAAGCAGGGTTGAAATTAGCCCGATATGACTATTTGGTGTGAAATTACACCTATTAATGAGTAAGCAGGGTTGAAATTAGCCCGATTTAATGAGTAAGCAGGGTTGAAATTAGCCCGATTTAATGAGTAAGCAGGGTTGAAATTAACCCGATATGATTATTTGGTGATTGAAATTACACCAAGAATAACGAATGTTTAAAGATTGTCGAATGCATTTTTAATTTTTGAATTGTTATAATTTCAGTGTAACTGTTAAAGTATGTAAAATTTATATTGAAAATAAATGTACTTTATTGAGAAACGTGATAGGTTGTATAATGCAATTGTTATTTCATGTATAATTATAATTTATTTATGATCGACAGAAAAATTGTAATATATACATATATCATAAGTTGGAATATACATTATAAATTGCAACACGAGGACGTGTTGATAGCAGGATAGCCGAATCTGTTAGCGGTAATCCTAATTATAATAAACAGATATGATTGTACACTTGACTTCCGGAATATCGGCCAATGAAATACTAGATGTAATGAATAATAATGCAAAGAATTCCGAAAGTCAAAAATATAATTAAGTAAATTATTAAAACATATTTAATGTCATAAATATTATTAAATGAATGTGTTACAGAATTATGAATACACATTCGATTGGAGTTGGCTTCCGCCAGATTAGATAGTTGGATACAATTGAGTATGGAAGGTATATTGGTAAATCTAATAACTATGCAGATCTTTCGGAAAGTCAATAACAATTCATATCTTAAATATTTAATTCTTGTCACCGATACCACTGTCTTAAAATTGTCATAATTTATAAAATGTAAAAGACTGACTTGATGTCTGGCTGTTATTATGGAGGGTAGATATTCTATATAAACCATAATGGCGGCCGAGTAAAGTCAGTCTTGATCGAGGAGTGAAGGAGTAAATAAGTGATTTGTACCAAGAATATCAAGTGTTTTATTTGTTAAAACCTTATAGGTTTTAATATATTTATACACACACTTTTGTTTATTTGCCGTTATTATTATATTTGGATCATAATGTCTGATCTAGATATTAGCGACGATGATAGTTTTTACTCTGCAAACAGCTTTGATGTTAGTTCTGCTATCATCCCCTCTCTCCAAGAGAGTCTCCAGTACCAATTTTCTGATGCTCCGCGGAATTTTAATGTAGTCCATATTAATGCCCAGAGTATTCCTGCTCATTTCCCTGATATGCTGGCTACCTTTAATTCTAACAACATACACGCCATTTTAGTCTCAGAGACATGGCTTAAACCCTGCTTACCATCTAAATCATATGCTCTTCCGGGTTTCAATCTTGTAAGGAATGATCGCGCGATTGGTGGTGGGGGTGGTGTTGGTATATATCTACGACAACATATTCCCTTCACAATTGTAAGTATATCCTCACAGCCCCCACCGCCAGACGCTGGTGAGCATCTCTTCTTAGAATTGGACGTTAATCACGCAAAAGTTTTACTGGGCGTTTACTATTCGCCCTCATTACGCACCAACTACTTTTCCTCCATCGATAATTTACTTGAAAATTTAACTCCCTCTTATAGCCACACTATAATAATGGGCGATTTCAATACTTGCCTATTGAAAAATGACTATCGCTCTTCTTCACTGCGCACCTTAGTAAACTCTAATAACCTATCACTTTTAACACTTGATGCTACCCATCACTTTCCTAACTGCACTCCATCTCTTCTTGACCTTATTCTTGTCTCTTCTACTAATCATGTCATCATTAAATGATTGTGTTAATTTGTGTATATTATATGTAGTATATGTGTATGTTTATGTATATATTTTATGCGTATGTATGTTTGTATAAGTAGATTTATGTATATGTGCCCTATTATATTCAATAATAGTTTAAATATTTCTTAAAATCAATTGCACCGTCAACTGCTGCTGTCTCTCTCATACATTTTAATCCATCCTAAGGTTGCCTGGAAGAGATTGCTTTCGGCAATAAGGCCGCCCTTTGTACATTACATTATATCTATATGTCATCTTATAATATGTAAAAAGGTGTACAAATAAAGAGTTTTCTATCTATCTATAACACACACTGCTTAGCTTGGGACTAGATGGCGTTGTGTGTTAGATGTCCAGAATATTTATTGTTATATCGTAAATCAGTCTGAAATATAAATGCCTTCTAATTACATTTGAATAATATCATCAAAACACTTGGAACTAAAGCAATCCGTGCTGACTTCTATCAAACCATCTCTTTTCTTGAATTCTTTGGCGCATCAGAGTGGACCTATCAAAGTATAGTAGTTATTGTTTGTTAGTTTTATCAGTTGACATGTTTTCTTTCTGTTAAGGTAACAACAGGATTTTATAGTTCAAAGGGGTATTTTAATAGGGGATGTAAAATAGAGCTACCCCTAATTGAACAAGTTCTGTTCTATGATATTCGTAAACTAGAATTCAGTGCGTTAATTATTGGGATAAGTTATGTATATGTATTCTGCTGTTCTAATAGAGAAGTCAGTTTTTTTTAAAGACTTCTCGCGCACTTGTAATGATTCATGAGCTTTTAGAAAGAAACGCAGGGAAGATTTTCCTTAAAGAAAATTTACTCCTATAAATTAGGAGTAAATTACACATATTGAAACATAGATAAGAAAAAACTTGTTTACAACTTTGTTTTGTTTTTTGTTACATGCGATTCAAATCTATAAAAGTAAATTAATTTGAAGTGGCTGATTCTAATTTCAAAATAATAGCTTTTCTCTAAAAGCATATGAAAAGACATACAGTAAAAAAATTGTTTCTGTTCTAATTTATGGAATGGCTTTACTGATTTTGACCCTGCAGTTGGAGTTGTAAAGGTACAATAACAAACGCGGGACCCAGCTAGTAAGCAATATAAAAAATTACTTCCTCTCTATTACCTCGGCAGTATTGTATACATAATGATTTTACATGTATAAGTATTGACATTAATGCAAAGTATATTGTCATGAGTGCACCATTATAAATATAAAACATGGATTCGTACTTAATTAACAGACCAAATGTTCATTTCAGGTGAAAAAGAGATTTGAGCGTAATCTAAAGTACCGCAAGAACAATCGCCTCTCATACCTCGATAATGTATGTACAATCGATAATGTAAGAGACTTGTCAAGAGGTGAGAGCCCAGCTCCACCTTCCAAGGTCCAGTCTAAAGAAGAACACAGAAGGCAGCAATTAGAAAAATGGAAAGAGCAAAAAGAGAAGCAAAAGAAAGAAGCGGCTGCAAAAAAGAAGAAACCGTTTATTGCAGGAGTAACCTACGCTCCATTGAAGTTCATACCTCCACCGCCTATTCAAAAACCAATACCCAGCACATCAGGCAGAGTGACACGATCTCAAAGTGCTAGAAACGATACCAAATCTAGAGAAACTAAAGCTACAAACAAGAGTCAGACTGCATCAAAGTCTTTTGCTCCAAAAAATGCTTCTTTCCGACCTCCAGAGATAAAAAATGTGACAACCTTACCAAAGTTAGCTCCAGTAAAAACTAGGAAAGATAAAAACCAGAATATTACATTTGGTCCAGTTTTGCCAAACGTACAAACAGACAATAAACAAAGTCGAACTAGGGCTTTAAGACATGTAGCTGTAAAAACTGTAACTGCATTAAAGCAGCCTGAAAGAAAAACCAAAGCAAAACCAACCAAACCAAGTCCGAAAAAGACAAAATTAGGAAAGGCTACTCTACAAAGCAGTACGTCAAGTGAAAAAGAAAAAAGTGATAACATTTCTCCGATTCTAAGTAGTCGAGGCTTAAGAAAGTCACGGGCAGGCCCGAAGTCACCTATCATTACCAATAAAACACCTAGGAAGTCGATGCAAATAGAACCTGTATCGGATTTACTTGAAGACTGACTTACCTGTTTCATATTTATAATATTAGTATAGTGTATTTTTTTAATGTTAATATAGGAAGTTACATTTCTAAAGGTAAATAAAGCACAAAATATTTTTACAATAACATTTATTTAAGAATTCCAAAATATTGTAAATTTACAACAAAATTTTAAATTCAAAACCACATAAACAATTTACTTATAACTACTAAGTTTATTCTATCAACATACTTATATATATGTAAAAACATTTAAACATTGTATGAAGTACTCGGTATCTTGATTTGAATAAATAAGTGTGCTAGCCTGAAGAGATACAATATTTTAAGGGATCTAATTGGTACATATAACGGAGCACTTTAATCCAACATTTCCGTACCAACGGGCTCCCTGACATACCTCTAAGCATTTGCAAGAAATGAGTTTCAACAAGAAAAAAATTGTAATAATGCATTACAAATAGATTAGGCCAGCTAAGGATACCACAAAAAAAACGCGCCACTTACCGAGTTACCGACTACCTTACTCTACCTGTTCACGCCATGTGTAAAGGGACGATGCCGAGAACCGGTTTCTCTCAGGTGATACGAGCTGCCCACCGTCGCCGCAACGCACCGCCACGAGTCGGCCCACTCCAATACAATATGAGTACAAGCACACACGTACATTATAGGATATATTCTACTTTTATTAACCATTTAAGACTATTTTGTAATAGTATTATTTAAACCAAAATACAATTGAATATTTGGAATTTGTCGCTGTTTCAATTGGCTAACCAAGACGCCCAGTATTCAACATATGGTGACCCCGACGTGATGACGTGAGTCGAAATACAAGGAGAAACGGACACACAACAGTTTCCAGCCTCGCTTCAAGCCAGCCGGTCAGCCCACAGCACCGCAGCCAAGGTTTAGCCAGGGAAGTGTACCTATTTATCCTTATTCTTACGTCCTATTATACCCACTTCTATTTGATTGTATGCTTTGTCGATTTCTATGCCTTTCCGTCTTTAACTTCTAACCAATTGCGCAATCTAATATAGTATTTGATTCCATCTATATGGCTGTATTATCATATTTTATATAACGGCGCGGCGGCGAATCTATTATTTTATTGACAAGTGGGTACCGTGCGTTGTAGGTAGGTAGGTGGGTGCCTGCAGCCGTTAACTGTAGCTAGCTGTGTCATTCGCTGTTTAACTCGTTATTTATTCATCTTTTGCTAACTCATTTGTGCTATTTTAATTGCTTTACTTCTTTATTTTATTTTTTCATTTATATAACAATGCCTGACCCAACACTTTTACCCTCTTTATCTGCGCTTGTAGCCACTAGAAGCTCAATTAAAGGTCAGATTACTAAATTTAGAAACTATCTCGATAGATTGAATAAGTTCGAGAGTATTTCGTCGGAAGAAAAGACTGAATTAGCGTTGAGGGTTGAACGGTTCCGTTTACTTTTTGATAAGTTCGACGAACTACAAACTCAAATTGAAATTTCATCTCCAGCCTCAATGCAAGTTGAAATAGATGGGCGAGAGGAGATAGAAAATGATTTTTTTACATTAATAGCGAGTGCTCAAAAATTATTGAATGCGTCGAACGATAAACCTGGTGCCGACATCGCGCGATCTCAGTGCAGTCACCACGGCGCTAGTGCTGAGGTAAATTTTAGATTGCCTTTAATTAAAGTCGCAAATTTCGATGGTACTTACTCTAAGTGGCTTGAGTTTAGAGATACCTTTAACTCGTTAATTCACTACAATAATAATACAAAATCTGTACATAAGTTTCACTATTTGAATTCTTATTTAGAGGGAGAAGCATCTCAAGTGATTAGCAATTTAGAGGTCACAGAGTCTAATTATATAGAAGCTTGGCATCTTCTTTGCGATAGATATGACAACAAAAAGCAATTAATTAGCAATCATGTCAATTCTCTATTTAATATTCAACCGATAGGTCGTGAATCGGCCAGGGGATTGAGGTACTTAGTCGACCATGTATCTAAGAACTTACGAGCTCTAAATACACTGGGTCAACCCACTGATGGGTGGGACACGATCATTATTCACATGGCCTCAACAAAGCTCGACAGTAGCACTAATTTTAAGTGGGAGGAACATAGGCACTCGCATGATGATATGCCCTCGCTTGCTGAATTTAACAAATTTTTAAAGTGTCGCGCCGACATTCTGGAATCGGTCCGGCGAAACAAGTCTGAGCGAGACATATCTCAGCTGAAACGATACTCATTTAACTCACATAAATTACCAGTAAAATCTTTGCAAATTTCAGTCCCTTCTGGTGCTTCCTCTGTGGCTTTTGCTTCTTGTGTCTTCTGCCACGGCGAGCACCGCATCTACGACTGTTCATCTTTCCTGTTCAAGTCCATTGAAGATAGAATCAAGGAGGCGGTAAACTTAAATCTTGTATTTATTATTTTATTACATTTTGAACTTTTTTTTTTCTGGGACCAGTATATATGCACACATTGCTTTTACTCCTTGATGTGTAAGTGATTGCAACCTTATATGCTATGGACTAATTTTTATTATTTTATTAGACAAAAAATAGATTTCCCTAACTTTAATATTAATATAATATTAATATATATATATATATATTAATATATTAATAAAATTTTAATATAATCGGAGCTGGTACTTGGATTGATTTCAATTTAAACCTTTGAGTTGAATCGAAATCAATCTAAGCTCCGGTAATTCAAATCATTGATTACTTGAGTTACATCCTTTTATCACTGATCAATTCAGTACTTGAGTTTTATTTTATATTTGTATTAATAATGTTTGATGTTTGTATTTTTGACGTGTTCAAGTGTTCGACATATTTGCGTCAATGCCACTTCTTTGCAGCCAAGCCACCAATTCCTCTTTTCTATTAGCTTGAGTAGGTGCTTTATTTATTTGCACCGAATGATAAGGGGCGTTATCCATTATTATAACTGAAGGCTCTGGAAGGCCAGGTAGCAACACATCCTGGAACCACTCCTTGAATACAGCCGCATTCATTTCTTCGTGGTAGTCAGTAGTAGTTTTTGACTCAAATGCTAATAAACCATTTTCCACAAAACCATACTTCGCACAACCAGCGTGGCATATTATGAGACGTGCTCCTTTACCGATTGGCACTTTCGACGTCGACGCTTGAGTGTCATCTGTCCAAGAACGAGAAAGCTCGTGATTGGTGTTCAGCCATGTCTCGTCAATGAAAACGACATTGTCCCAATTATCAATTTTGTTTGCTTCTCTTAGAAAAGTAATTCTTTTTACCAGAAATATAAAGAGATAAAAATAGTTTTTCATTTATTTTTAATTCAGCTGACTGATATCACGACAATTATTTTCATAAGTTTGGTTTGGTCGTACCTATATCGTATTATAAACTATATTAAATATGTATTAAGTATATTATACACACTCTCGAATAATTTCTCCGATGTCCCCAGGAACTTTAATGTCGTTCGTATAAATGCCCAAAGCATTTCGGCCCATTTCCCTGAAATGGTGACAACATTCGACTGTACTACATCCTTACATACTTTGTAACTCATCTTGTTCTACTGGTTTTTTGTGTATTCAATAAAGATAAATAAATAAAATTATATATTATAAAATTAGAACGTTTTATTTAACAATATATCGACCGACAGAATATATTACGATTCCAAAAATACTCAGTTACAATTCAGTATTATTTTGTCTCATCACTACAAAAACAAACTATTGACATTACCTTGAAACAGCGCAGTTTGATATCGTTAGACTTTAAAAAAATATTGTTCTTAAATTAATTAATTGATTAATTGTTAATAACTTTGGCCCAAAATAAAACGTTTATTGTACCTACATTGGCATGATTATTCAATTTTTAATGTTATTACTCATTATTAAGGTTAATAAGAGATATTTAAAATTTTGCCATAAATTGTACGCCAGTTCAAAGTTACATCGCCCATTGGATCACGACCTGTCAGAAACGCATTCTCTCAGTGGCCAGACTATAGTGTCTTAATTGAATAAATGATTTTGAATTTGAATGTATTACTACCTATTTTTATCGTAAATGAGCCGGAACGGAGTTATTCTCAAAAAACAGTTTTTGAGCGCTATTTTTCTAATATGGTGGCAAAGATACGAGTTGGCAAAGTAAAATTTCGAAAAGAAATCTATTATATTACCAATTTTCAAAACTCCCGTAAAACTTTCCAGGGAAAACTACCAAATGACTGGAAATGTGTTTAAAATATTTCATGTGTTTTAAAAAGTATTATTTTAATTATTTTCATGACTCATTGTGTTTGTGTCAAAAAAATCTTATTCTTTCTATGGAGGGTAGAGGTAAGGAGTATCATCTGTGTACATGAAAAAGTGTCCGTTGAAATGCATTAAATTAGGGTGGCGCCACATTAACATCAGAGTAAACTTTAAAGGAAGCGCCATTGAATGATATATAATAATAAAATCACTCTAGCTACGCCTTTTCTCATAATAACTCTTAAAGGTTATATTTACTACATTATTTTGTAATACGCAAGTACCACATTAGCATCAGAGTAAACTTTAAAGGAAGCGCCATTGAATGATAAAAATCAATAAACGTACTATTCACAGTTCAGAAAATAAAATCACTCTAGCTACGCCTTTTCTCATAATAACTCTTTAAGGTTATATTTACTACATTATTTTGTAATACGCAAGTAGTTGACATTTTCAATAAGGAACTACTTTAGTCGACAATAATGTTAAATTTTCGTTCACATAGTAGCTACATTCATACCATACCCTGTGTCTACACTAACGCCATTCCGGAAGGTTTTTGAACTGTTATTTACAGCTTACAGCTGGACACTTTTTTCAATTTTCTACCATATGAGATAACACTCCTTACCTCTACCCTCCATAATTCTTTCATCGTGCCTGGTTGTCCATCTATCCACACTGTATCTATCAGAAGCAGCAACCTATAATCAAGCTGTCAAAATCTATTAGATAAAATTATCGATAAAAAATACAAATAACTAAAAAAGGTTCAGTACATCTGTTCAAAAATCTGTATTTGCAATAAAAATTAAACTAAATAAAATGGCCTTACGTATTTTGTAAGTAAAAAAAATATAAATAAAAAAGGTTTCGTACATCTTTAACGTTCAACCCACTACATCTACATAAGTACCTATCCTACTTCCTACTAATATTATAAATGCGAAAGTTTGTGAGTGTGTGTGTGTGTGTGTTTGTTATATTTCACAAAAAACAACTACTGAACGGATCTGGACGAAGTCTGGGATAACACATAGGCTACTTTTAATCCTGGGAAAATGTACAGTTTCCGAGGGAAACTGGGGCGAAGCTGCGGGTGGAAGCTAGTTTGCAATAAATCAATGTATGTATGTATTCATTTAAATTTACTATGAAGAGCGGTACCTACCTATATTATACATACGTACCTACCAATAGCTACAAAACTATAATACGTATTTGTTGTCTTTAACGTAAAAAAATAATGGTAGGTATGTACTTCGACTATTAGAGTTGCATTCTTCCATTACTACCCAACTAATGTCTAGTTGGGTATTTTGTTTTGATAAAAGAATTTAGAACAGATAAACTATTAAGCATAAGTAGTAGCACCTTATCATTTTTATTCCTCGCATTTCGGCGGCAACGAAATCACTATTTGTTGATAAATAATGCGCAACCATTAAACCATCTATTTTAGGTAGATTTTCCCACTGCCCTTTTTCGAATTCTTCATCCATTTTATTAATCGAATAATATTTACTATTATTAAACTATTCTTGCTTGCGCCAGGCCGACATATTCTCCCGTGGTGGGAGGGCGGCCTCTCCTCTTCACCTCGCCCGGCCCGGAGCTGCCTTCCTCGGAGTTGAGGCGTTTCCGCCACAAACGTCCGGTCGGTGAAGAGGGACGCGAGTCTGCGTCCACCATTTTTTGTTATTAGTTTATTTTTCATTGCTTGATTCTCTATTTGTGTTATGGGAACGAAGTCTTAATATTTTTTTATTAAGAAAATATTGTTTTGTTATTATTTTTTAAAGAATTGGTGAAAAACATTTTTCAATTTTATATATAGCGACATCTTTAGAATAGAAACTGAACTTACATTTACGTGTTATAGTTGTCGTTGCCAGTAGTTTAATATTAATAATATAGATGTCGCTGTCAATTAATGATTTTTAAAATTATGTATATCAAATATAAATACAAAATATATCAATAAATAAGTTTAGCAGTGAACTACGATAGGCTGGTAACGACACTTTTTGTTAAAGTAAGCTATTGTCCCCTTCCCCTCGGATCTCTGAGGTGTTCAGACGTGTTTATCCCGCGGCAATTTTTTATTTAATATAATCATTAGTTTTTCTAATAAATAAGTTTGCAAAAATAGGAGTGCATAAATTGCTGGGAGTTCTTTGTTTACTTATATCGCTTGGCCATCTGGGCTGTCCCTTGTGATCGACGCCCACTGCTGCCGACGTCCATCTGAGTTACCCCGAGCAAGAAAGGGCGTTTACGTCCCTCCGCCAACCACTGCGCACACGCACACAACAAGTAGAAGTGGGAGGTACGTTTATGCGTTATAACTCCTAATAGTGCTTGTATCCTGGTAGCGACGCAAGGTCAAGTTTTATCGTTTGAGCGCCTGTACATCTTATTTGCGCAATATGCCGTTGAAACGCACGCCGCCTAAAATTACGTCGCCGTCACAACAGGAGATTGACGACTCCGAACCAAATAGTGCTTCTGCAGAATGCGATGTAAATACGAAAAATCCGAGTGCTACACGTCGACCAAGGCGGAAACGAGAGGACGACCTCAGCGCTTTTAAACAAGAACTTATTCTAATGTTTAATGATTTCAAATCGGAGCAGAACAAAAAATTTACATCTTTACAAGAAAGTATTGCGACCATAAGTAAGCAGAATGAGGCAATACGTGACACGGTTGAATTTATATCAGCAAAATATGATGATATGGTGAAGAGGATGAATGAGCTCGAGAACGAAAGAAAGCTTAACTACACTTATATCATGAACTTAGAAAATAAAGTCGAAATCTGTGAACGCCAACTAAAAATGTCTACTATAGAAGTACGAAACGTTCCTCAAAAAATGAAAGAAACTAAGGAAGATTTAACGGAAATCATAGTTAACACTGGTAAGGCTTTACATATTCACGTTGCTAAGTCTGATATTCGAGATATCCATCGCACTTCCACGAAGTCTGAGTCGAATAAACCGATTTTGGTAGAATTTACTAGCGTCTTATTGAAGGACACTTTGTTAAAGGCTGTAAAACGTCATAATTCGACCTACAAAGACAACAAACTCAACTCGAGTAGTATCAAAATTGATGGTCCTAAACAACCCGTCTACTTCGGTGAAAATCTCACTTTCAAGACTAAGAGGTTATTCTACGCGGCTCGAAATTACGCTAAAACTAATAATTTCAACTTTTGCTGGACAGCAAATGGTAAAGTTTTCTTGCGTAAAGCAGAAGGCAAACCGCATACACTTATTAACTCCGAGGCAGACTTGATTAAGCTCAACGCGCAACCATGACTGGCTTCTTTAATACCAACTCTTTGTAACATTACTATAAACGTTTTATGCTGTAAGAAATTTGCATCTTGTAATATTTTTAAGAAATATTTTCAAAGTTACGTTCAAACCATTTTTCACTTAAATTTAATTAATACTTTCTTCCATACGCACAATAACACAACAAACAATACATTAACTTTTTATCACTTTATTACATACTCAAAAGAACACTACTTACTTAGTAAACACTCAACAAATAAATCATATAGGGTAATGAAGGTTTTATATGTGAACATAAAAGTATTATTTTATTTGACATATAGTTTTATTGGGTCAACTCTGTCCCAGTCTAAACTCAGGTCACCTAAGCCGTACTCAAATTATCGTTTGTGTTCTTAAATGGCAAATATAAATGAAATTGCGGTCTCGGTGGAAGCCCTACAGGTGTCTCGATCTTTCATATGTTCCCCAAACCAATGCTCACGGCATCTGGTTCATGGAAAAACCGTGCTAAATATTTTTCAAGTAAATATCAGAAGTATAAACTGCAATTTCGATGGTTTATGTGTACTTTTGCATTCTATGGATGTAGGGTGTGATATCATTGTCCTCACCGAATGCTGGTTACGTGGAGTGGTTTCTATACCTAAATTGAATGGCTACACTTCGATGAGTTCTGCCCATAATAACCAAAACGATGGTATTATTATTTACATACGCTCTGAATTAAATTATACATGCATTCAGCCAGAATTTCTAGATGCAAACTGCATGATTCTAAAGTTAGCACCAGACATAGCCATTGTAGCATTATATAGATCACCTTCTATCAGAAACATTGAAAGATTTTTGGACTCGTTAAATGATACACTTACATCAATTTCATCTTCTTCCACTGTGATTGTGGTGGGGGACCTTAATATAAATATTAGCCCAAACAGTACTGATAAAAATTGCGAAGAATATTTAAATATAACCGCATTTCATGGCCTACTCCCCGCTCATCTCTTGCCCACACGACTTGATAGGTGTCTCGATCATGTGCTATTGAAATCAAATAAGAGCTCCACAACCCTGATTCTTGACTCATATGTTACGGATCACGCTCCTGTTCTATTGTGTATCGATACAGTTCGACCATGTATTAGACCTAGAAGTTACATAAGACATACTGATCTGACGTCTTTGGTTACCTACTTAGAAAAAAACGATTTTACCAACATTCTAGATAACAATGATCCTAACGAAAGTTCAGAACTTCTAGTTTCTACGCTATCTAGTGCTGTAACCAAATATAGCAACATTAGGAGTGTACCTTTGAGAAAAAGAATAATTAAGCCTTGGATTACCCCGGGACTCTTAAAATGCATACGAAATCGTGATAATTTGCATAAAAAATCTCAGTTAAACCCCGATAACTATATGGCTAAATTAATTTATATTAGGTACCGTAACTTCTGTAACAACCTTCTGAAGGCGGTTAAACGTAAATTTGATCAATTTGAGCTCCAAAAAGCGAAGGGTGATCCGAAGGCAACCTGGAATATTTTAAAATCCATAGGTCACTTGAACAGTAAATCTGAAAACACCACTGAAGATCTTATGAACATGCGTAGTGATCATCAGTCGTCAGTCGATTACATCAACAATTATTTCGCAAATGTTGGATCCAACCTAGCCCAAAATATTCTACGTAAGCAAAGCCTTACACGAAATGACTTTCAGATGCATAATTTGATAAATTCGCAAGGAAACTCTCTTGTACTATTGGACACTGATTTTCAGGAAATTGATACTATAATATCTAGTTTAAAAACAAACTGTGCTGTCGGCTATGACGAGATACCAGTATCGGTTATTAAATCAGCCCGGCATGTGCTTATACCCGTCATTGCACACATTTGCAATCTTTGCCTCAGCAAAGGAGTATTCCCCGATGTCTTTAAGCGAGCAGTTGTTCATCCCATCTTTAAGAGTGGTGCTCGAGGCCGTATCGAAAACTATAGGCCAATATCTATCCTAACCATTTTATCAAAAATTCTTGAAAAAATTCTTAATAAGAGATTGCTTAACTTCTTAGAACACAACAATGCCCTAGCCCCAAATCAGTATGGTTTCAGGAAAAATAAGTCAACTGAAGATGCTGTACTGGATCTGACTAACTCTATTGTTCAAAATCTAGACACCAGGACTAAAACAATAGGTATCTTCCTAGATTTGGCCAAGGCTTTTGATACGGTCTCCACACATATCATGCTGAAAAGGTTGGAGAGTATAGGAGTAAGAGACGTTGCCTTAAATATTTTCCGTGACTATCTTAGTAAGCGCACTCAACGTGTTAAGGTAAAAAGTACCATCAGTAATGATGAAAACCTCGTATTTGGTTTGCCACAGGGCAGCGTGTTGGGCCCCACGCTATTCCTTGTGTATGTAAATACACTTAGCATGCTCAAAATCCCAAACTGTAAGCTATTAGCCTATGCCGATGACACTGCCCTTATAATAAACGGTGATTCCTGGAGCAGTGCAATCCAATCCGCCGAAGGCGCACTAAAAATTGTTATGGATTGGCTCGACTTGAATTTACTTACCTTAAATGTTTTGAAAACTCGATTTATAACTTTTACGGCAAACTCCACAACACAGCCAACTACGATAAACTTAAAAGCACATAGCTGCCAAATGATGTCACCTGACACTTGTCGGTGTCCTCTTATACAGAGAGTTTCAGATATTAGGTACTTGGGTGTGCAGATAGACTCTACACTAAGCTGGGATAAACACATAGAACTCACTACAACCCGTGTTCGCAAGTTGATGTTTCCTATGAGGAAACTTAGAACTGTTGTTGACGCCGTGTTATTAAAAAGTATATATTTTGCACTAGTGCAGCCTCTCATCACCTACTGCATAGTGGTCTGGGGAGGTACTAACAAAACCTCAATGCTTCGACTCGAAAGAGCTCAACGTGCTGTTATAAAGACCATGCTAAATAAAAGATTTCGACATCCCACCACACAACTATACAAGGAGATCGAAGTGCTAACCGTGAGGCAACTCTTTATTCTTCACATTACCATGCGTAAACACTCATCACTTTTATATGTTTGCCCACAGCCTGACAAACGACGCAAAACTTATATTTGTTCTGCGCCTAGAACTAAAACTGCCTTGGCGGGCCGACACTATCAAACCCTCAGCTGTCGCCTTTACAATAAACTAAATAAAAGACTACATATATTCTCTCTACCCAAACATGAATGCAAAGGGGTGCTAGTGGATGGCCTTCAGCTACTTACTTATGATGAGACCGAAAGACTACTTGAGGGTGAACTGTAGATTTTCATTTTGTATGTAAATCTTTGAACCGTATATTCTTTTGTCTCCTATAATACTCTATTCCATTCGCGGATTATAAATTAACCTTCTTGTCAAACACATACTCTCTCACACATACGCACACACACTCACACATACACACACACACGCACACACTCACACACACACACTCACATACACACACACACACACACTTTTCATTTCCTTTTGCGTTGTAGTACTTTTCTTTTTATTATGTGTTATTAAATTAATATTGTCAAACACCATGTAAGTCTAAACCTAAGGCTCAACCTATATAGTAGGGGATGGCGTCGGTGTCTGTCACACAGTTTCTTACTAGCTCAGACACCGTCGTTTTTCACACTATTCTATTTGTGATTTTTCAAAAATATTGTTACCACATCTTAGATTATAAGCTGTACCTGTATTTGAGTAAATAAATATTATTATTATTATTATTATTATTGTAAGCCGTGCGGCGTGCGCATGTTTCTCTGTCTGTCTGTCTGTCTCTCTCTCTGTCCTTGAGAGGTGTCAAGGGTGTCCCTTGACATTTTATTTTATTTGTTTTTATTTTATTTTACTATAGTACTGTGTTTATGTGTTGTTAGCGTTTAACACCGAACCGGCAGACGGTTGGCCTAGCGATTTGTTGTATTGGTAGCGTTTTAACCGTTTAACATTAATTGATTTTATTTCTTTTTTGTTTTTTTTTTGTTTCATTTTCTGCATATATATATATATATATATGTCGCATCCGGGTCATGAGTACGGAACGTCAACAACACAACGTCGTAGTGACGTGTACGGAGCCTAGATTGGAGAGGGTAGTGTTAATAAAAGAGGTGTTATTGTCTAATATTTCGATAATACTTATTTTTGTAGTTTCTTATATTATAAAAACCTAGTTAGATCTCATCTAGATCTACCTAGTAAATAGCTTTTTACATAAGTCCGGTACATAGAAGTTTGAAAATTTCGATATATAAACATACATTTTGGTATTTTGAGGTTTTTGTCGAATAACTCGTCAGCCCTTATATTTAAAGTCTAAATTTTTGCATATTTAGGAAGGTCTCGCCGAGACCCGTCGATTGACGCTCCATTTGTCCGGTTTGGGCTAGTGGAATATCAAAAATTTTCAGTGGTAAGATTTTTAGTACTAAAGTTAAAAGTCTACCTTAGGGACACACATTTGGAGCAAATTTACGAAGTTTTTTCTTGTTTTTGGCTATTTGACTTACCGCCGTTGTTTCGATTTGACCCTGAGTGCTCTCCTGCGTCCCGTAGGAGAAAATAATCCTGAAAAATAGAGATTTTTTTTTATTTTGTACTTAGGATTTTTTAAATCCTGAAATTTTCGAAATTTTTAGAGGTTTTTGTCGATTTACTCGATAATCCCTCATCTTAAAGTTTTAATTCTTACAGTTTAGACGGCTCTCATCTAGACCCGTCTAATAACACCTCTTTTATTGAAGTCCGGCAAATAAAACTTAGATATTATCGCGTTTAGTTTCAATTTTGTTAATTTTTTGTTTCTGTTGAAGGTTATTGTCTAATATTTCGATAATACTTATTTTTGTAGTTTCTTATTATATAAACCTAGTTAGATCTCATCTAGATCTACCTAGTAAATAGCTTTTTACATAAGTCCGGTACTTAGAATTTTGAAAATTTCGATATATAAACATACATTTTGGTATTTTTTGAGGTTTTTGTCGAATAACTCGGCAGCCCTTATATTTAAAGTCTAAATTTTTGCATATTTAGGAAGGTCTCGCCGAGACCCGTCGATTGACGCCGCATTTGTCCGGTTTGGGCTAGTGGAATATCAAAAATTTTCAGTTGTAACATTTTTAGTACTAAAGTTAAAAGTCTACCTTAGGGACACACATTTAGAGCAAATTTACGAAGTTTTTTCTTGTTTTTGGCTATTTGACTTACCGCCGTTGTTTCGATTTGACCCTGAGTGCTCTCCTGCGTCCCGTAGGAGAAAATAATCCTGAAAAATAGAGATTTTTTTTTTATTTTGTACTTAGGATTTTTTAAATCCTGAAATTTTCGAAATTTTTAGAGGTTTTTGTCGATTTACTCGATAATCCCTCATCTTAAAGTTTTCATTTTTACAGTTTAGACGGCTCTCATCTAGACCCGTCTCATAACACCTCTTTTTTTGAAGTCCGGCAAATAAAACTTAGATATATTTCTGTTATTCGAAGTAATCACCCATGCAATCGACGCATCTTTGCCAACGCATTGGCAGTTTATTGATGCTCTTCTTGTAAAAATCAGCTGGACGGGAGGCAACAAACTCTTCAAAGGCATTTTGTACTGCCTCTCGGGAATTGAATTTTTTACCCACAAAAAAGTTGTCTAAATTTTGGAAAAAGTAATAGTCGGTAGGTGCAATGTCTGGTGAGTATGGCGGATGAGGGAGAGCTTCCAACCCCAGCTCTTGCAGCTTGGAGACTGTCTGTTGCGCAGTATGGGGTCGCGCGTTGTCGTGAAGGAGCAGTGGGGACGACCGATTGACCAAAGCTGGTTGCAGATGTGCAAGCTTCTCCATCATTCTCTCCAGTTCTTCACAGTACACATCTGCATTAATGCTCATGCCGTTTTGTAAAAAGCTGTGGTGAATCACACCCGCATTAGGCCACCAAACAGTGACCATCACCTTTTTAGGGGTCATTTTTGGTTTAGGGCATTGCTTTGGTGCTGAACCAGGGTCTAACCAACTTGCTGAGCGCTTTCGATTGTCGAACAGAATCCATTTTTCGTCGCACGTAACTATTCGTTTCAAAATTCCTTCATTTCTTTGCCTGTTGAGCAGCGAAAGGCAGGTCTCGACGCGTACGTTGCGCTGGCGATCGTTAAGGTCGTGGGGCACCCATCTATCAAGCTTTTTTACCTTGCCAATTTGTCGCAAATGGATCAATATTGTTTTGATGCTTACATTAAAAGCTGCTGCTAGCTCAGCTGTAGATTGAGTTTCGTCAGCTTCCACAATCGCCTTTAATTCATTATTGTTAACCAAAGTCTCCGAACGACCACGAGCTTCATTTTTCAAGTCAAAATTTCCAGAACGGAACCGGGAAAACCAATAAAGGGTTGTGCTTTCGTTTGTACAGTTCTCTCCGTAAACGTTTTTGATGTTACGTGCCGTTTGTGTCGCGTTGGTGCCACGACGGAACTCATATTCCATAATTACACGAATTTTTAAAGTATCCATTATGACGAAAAATGTTCAAATGTAATGAAAATACAACGCTAATCAAAAAACAAAAGACTGAGTTTGTAAATAGAATGTCATGGTTTTAAAACAAAATTAATTTGAATTTAGAATACAGAGCCATTACAAACTTTTTTTTATTTGAAATGACCAGTACTGAAGAAACGCAATTTCATAGGTAAAGACCTATTATTTTGCGCGGCAAATTGAGTAAATTTTAGCGGGAAAGTTGATCTAACCCATATGGTTTTGCAATATACCTACTTCGCCAGGTATAGCATTCCGAGACACAGTGATCACGTATGATCACCGCTATCGCTGGTTCTCAAATTTACACTTTTGGGGAAATTTTATAACTCACTTAATTTAGTCAATAACTATTGTCACTAAGTATATTATTTACGTTATAAATAATAATATATAGTTTACACTATAGTACCTACCTACTTGTTTATATTTATTTTACCATTGCTAATGTTTCGAGACAGCTATTATCAGTATTTTATAATTATGTAGGTATCCATCTTTTCATTTACCGTTAGGGTAAATGGGTTCTTGAGTGGAGACCGCGTCTCAGCAAACATAGTGTAGGATGTCTACAGGCCATGTGGAGTGATGACTTGCGCAAGATGGCTGGTAGAAGCTGGATGCGAAAAGCCGAGGATTGATCTAAGTAGCGTGCAATTGGAAAGACCTATGTCCAACAGCGAACTGCGATAGGCTGAGTATGTCAGTTATCTGGTAATTTCCGAAGTCTATGCCCTTTCTTAACAATCAAAGTATCTCCATGGTAAATTTCATTTAAATCTGTGCAGGCGAATCAGTTCCGAATACCAATCATTTTTGAATCATACAAATAAATATTTGAGAATCACTGTGAAAACTAGTAATGAGACAGACATCTGTAGGTATACCGATAATATATATGCCACAATGACAGCTTAACAACAACACTGCTCGTTTCTGTGTTATCAGTAGTTTGAAATAATAGCTCAACAACCACCATTATTTCTTGGGTAAATGCAACAGGACACTTAGCTTTCAACTAACAATTACGTTATCGTAATTTGAATTCAAATATTTTGTTTGATTATGTACACAAATAGATCATTTAATATTTTTTTTATAGAATGGTGACTGTTTTTCAGTCACCATTCTATAAAAAAATTGAAAAATAATGTTTCCATCATTTCATGTTTAGTTGCAATAAAGTGGCAACTGGATATTGAATATTGACGTGTCACTATTGAAATGCGTTAACTACCTTGTTTTTAGTTGTTTTCTTCATAAGCCATCATTTATCCTAAAAGTACAGATATATTCATACGGATTATATAAAATGACATCTAAGAAAGAATTAAAAATTGAATTACGATCGGCAGATTTAAATAAGTTGTTAAATAACTCACAGTTATTAAAAGATCAACCGAGCAATAAAAAAACTCAAAAGCGTTTAAGAAATACTCCCAGCGATACTACCGAGGAAGAGGGTACAAGTAACCCTTACTTGTCGACTGCCCGACTGGACAATACCACCAGCCGAGTATAACCCACCTAATTATCCAGTGCTCCAAACCACCCCCTTATAAACAAATCCATCCCCAACCTTCCTAGTTTAATTCCCGTCTAAGTCCAACTCCCAATCCTATATCACTATTCACCCATTACTCATAACTCATTACATCACTCAATCATTCATTCACTCATCAACTTACTCATCTCTCACCTCATATCACGCTGTTCTCCGGGGTCAGCAGGCGACCCCAGGAGACTATCACGCCTGCCTGCGCTTGTCCTACGCAGTTGAGCGCCGTAAGCCGGGATGAAGGAATCCTGGAGGGTTGAGCTGAACGGGGTCGGGTTAGTTACCTCTGGGAAGCAACACGCCCTCTTTGGTCCGGAATTCTGGCAAAACGGTAGCCCTATAGCTAGCCACTATAGGGTAACGGACACGCGTCCCGTACGGAAGAGGTGGTACGGGTCGCAGGCGAGGTTCGGGGGGTGTGTTCTCTGGGAGAGCATGGGGGCTTGGCCATGCTGACGGAACGAGGGCAGGTGGAACAACTGGGGATGGATGTGGATCGTTCTCCCCAGCCACAAGTCTGCAGTTCCCGATGTCGCGCATGAGTCCCAACCCAACGAACCTATACCTCTCGGGTATTCCTGGTGTCCTTAGGGACATCCCCAAAGGTGCGGGCTCCATGGAGGGTGGGAAGCTCGAGAGGTGAAATCAAAAACTACAAATACCATGGACAATAAAAGATCCAACAACCCAAAGGTGGACGGTACGGCAGCAGCCGGACCTGACTCCCAAGGAAGGCTTCCTTCCTTATCAAGAGCCTCCAGGATTGCTTCGGCAACCCAGGAGGTCAAAACCAGACAGCCTCGGGACGGCGCCACTATGGCACCGATACCGGAGGCAAAATTGACAGCGGGGGGCAGAAAGGTCACTGGTACACCAGTGACCAGGACGCCCAACGCGAAGACACCCGCGGGCCAGGTACAGGCTTCAACAAGCTCCACGAGTTTGGGCCGTACCCAGCCAGCACCCACGGTCGTTCCGGGCGAGGCTAGACCTACCAACCTGGAGCAGACTGCGGGGACGGGGTCCCAACACAACAACCCAGCCACGGACCCTAGCTTGTCCGGCTGGCAAATTGCAACAACGAGGAGAAGAAAGGGGAAAAAGGCGAAACGCTTAACGCCAACGCCCCAACCCCCATCTTCCTCATCTTGTACGGCACAAAGCAAGCCGCACAACAATAAAAAAAAGCAGCGTCGCAGGGAGAGGGCGAAGCGGCATGCTGCTTTATCTGGCGCGTCCCAGGTACCCACCCAAGGGCAGGGAACCCGTCCGCAGGGAAGGAGTGACGCGAGCGCTGAATCCTCGGCGCCGCGACACCCGCCCCCCCCTAAGGGCAAAGGGACACAAACAGGACCTCAGGGTGGTAGTACCCAGGGGGGCCAGTACTCAGCCAAAAGGGCGCGACTTGACGAGACATTTTCTACGAAAGGCGAGCCAAAGAGGCGGAGGACTGGACCACCAGGGGAAACCTCTCAGACTGACTACGCAAGTGCGCTCAAGGCGGACCTGATGGCGGCGATTACCACCGTCAATACGGAAAACCTCAGCCAGAGTCAGTCTGATGAGGTCCAAAAACGCATTGTGGAACTACTGTTCGAGGAGTCGACGAAGCCGGGCAGTAGTACCTCAGAGGGCCCAGCGTTTCGGGGTAGGCCAATATTGGCCGACGGATCCCTGAGGCTCTGGTGCGAGAACCAGCCTACGCTGGAATGGCTAAAGCGCAGTGTGGCCACTATCACTCTCTCCACCGGGGAGAAGCTAGTGGTAAAGCGCCTGGGCGAGGTGGCTAAGCGGGTCCGCTGTGGCATCTTGCTCCCTGGGGTCCACGAGGACTACAGAAAGGTAGCACACATGCTGCGTTTTCAAAACAGATGGGCAGACATCGAAAGATGGATCCTCATCAAAATGGACAAACAAACGACAGACACGTTTGCAATGGTTAGCATCCCGGAGACGGTGGTGAAGCCCCTGGTCGAGCGCGGCCGCCGACTCAGCTTCATGCTGGGTACGGTGTACGTCAAGTTCCTGGGGCCCAGCGGCAAGTTTGTGGAACATCCACCAGCCGAAGCCGTCTCCAGGGATGCAGATAACACCGTTCACACCCCACCGATGGTCACTGCGGAGGGGGCAAAGGATGCCGTTGACGCAGTCGCGGCACCTAAGCCCCAAACTCCGGTGCGGTCCGTTCCCGTCTCCGACGTGATGGAAGAAGACTCTCTTCTTCGTGACCGTAAGGATGGTGGGGACGACTGCGCGGAGGAGCTCCGTAAACTGACCATCCAAAGGGAAGGCGGAAACGAGAGTGAGGACACAGCAGCGGAGATATCCAACTCCAATGGCGCTGTCTTCTTCCTTTGAAACCAACATCCTTCAGGCAAACCTCCACCACAGTATAACCGCGATGGCTCAGATCCGGAAGTGGCTGGAGGTAAACAAAACAGCCATCATACTGATCCAGGAGCCGTGGGTCAGGAATGGCAAAGTCTGCGGACTCCGTAACTTAGGAGGTAAGTTGACAGTCTACGCGGGATTAGAAAATCCTCGCACATGTTAATATACATGGGTGTCCCTTATATGAGACAAAAATATTTTTTTTACAAAATCGGAATGCATACCCCCTAACTTTTTTACGTCTACCTAGACTTATCTAAATACGAAATTTTATCTTCCTACGCCAACATTAACCCGTGCCGAAAGCGTATCAAAGTTTTAAGTACAAAATGCCTTTGAAGAGTTTGTTGCCTCCCGTCCAGCTGATTTTTACAAGAAGGGCATCAATAAACTGCCAATGCGTTGGCAAAGATGCGTCGATTGCATGGGTGATTACTTCGAATAACAGAAATAAAAAAGTTTGAAAAAATAAGTACTTTCACTTCTTGCATACAAAACGGCAATTTCATAGGTAAAGACCTAATATAATTTAAAAAAGTATTTGTTTTCTATGGTAATAGATATTTAAAAAATAACATTGTACCTTGACTTATCGAGTAAAGATAGTGCCTATCCTTTCAAGTTGGCTATTTGCCATTTCGATTCAATGTATTTTCTTTACTGTTTTGAATAATTATCTTCCATAACTTGTGTGACTTGGTTACTATACGGCCGAAGTATCCGTATACGATACATGATACATAGTTTCTTATTAAAAACAAAGTAAGTAGGTACTATACGGCCGACGTATCTTGGCGATTCCGAACTTCGCCCCCCAATTTATTTAAATTGTACTAATTGGTCACTGTATTAGGGTAATTTCATACGTACATTGGTATATAAAAAAAAATACAGTAACTGTTTTCTTCACGAGTGTACATGAGCAAAATCTACTACCTCAGGGACACACATTTCGAGTAAATTTACGAAGTTTTTTCTTGTTTTTCGCTATTTGACTTACCGCCGTTGCTTCAAATTGACCCTGAGTGCTCTCCTGCGTCCCGTAGGAGAAGATAATCCTGAAAAATAGAGAATTTTTTTATTTTGTACTTAAGATTTTTTAAATCCTGAAATTTTCGAAATTTTTAGAGGTTTTTGTCGATTTACTCGATAATCCCTCATCTTAAAGTTTTAATTTTTACAGTTTAGACGGCTCTCATCTAGACTCGTCTAATAACCTCTTTTATTGAAGTCCGGCAAATAAAACTTAGATATTATCACATTTAGTTTGAATTTTGTTAATTTTTTGTTTTTGTTGAAGGTTATTGTCGAATATTTCGATAATACTTATTTTTGTAGTTTCTTATTATATAAACCTAGTTAGATCTCATCTAGATCTACCTAGTAAATAGCTTTTTACATAAGTCCGGTACATAGAAGTTTGCAATTTTCAATATATAAACATACATTTTGGTATTTTTTGAGGTTTTTGTCGAATAACTCGGCAACCCTTACATTTAAAATCATAATTTATGCATATTTAGGAAGGTCTCGCCGAGACCCGTCGATCGACACCCCATTTGTCCGGTTCGAGCTAGTGGAATATCAAAAATTTTCAGTTATAAGATTTTCAGTACTAAAGTTAAAAGTCTACCTTAGGGACACACATTTCGAGTAAATTTACGAAGTTTTTTCTTGTCTTTTGCTATTTGACTTACCGCCGTTGTTTCGATTTGACCCTGAGTGCTCTCCTGCGTCCCGTAGGAGAAGATAATTCTGAAAAATAGAGAATTTTTTTTTATTTTGTACTTAGGATTTTTTAAATCCTAAATTTTCGAAATTTTTAGAGGTTTTTGTCGATTTACTCGATAATCCCTCATCTTAAAGTTTTCATTTTTACAGTTTAGACGGCTCTCATCTAGACCCGTCTAATAACACCTCTTTTAGTGAAGTCCGGCAAATAAAACTTAGATATTATCACATTTAGTTTGAATTTTGTTAATTTTTTGTTTTTGTTGAAGGTTATTGTCGAATATTTCGATAATACTTATTTTTGTAGTTTCTTATTATATAAACCTAGTTAGATCTCATCTAGATCTACCTAGTAAATAGCTTTTTACATAAGTCCGGTACATAGAAGTTTGCAATTTTCGATATATAAAAATACATTTTGGTATTTTTTGAGGTTTTTGTCGAATAACTCGGCAGCCCTTATATTTAAAGTCTAATTTTTTGTATATTTAGGAAGGTCTTGCAGAGACCCGTCGATTGACATCCCATTTGTCCGGTTCGGGCTAGTGGAATATCAAAAATTTTCAGTTGTAAGATTTTCGCACCCACACCCGCGCGCGCTCCCCGCAAGCGGACGATATATCGGTTAATGTGTAAATTCGTAATAGCGTTTGGTTGTTTTCTTATTTTGTCGTATAATTCAACTATCCATGCAAAATGGTGCAGTGTAAACTGTGTCAAGTATCTCTGGCGCGTGTGAAAGGAGAAAATATAACACGGTGTATCGGTGACTGCAAAGGGGTATATCACTCGAAATGTGCACTAAAAATAAAATCATTTGGTGACACCGGCAAGTGTGATGCGTGTCAAGATGTGGAGACTAGCTTTAAATCTCCTATAGAAGTTGGCATACTGAAAAAAAGTCCAGAAAAACTGTTAGGAGAGATTAACGAAAAGTTAATTGTAGTCTTTAACATGAAGAAAACACTTAAGGCGATGTCGGAGGCCATAAGCTTCTATGCTCAGAAGTATCAGGAGCTGGTAGAGGAAAAGGAAAAAACAGATAGGAAAATAAAAACTTTAGAGAATAGGAACACTTACTTAGAAACAAATAATAAGGCCCTGGAGGAACGGATAACTTATCTGGAAGTGCGTGAAAAAGAGAAAAATATAGAAATCTTTGGTTTAGAAGAGCAGAGAAATGAACAACTAGAGGATATGGTGAAAAATTTAGGCCATAAAATAGGCGTAAAAGCTGACACTATACGTGAGATAAGGAGGGTAGGCGAAGAAATCAAAAACGGTACTCCGCGCGCCGGTGTGGTCTTAGAGAAAAAACCTCGCCCGATAGTTATCACTCTGGATTCGCGCTCTTCTCGAGATAAATGGTTAGCTACTAGAAAAACTCATCAATTAACTAATGATGACGTATTTATGAATGGGAACAAGCAGCGAATTTATATTAATGAAGATTTAACAAAATATATGCGTAACTTGTTATGGACAGCGAAATGTGAATTGAAACCTGTATATAAGTATATTTGGATCCAAAATAATAAAGTATTAATAAAAAAAGATGACCCAAACGATCCAAAAATTAGAGCTATACGTACACTAAAGGACATAAACCTTTACGTAACAAACACATAATGTGGGTAATCAATGAAATGTTTACCGAAACCATGAGTTACTTCTTAATAAAATTCGATGATCAGATTTTACATATAGGATCTAATGTTACATATGATAGGTACATAAGTATAGATAACTGGCAACAAAAAATCAAGTATTCTGACGGAAATTTGAACATAATTCACTTGAATATAAAATCACTTAGAAAACATTTCAATGAATTGCAGGTATTATTACATGACTGCAAAGAAAAAATTGATATTGTGGCGCTTACGGAAATAAACATAAAGAAACGAGAACTGCCATAATATAATTTGAAAGGATATGACACATTCATATATACGAGAGAACTGAAAAGGGGAGGGGGGATATTAGTTTACGTAAAAAACAGTTTAAATTTCACGGCTAAAACAATTAAGTCTAACTATTGTGAGATGATACACGGGCAACTATTTCAAGACGGAAGGAAAGTCATTCATATATTGATTGTCTATAGGCCACCTAAATCGAATAAACACGGTTTTGTGCAAGAAATACAAGATTTGATACTAAAAATTTCTCGAGGTTGTGAAATAATCATGATGGGTGATACTAACCTAGATCTAATGGACAGAACTGTTAGTGCGACTAACCAGGACATAAATAATATGTGTGAGGTAGGACTGGAATGTGCAATTAATGACTTCACGCGAGAGGAGGTGTACAATGGCACTGTGACGCGAACGTGCATAGATCATGTATGGATTCGAACCCACTGTAAGGTATCATCCTATGTGTTAGTGTGTAAATTATCGGACCATTATTTGATCGGTGTGTGTATAGAAAGTAGGTCGTCAGTACTTCCGCCTACCAGTGAGGAGCTTTGTTCAAATATTTTAAATAATAAAAAGGTAACAGAGGGATTGTAAAATATAATATGGACCGAAATACTAAACTGTAAGTGCCCACTTTCTTTATATGATAAATTGTGTTATAACTTCTCTAGTGTATACGAAAGTGCTAAAATACGAGTTCCTCTGCCTCATAAAAGAAAAAATAAACCTTGGATAACAAAAACACTCCAAAATATGATTATAATTAGGGACAAACTCTTTCATAATTGGAAAGGGAACCCAAATGATATGAATTTAAGAATACAGTATAACACGTATAGAAATAGAGTAAATAAATATATAAATAAAGCCAAAAATACTTACCGTCAAGAAGAGATTAAAAAATGTAACAAAAATATTAGAAAGATATGGGGTAAAATTAATGAATGGGTGGGGAGAGAGAGGAAAAGCCTAGATACTGGCATTTTAAAGTATTTGGGCAAAACAGATAGCACTATAAATATATGTAACAATTTTTCCACTACATTTACGAAAGACATTTTAGATGTAAAACATATTTGTGCTCATAAATTTATGAATAGAGATAGTTATGTGAACAGCAGTCAAGTGTCACTAAGGTATCAAAAAGCTACTCCAGAAAATATAATCAAAATTATAGATTCGTTAAGCTGTTACAAAGCTGAAGGGATAGACAAAATACGTGTGAGAGATGTAAAATATTTAAAATATAAACTTGGTCCTGTAATAGCTTTGTTTATTAATTTATCTATGGAGTCAGGATTATATCCCGACCATATAAAAGCAGCTATAATAAGACCTATTTTTAAATAGGGCACCCACACCGATTATTCAAACTATAGACCAATAGCAATACTATCAGTCATTAATAAAATTGTAGAAAAGTACATAGTCACTCAAATAAGCTCATTCCTGGAGTGTCACAGTATACTATCGACTGCTCAGCATGGTTTCCGACGGGGCCGGAGCACGGCTTCGGCTTTGTCGCGGTTCTCAGACGACGTAAATAGTTGCTTAGACCAGCGGAAGCAGGTGGTGGTGGTCTACATTGATTTCAAAAAAGCATTTGATACTTTGGAGCACCACCAGCTGCTTCAAGCTATGGAAGAGTGTGGGATCGCCGGACCGGTCAATAAGTGGCTACGAGCCTATCTCACGGGTAGAACACTGAGAACCATGGTGAATGGTATCGTCGGCGAACCGCGGCAGATAACCTGTGGAGTGCCCACCGGTTCCGTGTTTGGGCCAGTCGGATTCATCATGCATGTTAACAGTATGAGCAATGTAGTACATAACTGCCGTATATATATGTATGCTGACGACACCTGCCTGGTATATGCAGATAAAAACTTATGTGACATAGAATGTAAGGTACAGGCGGATTTAACTAATGTTATAAAATGGTCACATGACAACGGCATTGTTATTAATATAGACAAGACTAAGTGTATGCATATACAATCGCCATACGCACGGAACAAAGATAGGCCGCCGCGTATAGTGGGTCATAGTTTTGAGTGCTTGCACAGAACCTGCGACATTGACATAAATGCTGTGGAGTGTACGTGTGCAAGTATTGAGGTGGTGGTGGAGTACAAGTACTTGGGTATGACTGTCGATTGCAAATTCTCATGGAAAACGCACATAACACAACTATGCGAAAAACTGCGATCCGTACTTGTGAAGTTCCATCACCTCAGTTTTGTACTAAATAGGGCTACCTTGTATACTGTCTACTATGCGCTAGTGGAATCGCTGATTTCTTATGGACTGGTATGCTATGGACGCACTTTTAAAACATACTTAGAACAAATAAAGTTGCTACAAATCAGATTTCTAAAAGTGTTAGTTGATAAACATACTAAGGTGCGTTGCAAAAATAGTAATTATGAACAACTATTTTGTGAATGTAAAGTGCTGCCAGTACATGAGAAGTCGGTGCTGCTGTTGGCATTGGAACATTGTATAGGGGATGAGTATAAACGTACAATAACGCGGGAAAGATCTCAAAGGATGGGTAAACGGAAATTTGAAGTACCTGTTTGTAATAACTACTACGGTCAAAGGGCCAGTAAATATTTAGTGCCAGTACTTTTTAATAGTCTGCCAGAGGATATTTGTGATATATGTAATAGCAACAGCTCTCATGTAAAAGTAATGTTCAAATCGAGGTTAGTAAAGTATTTACTTGAGAATCTTCAGTGTAATATTGATACGAGTATTTCTTAATTGATGAGAAGCGTATTGTGTAAATTTATTTTTTGTAATATAGAGGAAATAATGTTATACGAATTGTGTACAACTTTCATGTGAATTTCATAAGGAGCTACGGCTGCCAACAAACTGTCCTGCAGTTTGGCAGAAGTAAAATAGAATGTAAAATGATTTATAAATAGGTAATAAACATTTTTTCTTTTTTTCTTTCTTTTCTTCAGTACTAAAGTTAAAAGTCTACCTTAGGGACACACATTTCGAGTAAATTTACGAAGTTTTTTTCTTGTTTTTCGCTATTTGACTTACCGCCGTTGCTTCAAATTGACCCTGAGTGCTCTCCTGCATCCCGTAGGAGAAGATAATCCTGAAAAATAAAGATTTTTTTTTTATTTTGTACTTAGGATTTTTTAAATCCTGAAATTTTCGAAATTTTTAGAGGTTTTTGTCGATTTACTCGATAATCCCTCATGTTAAAGTTTTCATTTTTACAGTTTAGACGGCTCTCATCTAGACCCGTCTAATAACCTCTTTTATTGAAGTCCGGCAAATAAAACTTAGATATTATCACATTTAGTTTGAATTTTGTTAATTTTTTGTTTTTGTTGAAGGTTATTGTCGAATATTTCGATAATACTTATTTTTGTAGTTTCTTATTATATAAACCTAGTTAGATCTCATCTAGATCTACCTAGTAAATAGCTTTTTACATAAGTCCGGTACATAGAAGTTTGCAATTTTCGATATATAAACATACATTTTGGTATTTTTTGAGGTTTTTGTCGAATAACTCGGCAACCCTTACATTTAAAATCATAATTTTTGCATATTTAGGAAGGTCTCGCCGAGACCCGTCGATCGACACCCCATTCGTCCGGTTCGAGCTAGTGGAATATCAAAAATTTTCAGTTATAAGATTTTCAGTACTAAAGTTAAAAGTCTACCTTAGGGACACACATTTCGAGTAAATTTACGAAGTTTTTTCTTGTTTTTTGCTATTTGACTTACCGCCGTTGTTTCGATTTGACCCTGAGTGCTCTTCTGCGTCCCGTAGGAGAAGATAATTCTGAAAAATAGAGATTTTTTTTTTATTTTGTACTTAGGATTTTTTTAATCCTGAAATTTTCGAAATTTTTAGAGGTTTTTGTCGATTTACTCGATAATCCCTCATCTTAAAGTTTTCATTTTTACAGTTTAGACGGCTCTCATCTAGACCCGTCTAATAACACCTCTTTTAGTGAAGTCCGGCAAATAAAACTTATATATTATCACATTTAGTTTGAATTTTGTTAATTTTTTGTTTTTGTTGAAGGTTATTGTCGAATATTTCGATAATACTTATTTTTGTAGTTTCTTATTATATAAACCTAGTTAGATCTCATCTAGATCTACCTAGTAAATAGCTTTTTACATAAGTCCGGTACATAGAAGTTTGATAATTTCGATATATAAACATGCATTTTGGTATTTTTTGAGGTTTTTGTCGAATAACTCGGCAGCCCTTATATTTAAAGTCTAATTTTTTGTATATTTAGGAAGGTCTTGCAGAGACCCGTCGATTGACATCTCATTTGTCCAGTTCGGGCTAGTGGAATATCAAAAATTTTCAGTTGTAAGATTTTCAGTACTAAAGTTAAAAGTCTACCTTAGGGACACACATTTCGAGTAAATTTACGAAGTTTTTTCTTGTTTTTCGCTATTTGACTTACCGCCGTTGCTTCAAATTGACCCTGAGTGCTCTCCTGCATCCAGTAGGAGAAGATAATCCTGAAAAATAAAGATTTTTTTTTTATTTTGTACTTAGGATTTTTTAAATCCTGAAATTTTCGAAATTTTTAGAAGTTTTTGTCGATTTACTCGATAATCCCTCATGTTAAAGTTTTCATTTTTACAGTTTAGACGGCTCTCATCTAGACCCGTCTAATAACCTCTTTTATTGAAGTCCGGCAAATTAAACTTAGATATTATCACATTTAGTTTGAATTTTGTTAATTTTTTGTTTTTGTTGAAGGTTATTGTCGAATATTTCGATAATACTTATTTTTGTAGTTTCTTATATTATATAAACCTAGTTAGATCTCATCTAGATCTACCTAGTAAATAGCTTTTTACATAAGTCCGGTACATAGAAGTTTGCAATTTTCGATATATAAACATACATTTAGGTATTTTTTGAGGTTTTTGTCGAATAACTCGGCAGCCCTTATATTTAAAGTCTAAATTTTTGCATATTTAGGAAGGTCTCGCCGAGACCCATCGATCGACTTCCCATTTGTCCGGTTCGGGCTAGTGGAATATCAAAAATTTTCAGTTGTAAGATTTTCAGTACTAAAGTTAAAAGTCTACCTTAGGGACACACATTTGGAGCAAATTTACGAAGTTTTATCTTGTTTTTCGCTATTTGACTTACCGCCGTTGTTTCGATTTGACCCTGAGTGCTCTTCTGCGTCCCGTAGGAGAAGATAATCCTGAAAAATAGAGAATTTTTTTATTTTGTACTTAGGGTTTTTTAAATCCTGAAATTTTCGAAATTTTTAGAGGTTTTTGTCGATTTACTCGATAATCCCTCATGTTAAAGTTTTCATTTTTACAGTTTAGACGGCTCTCATCTAGACCCGTCTAATAACCTCTTTTATTGAAGTCCGGCAAATAAAACTTAGATATTATCACATTTAGTTTGAATTTTGTTAATTTTTTGTTTTTGTGGAAGGTTATTGTCGAATATTTCGATAATACTTATTTTTGTAGTTTCTTATTATATAAACCTAGTTTGATCTCATCTAGATCTACCTAGTCAATAGCTTTTTACATAAGTCCGGTACATAGAAGTTTGCAATTTTCGATATATAAACATACATTTTGGTATTTTTTGAGGTTTTTGTCGAATAACTCGTCAGCCCTTATATTTAAAGTCTAAATTTTTGTATATTTAGGAAGGTCTTGCAGAGACTCGTCGATTGAAACCCCATTTGTCCGGTTCGGGCTAGTGGAATATCAAAAATTTTCAGTTGTAAGATTTTCAGTACTAAAGTTAAAAGTCTACCTTAGGGACACACATTTCGAGTAAATTTACGAAGTTTTTTCTTGTTTTTCGCTATTTGACTTACCGCCGTTGCTTCAAATTGACCCTGAGTGCTCTCCTGCGTCCCGTAGGAGAAGATAATCCTGAAAAATAGAGATTTTTTTTTTATTTTGTACTTAGGATTTTTTAAATCCTGAAATTTTCGAAATTTTTAGAGGTTTTTGTCGATTTACTCGATAATCCCTCATCTTAAAGTTTTCATTTTTACAGTTTAGACGGCTCTCATCTAGACCCGTCTAATAACCTCTTTTATTGAAGTCCGGCAAATATAGCGTGCTTCCTGTAGAGCGTATAATGTCGGACTGCCCGCCGATACGTTAAGTGGAACACTTCATATTATATTACAGTAATATTATTTGATTTATAATTCTTTTTCAACTTTAAAAATGTATGCAGCCATATTTATTTATTACAGAACAGTAACTTAAAAAGTCTAATGTTATCTCGAGATCAAAGAATATTAGAACAGCAAGTGGAAATCGATCATCTTCGTGAACAAAATGCTCGACAAAATGCTGTTATTTCATCCCTCAAAAAGAAAATTCAAGATCTTGAAGAATCACATCGCAATCTTCAAAGTTCTCATGGAAGAAGTGAAATCACCGTCCAGACATTACAAAGAGACAATCGATACTGTGAAGAAAAGATTAAAGACTTGGAAAAAAAATTGCGATCTCTTGAATTAGAATGTCATAATGAAGAACAGCAAAAGGAAAATGCCCGGTGCCAATTCCATGATTTAATACGACGAATGTCTGCAGCCCTTGAAGCTGACTTTTGTGATACAAAACATACTCACTCCCCAGAAAGTTTAATTATAAAAGCAGCTGAGCTCGTACAAGATATCACAAGATTGAAAAATAAATGTATGGGTACTACAGAAAATTTATCCACCGTCGAACAAGAATTCAGAAGCTGCAGAGATGCTTTAGAAAGATCAAATGCTGACAAAGAGATGCTACAAAGATAACTGACACAACAACTCTTGGACATTGAGAGACTTAAGCAAGAAAAAGAGTCTCTCACAGTTCAAAACAGAGTAATTGAACGAGAATTACATGACGCAAGGGAAAAACTATCACATTGTACTAAAAACTTGAACGTTGTTACTGACAATGTTAATCAAAATGAGTCAATAATAATACAAATGAAAGGTAAGACATGAAATAAGTAGTTATTGCACGTAATAATAGTTCAGCACTTGTTTAATGTTGAGTGTTTAAAAACCTTTACTTTTTTGTAGAGGATTTAAGACATCGTGATGAGAAATTTCAACGGCTTCATGCCGAGTTCCGGAATACGATGGAATCAATAGCTATTTTACTAAGCTTACCTACGCGATTTGTAGAGGCACATGAAAGTACTATTAAAGACAGTATTCGAGAAATTTTAGGTGAAAATAAGGACAAATCTGTCGTAAGTATATACAAGCTATTAATAATTTAGTTTAATATTGAGTTTCAGAAATAAAAGTTTATTATTTATATTTCTTACTGTTACCACTCCGTGTAAGTATATACAAGCTATTAATAATTTAGTTTAATATTGAGTTTCAGAAATAAAAGTTTATTATTTATATTTCTTACTGTTACCACTCCGTGTTGTGTAAACTGATTTAAAATATTTAATTTATAGTCGTGATTGTATCAAACGTAACGATACTTAAAATAAAACTTAGTTATGTATGGATACTTGTTATAATCTCTAGAAGATTTATCCAAAACATTCTTCGAATTCAATTACATGAATTTCCATGTTTCTATATCGCCTTGTACTTGGGTTGAGCACGTCTGATGGTAGTCGTTCCATATAAAAAATTAAGTTCATCCGTATTATACTAGAGTTAAACAGCCGACTTCAAACCAATTTGGAAACTCTTCTCTTACTCCAAAACACTTCCGAACAGAACTACTTTAAAAATAGAATAGAGCTTACTCCTTCCTAAAAGGCCGGCAACGCACTTGTAACGCCTCTGGTGTTGCGGGTGTCCATGGGCGGCGGTAATCGCTTACCATCAGGCATCAAAACATTGCAAATAAAACATAATTATATGTCGGTCACACTTACTTTAAAGAGTTAAGACGAACGTCAGCTCGCAAACAACCTCTTGATTGACATTTGAATGTCTCTTTAGAGCCCCCGCAAACTACAGACTTTCGATCAGCCGATGGTTCGGTTGGTTTCTTAAAATCAGTATGTATGTATGTAAGATGTACGGGAGTGCGCACATTCCCTTAATGTTAGTCAATTTTGATTGCTTCAATCAATACAAGACGAGTAATTTTGTTTTTTTTACAAAGCTTCAGTTAATCAGGTAAAGTCTTTAATAGACTGATTTTCAAAATATGATTACGATTGTGTTTACATTTACATATTATTACTAATGAAACAGCAAATCGAAGCAATGCGTGACAAGTTGGGCATGGAATCACAACAGCTAGGCAGGACTGCACACTTACACGACCAAGCCACAACACGAGTGCGGATTCTTGAGGATGAGCGGAACATGCTCGAAACTAAAGTGCATAAGCTGGAATCAGAATTCGGGGCCCTGGAGCTGTCTAGAGAGAACTTACGCAAGGACAAAGCAAACGTTCGTATTTTTTATTTATATTTTTATATTTTCGGTACTAATGCGTTTATTTAAGTTTCAGCTATTTCTGCCAATGTCAAGTATTTATAGTCTTCAATTCTAAGTCTTCGAGTCTTTAAGTCGTCGTCGTGATGAAATTAATGATAAAATGTCGATGACATGAAATGTGGACAGTCTTTCGAAAAAACAAAAAACGATCTCCACTTATAATCTTACAGTCCTTAAAATATTTGATCTTTGTGACAGATGCCTATGAAATCGATAAAGTACTCGTAACTATAAACAAACGATATAACTTTTTATATCACCTATATTTTCGTTATTCGTGTGCCAGTTTTATAACAAATGCAATTATACGTATCTCGTAAGTTCTAAAGTCACAACAGGAATTACGCTATATTTTAAGAACTATAGATAATTCTTAAAATATAGCGTGATCCATATATTTTATGATTTGGGAGAGGCGGGAGGCCTATTTCTAGCAGTAAATGTCTTATGACGATGATGATGAAAAATGATCTAATTATAATAAACTTCTGATTTGTGCTTGAGCAAACAAACAATTTTATTATAAAGTTAAAAAGTTCAGTGAAACCTGGTTAACTGAGACATCAAGAAGCCTGCAAATTTGTTTTACTTATAGAGGCGTTTTACTTTCCCAGTGTCTCAGATATCTAGGTATAAATAAATATCCGTCTCATTTACAGAGGGCTCCATTCATGCAGGTCAGAATACAGGTTATAATAATAATAAATATTTCGGACAACTTACACACAACGCCATCTAGTCCTAAGCCAAGCAGAGCTTGTGTTATGGGTACACTAAACAACTGATATAAATACATATATACTTTTTTTTAAATACATACATATTGTACATAGAAAACACCCAAACTCCGAAACAAATATTTGTAGATCATACAAACATTTGGTCCGATCCGGGAATCGAACCCGAGACCTCAAAACAGCAGTCGCATACGCTACCATTGCGCCACAGAGGAAGTCACTTCTAGTTATAGAGGTGCGACTATGAAATAAAATAACGCATTATGTAACGTACGTATTTTTATAAATACATAGTAAAAAAATGTGAACAGCATGTATGAAATATAAAAATCTGTCATTTTAGTATTTTAGAAGTATCAGCCGTCAGATGTTTTCCGATGTTATAAATTTTATCAAATAAGTATGATTTGGTCACCAATTGATGTCATTTCAAAATAACAGTCCACAGTTTCTAGTGCTTTTACCGCTTTTCGTTTAGCAATTTTTACTAAATTTATTTCCGAACCCGTCCGAGTCGTCATTTTCAAAGAAGCTAAGCGATGTCATGTCAATTACAGAGGTTAATGTATATGAAATTCACTCACTGTCTCGACTCACTTTCGATAAAATCGAAAGAACAAATCATTGCACTTCGTCCCACTAACAGAGATAATTCAGTTAGGTGCCAAAGAGATAGAACCTCAGCATGAGTTCCAACTCTTAACTTAAGTTTCACTGTACCTACATAGAAAAAAAAAAGTTGTTCGTTCATAAATCACTTCGTTATTAGAATTATGTGACGTTAGAAAAGAGATTATTATTTAGAAAACATGGTTATAAATATCGAAGTACATATACCATAGACAAGACCACACTTTTGGAGGTTGTCTTAACTTTTTGAGTGCCAACGGCACCGCGGCACACTCTCAGCGTTTTTTCAACTCAGGGGCGCACAATACATACTCCCGAAAATTGTATACGGGAATCGTACGGTCTACAGCACTTTAAGGGGAACCAGTATGGGCAAGCACTCTGACGACTCTGAACAGCTCGACGTGATGGCCATCAGAATCAGAGTGATATGAGTAAAACCCCTCTAACGAATGTAATCTTCCGGATGACGCAGGTGCTTTTCAGGCCGTTTCGACAATTACCTACCTGTGTCGGATTGATCTATGTCGGGGATGGCGGAAGAAATCAATTGCATTTCTCGTTTCCCCGGCTGTTGGTAAGCAGAGGAACACTACCGTTTCTAGTCTGTAAGGGTCCGAGGAACCTCGTCTCATCCATAGGGGACCATCACCACACCCATTTTTTTTTTTTAACGTGTGGAAACCCCCTCGGGCCGTCACCCCACCGGGGTTTGCGGCGGGGTGGTGTGTCGGAATCGAACCGACTAAAACCACACGGTGTGCCAACTCTGCGCCTGAGAAGGGAGGGGTACGGGAACTGCTGATATTAACACGACCGGACCCCAACCATCACCACACCCATAGGGCAAGGCGAGGTCCTTAATCCTGTTAACAAATAAAACAACAAATACCTTTCATGTTCAAACCGAAAGAGTATTAATAACATTAATTGTATTATATGTTACAGTTTGTCGCATTTCTTGAACGCCTCAGCAGAACACTAAATATGGATGAGCTCACCCAAGACATCGGAATAGAATTACATACTGATTCTATTATACATCGTGCAGAGCAATTGGCGAGGCTTGAGAGCGATAAAATTGTCGACAAGGTCAGTCAGTACAATTAACAGGCTGTCCAAACGGAGGAATAGCTCACAGGTCCTAGGGCCTAGTGCGAGTTTATTTCATGTTAACTCTTTCTTGGCACTTCCCTCATTCGGCGTTGTGTGAAATATTTACCGACAGCAACTCCAAACGCGATTGCCGTCGATAGCGAGTTGGTGTAAAATGTAACTGTTTATCTCAGTGCCTGAGACATAATGTGCCTATGTAATCTAAGCAGTATTTGTAACATATTCTGTTATATTACAAACATCGTTTATATGGGACGTAATGTGAATCATGCACTGTGTTAATATGAACTGCTTGATACAATTTGTTTGTGCCCGTCCGGTCCACGTACACGGGTCCCGGACCCCGGACTTGAGTCCGATCTGGTAAAAATCTTCTTGTTGACTCTTTGATCTTCTAAATAATATTAATATTATGTGTAGATATTATGTTTATAGACTGTTCCATAGATATTTTATACTTATTTAGATCAACCACCAATATGGTATCAATATAATTTACGCGCACGTGTAATTACATGAAGTGTGAATCTCAAGGCCTTCCTTGTATAGGTACGTAAACGTTTTGTTAATGGATTATAGAGACTTTCTTTATCTCTTAAAAAACCGTGTTCTCCGTTCCGTTTATTCTATGTATTTCGTTAACAGGTTTTGTTATTTGTTAATCTTATGTCATGAGATAGTTAATGCCTGAAATATCTAAGTAAAATAGTATGTTTCTTAGGAGTTTTCCAATTATTCAGTCTTAATATATGTATTTTGTAGCATCGTGTAATGTCATTATAGTACAAGAGCCGGTGAAGAGAGAGAGAAGAGAGAAGACTTACACCCATCTCATTAACAGTTTTTTTTATTATTTTACTAATAAATGAACAGACCTATGATACCTTGCCTATCTAAGCTACTATGACTATTTTGATTTAATCCAATCTTGACTATTTTTAATACAATCTTGAAGAAGACTTAACTATGCGACGGAAACAAATAATTATGCTGCAATTCATCTTTCAAAATTCTAAACATTATTGTAAGACGCACTAAAATATGATATGGACTACATTACATTCTTGTTTTTTAAGTTACAACCTACTTAATATTACTTATAGTTTGTTCATATATATAGTAGAGCGTTTAGATTTGAGTAAACGGTTTAAGTTTTACAGAAACAATGTATAAAAGAATTGTTTCCCTTTAAAACTTCTACAATTAATCCGGAACTGCATATGTCTATATTATAAGGTATATTATAATTCATTATAACTAAGGTGCAGGTTCGGCCTCACATGGAGTACTGTCCATATCTTTGGATGGGGGCGCCCCATTACCAGCTCCTTTCTCTGATCCGCATTCAACTGCAATCTCGCAACTCGAATCGTCGATTGCCAAGAACTTTAAATTCGGCTAGACTCTCTGGCGTTGCGTAGAGATGTGGCTTCATTGTGTATCTTCTACCGCATTTACATTGGGGAGTGCTCCGAGGAATTGTTCGGACTGATCCCTGTCGCCTCTTTCCGCCATCGTCCTATCGATACATCTGCTCGTTTTCCCCCTATTTCTTAAGAAAAACACCTGTTTATGGTAAATTTATTCACGCTGTTATAGCATCACGCTACGGGCAATAGGACACGCAGACGATGTTGCGTGGGTCAGCTAGTTCGATATAATCGGCAAACGTAATTCGTATTTTGTAACAATCAATAGGTCTATGGTATAAAATATCTATGGATTGCTGTACAAAGCATTCGATGTATCTCATATTGTGTTCGTGTTAACGTCATGTGTGTTTAATATAGCTGCTATATTATGGATACTATGGCACCCTACCGAGACTGCGCAGAGAACGATCATTATCCTAAGGAAGTAAGACATGCACTATTTAAAATCTGCATGGTAAAATACATCATTACATGTATACGAATAGTACCTATTCATTCGAAATACATTTTAACGCTTACTTAGGATCATTTTCACTAATCACGCTTAATAGATTGACATGACAGCCTTACTATAAATAAGAGACGACAAGATAATCCAAAAGACACGTAAACTTTTTGACACATTTTCGATGTTCAGTAGACTAGACTCTGATGAGCAACTTGATCTAATAGATAAAAGGATTATTCTAAAATGTCACTGCATCTAACTAACTTAGATAAGATCTAGCAGTTCCATCTAACGTAGTCATCTAGAAATAGAGATTCATACGATAGCAAGTATCTAGTTACATATGATTTCTACAGTTTTGAGGTATAGTTAATATTGCCTCTTTTATTCAGGTCTATTTGATTAGAGACGGCATTGTATCGCATTATCTAATTTAAAATTATAATAAAATATTTTATGGATTAAATTTAAGAGCGAAAGGTTAACAAATAAAACTTCTTTCTTGCAACTTAATCATGAAAACAGACATCATTATCATCAGGCGTGGAAATTTCAGGTTAAAATACAGTTAATTTAGAAATAGTTGTTTAATTGAATACCAAAATCATTAGACAAACTCATGATGAACAGCGTATTTGTTTTTACAATACTATATAACTAATACGATGTCCCATAGTGATTTTAAAACTAAAAACATTTTATTAGGTACCGAAACAATTAAATGTTACGTCTACAACATTAACCACGTATCCAACACATTATTTCATTAAGCCTACATGCATATCTAATTTTTCATTAGTCGGGAACCTGTGATTATTAAATACAAATAAATCATAATTATACGTAAATTTAGTTAAGCGTATACATGAACTTATATTGCGTAAATGTAATTTACTATATAATGTTTGTACTTACTTGTCATTTCACATAAATTATTACGCCTTAGAAAGACAGGTCCACATTCTCGTTGTTACAGCGCGGAATAAAATCTATTGGCATTACAAATAAAATTAAAAGGACACGAATGCGGAAGTTCAAATCATTATTCACTTGTAATGAAAAAAATTGCCAATGCTACATTACAACGAAAGCAAGGCTGCGAAATTTGATTTTAAACAACAGATTATTTGAAAGCGAGAAAATAATTTTCTTATTTCTTAAAGTACCTAGTACAGTACTAAGTAGGTACTTAATCTATCTAGATGAGAAAATTGACCTTGTTGATGTAATATATTACGTATTAACTCAGGTGCAGATTCCCATTTATCTCCGTGATCTTCTCTCGTTCTCAACTCTATTGTATTTTTAGGGTTCTGTACCTCAAAAGAAAAAACGGCACCCTTATAGTATCACTTTGTTGTCCATCTATCTGTATGTCACGACACTGTTCAGAACCCTTGGTGTGCGAGTCCGACTGGCACTTGATCTTTTTTTTATATGAATTTACCCGATTACTTGCAGATGAATGGCCGGATTTCAGAATTCCTTTTTGTTCGAAAGTATATATCTACTTTACTGTTAATTCAGTAACATTTCTACATCAGGTTACATAAAGGCAAGGCAATACCTGCCGCAATACTCTTGATAACAATATTTTCAATGATTGCTTAGCATAAAATGTTCTAAAGTATCAAGAGCACAACAATTAACGTCCCGTTGCTGAGTTTATAATAGCAATAGTAATATTTTGTTAAGGGCCATGGGCATTTTACAGCTGATAATGCTGATCATTTTAAAATAATGTATAACAGTTGAGACACCTTGAAGTCGTTTACGCTGTTTTAAAAAGAAAATTATTAACTTAACATGACTCAACGTATTTAACTTTGGTGTGTCAAAGTTTTTACTGAATTTAGTATGATAATTACCTCGGATTTTCTAATAAATTTAAATAAGTTATTCCATAACATGAATAATTTGTCATTATTCTTTAGAAATTTGGTCTTTACAATTAATGGATTTAGTTGTGGAATTTTAATTCGACTCATTGATCTTCTACTGACGAAATGTTATCAGAGCCATCGTTTTTACTCTCGAGCTATTTTGTATGACGGCGTAACAGTGTAATATTAACATCTCTTATTTTACAGAAATAATAACAAATGTATCGAAGTTGTGAGGAAAGGGTTTGTAAGGAATGATTACTAACAAGACCTTTTAAGTTTTTTTTTTACGCTTCATTTCGATAAATAACAACATAATATTGATTTAGAAGGACGATAATAAAGAGATTAGAGTCAGTTTCTTCATTATCGCTCAAATTCGACATTTTGCTGTTGCGTTGTGTGTGGTCTTGATCTTCAATACATTAAAGGTATTTTTAATACAAACATTCGCAACAAAAAAGTGTCTTCACACACTCATATTAGAATTTGTATTTGTAAATCGTTTGATTAAATAAAAACAAATAGTAACCTTGGTAGTAAATAAAAGAATCAGCGCGAAATTCGATACAGTGTAGTGTAGATGCGCTACAAATAAGGCAGCACCGTAAAATACACAAGAAATGAACCATTGGCCTCTTCCTTCTTCCAACATCGCTGCATAATATCGACCGACTTTTGTGTAGTCTAAACAAAGCATAAACTTTGTACCAAGGAATGTTAACATAATAAAGTGTTGCGTTAAAATCGGATCTACCTACGGTGAGTGAAAGCTCTTTCCACACATTATTACGTGCGTTATAAAATTATGGTATTCTATTAGACGGGTTCTTAGTAAACCTGTGTATCACACATCAAATTGTTTAAAAATAACTTAAATACGACGCCTTTTGGATGTGCGATTGCGAGCTATATTTTAGGTTCTACTTAGAAATAAATCGTATCAGTTGTAATGAGGTAAGTTGAGTGCATAAAGGCGTAGTTGTAAGGCTGGTCGACGCCGTTTTTACAATGATGGCTATTGTGGGTGCGATCTTCACATTTGTTCACTGTTGTGCCTATGACAAAAAAGCGTCTTGCTAAACTTGCTCGTTATCGGTAACTTTTTACTTACAAACCCTATTCCAATATGAAATCCAGACAAATTCAAAAGCAGAATTTGACTAGATTATATTGCTTCATCACTTATAATGATCACCTGTCAAATCGATCTGCCTACTCATTTCAATGTGCTCTTAAACCAAACTGTTATATAGGTGCGTAGCAATAAGACAGCGGTTGAATGCAAACTGATTTATTATTCGTCCACCCGCCGGGACGCGATATATTATACTTAATGTAGGTAGATACATAACACTTTTCCCTCTTAAGAATAAACTAACTATCTTATGACATAAATATGAACCTTAAGACCAAGGAAACATTTAATTATTTTTTTTCGATGACAATCTATCTTATAACTAAGTTATAACATTTTATGAAGTTAATAATAAGTGTATGGAATAGACACTTATAGGTAATTTCACAAGTAGGTACCTATATATTACAATCTTATTTATACATTTTTAGTCTTTCACGACATTGAATAGCAGCTTCCCTGCGCTGTGGTTTATCAGTATTAGCGCCAGAAGACAACAGCGGCACCGGCGAAGTCGGGCTTGCGCCTGCTCCTTCCTCCCTACTATCAAATGACTCCTTACACTCCTCCTCATCTGACATAGTCGTCAAACCAGCCGTTGACTTGATAGGCGAACTAGCCACCACTTGGCACAGTGAATGACGTGGTTTTCTAGCGAGTATTTGGTCAATGTGTCTTTTATGCACATGACCATCTTTTGCTGTAACGTTATACGATACAGGACCTATTTGTTCCTTTACCACGCCCTCAGTCCACTTATTGCCAGATTTGGAATAGTTACGCATCAGTATCGGTTCGTTTTGCTCAACCACTCGCAACGGTATGTTACGGGCTCGCTGCTCCTCAGTAAGTTGACGCGCGCGCACACGCTCAGCGGCAACGGGACGCAGTAGGTCTAGTCGACCGCGCAGCCGTCTGCCTAACAGAGCAACCGCAGGTTCGCATCCCGTTGTGCCCTGTTCCGTGTTTCGGTACATAAATAAAAATCGGTTCAGAGCTTTATTTATGTCCTCCCTCTCAAATTCTGCTTTTTTAAGTACCCTTTTAATAGTGCGCACGGCATTCTCCGCTGCGCCATTGCTGGAAGGGTGATACGGTGGTACCAGGGTGTGTTTAATACCGTTGCTCTCTAAATATTGAGAAAATGCCGCCGAAGTGAATGGCGGTCCATTGTCGCTAACAATGTGTTTTGGCAAACCGAAACGAGAAAAATGACCTCGCAAGCTGTCACAAACTGCACTAGCTGAGGTCGATTTGATTTTTTCTGCTTCGATCCATTTCGAATGCGCATCAATGATTATAAAGTAATAATGATTATTAAATGGACCGAGAAAATCTACGTGAACACGAGACCACGGTTCCGCCGGCCAAGGCCACGAGTGCAGCGGGGCGGCGGGGGCGCTGGGCGCATCTCCCTGCACGCTACACACTCGTGCGCAACCTCTTCTATGTCTCGATCGATATTTTCCCACCAAACGTAATTTCGTGCGATTTGTTTCATCTTGACTATACCCGGATGACCTTCATGGATCTCTTTTAAGATGTCGTTTCGTAAGGTATTCGGCACTACAATTCGATAACCCCAGATTATACACCCCTGGTTTATATGTAAATTGTCCCTTTTGTTATAATATTTTTTTTCAATATTATTGCCCTCATAATTCGTTGGCCACCCAAACATAATAAAGCCGTAGATCTTGCTTAATACCGAATCCTTCCTCGTTTCAGTTTTAATTTCATTAAAACTGATTGGAAAGTTTTCTTGCGCGTAATGCAGATAACTACCTTCTTCGTCTTCACCTCTTAATTGCTTTTTTGACAATTCTAGAGGGAGACGTGAAAGCATATCAGCAAAACAATTTTGTGTAGATCTTACAAACTGAATGGAAAAATCATATGCGGCCAACTTAACGGCATAACGTTGGAGTCTACTAGCTGCTGTTACTGGTAACCCTTTATTTTTACTAAAAATGTAACTTAAAGGACGGTGATCGCTCCGTAACTCAAAATGTCTCCCGTAAAGATATTGATGGTGTTTAGTGACCCCGAATACGATGGCGAGCGCCTCTTTGTCTATCTGGGAGTAGTTAGCCTCCGCGCTGTTGAGCGTGCGCGACGCGCAGCTGACGGGCCGCTCAGCGCCGTCCGCGTGTCGCTGCGTTAGTTACGCGCCTAGCCCGTACGCGCTGCTGTCCACTGACAAAATCAACTCCAAGCTGGGATCGTAATGCGCGAGCACAGGGGAACTGCTTAATACATTTTTTATTTTATTAAAAGCCGTACTACAATCAGCTGTCCAACTCCATTTCACATTTTTTTTCAATAAATCATACATTGGTTTTAATATGTCACTCATATTCACACAAAATTTTGAATAAAAGTTTACTAATCCTATAAAACTTTTCAGTTGAGTAACATTGGTAGGTGGGGGCGCTGCTACAATGGCCTCAATTTTTTTTGAATCAGTATGTAGTCCATACTTATTAATTTGATATCCTAAATAGGTAACACTGTCCTTGAAAAACTGACACTTACTAAAGTTTATCCTTAATCCGTTCTCTTTAAGCCTTTGTAGCACCGCCTTTAAATTTTCTAGGTGACTGGGTTTGTCTTTTCCGGTCACGCAAATATCATCAGCGAAGACCGCTGTCGATGGCAAGCCATTTAGCGTTTCTTCCATAATTTTTTGAAAATTTTCAGGTATACATTTAATACCGAATGGAACGCGCTTATATACAAATGTACCTACGTGTGTGGTAATGGCTGTCATCGCCCGCGAGTCCTCGTGTAAAAGACATTGTTGAAATGCATTAGACAAATCCAATTTTGTAAATTGCTCACCCCCTCCCAAAATCACAAACAGGTCTTCGATACGCGGCAGCGGGTAGTGATAGTCTTTTAACAGAGGATTGATTGTGACTTTGTAATCGCCGCATAATCTAATATTCCCATTTGTTTTAATTACTGGGACAATAGGCGTACCATAATCTGATCTTTCGACTTTGTATATGACGTCATCCCGCTGCAGCCGCTCGAGTTCCCTTTCAACTGGTTGCCGAAGCGCTAATGGTATTGGTCGCGCTTTTATAAACCTAGGTGACTCATCTTTAAGGTATAATTTAAACTTTGACTTAAACGTACCTAAACCATCCGCAAATACCTCAGGAAATTCTTTTCGCAAGGAAGTCGCCATCGAGTCTACTTCGGTTATGTTGTAGCATTCCACTATACCTAGCTTTAAATGTTTAATCCACGATCGACCCATCAGTGGCGGCCCCCCGTTTTCAATGACAAATAAATTTAATTTTGATTGCTTTTCACCAAAACTAACATTGACCACAACAAAACCAAGAGTCTCGATGACGTCCCCGGTATATGACTTCAGATTTAATTGCTTTTGTTCTATAGGAATATTCGGGAAATTTCTATCATAAAATTCTTTGGAAATAACAGATAACTTACTTCCGGTATCGATCTCAAATTTACATATAATATTCTCAACTTTTATTTTAACGTAATATGGACCATCACCGTTATTACTAACTACTAAATTATAGAAATTACAACCTTCATCCTCCGAGTCCGAACGGTGCAGAAAAAACTGATTTTTGTTTAAATATTTAGAACTTTTATTCTCATTTTTATTTTTCACACACACTGCTTTTAAATGGCCCCGTTGACCACACACATCACAGTTGTAATATTTAAACCGACACTTGCCATCCGTATGCCCTATTTTACCACATCTGGGGCAAGCGCGCTGCTGCCGGGTTGCGCCTGCCTGCGCCCTGGAGCCCCCGGTAGCGCCCGCGCCTATCCGGTGCAAGCCGTCGTCACGTGGTGCCGCGCCTACTGCGCCTGCCATGGCCGCGTGGCGCTCTGCCGCCTCCAGCGCCTGAGACAGCTCCACGGCACGCTTGTAGTCCACATTCTTTTCCGCAAAGATCCTCGATCTCATGTCTTCATTGTACAGACCAGATACGTATTGGTCGCGCAAGTTCTCCTCCAACTTATCCCCAAAATTACAACTTTTTGCGAGATGTTTCAGCGATTGTAGATAGTCGCGAACACTTTCACTTTGACGTTGAGTTCGCTGCCTGAATATGTGCCGTTCAGCAATTTCTGATCGTTCAGGTTCTAAGTGCTCTTTAACCAGTTTAACTAGTTCTGTAAAGGTTTTTGATTCCGGGGTACTTGGCGAGCATAAGTCACACATTAACTCATAACACTCCGCGCCCACTACCGTCACTAACGTAGCAACTTGAAGCGAATCACTAATGTTATTCAATGCTATAAACTGTTTCACTCTTCGAACGTACGCGTCCCAATTGCTATTTTCGAAATTGTATGGTTCTATGTGTCCGATCGGCATTGTAATAATGTTATTTTTACAAATACACGCGTGATAATTATCACCTCGTCGCCAGTGTTATATAGGTGCGTAGCAATAAGACAGCGGTTGAATGCAAACTGATTTATTATTCGTCCACCCGCCGGGACGCGATATATTATACTTAATGTAGGTAGATACATAACACAAACAAGGATACTTTGACTAAACATCAACAATAAGTCATAATTAAATTTCGTTACATCTGTATCTTATTCAAAATCAAGACTTCATTGCAATATCACCTTTAAATATCAAGAGCTGCCATTGACTTGCTGGGCTGGGCGTCACAGCGTTGGGCCCTCACTGCAGTCATCGGAGCCGTCACACGCTGCATGACCGACAGCGACAGCTGTTTTAAAGTTACCAGCGCCTCATGCCGCGCTGAGTGTGGCCGAGGATGGTCGGGACGGGTTTTACTCCCCATACGCTTAAGTGGCCAGCCGCGATGGGGCGACGTACGCGTGTGCAGTATCCGGCACCGTCGCCTAATAAGAAAGTTTACCAAGAGTCGGTGCCCGGTGCGGGCAGGGGCTGCAAGGGGTCTAGATGGCTTAATAACAAATTCCCATTTCAGGCGCAGAGTGGCCTACCATGTGGTTTTAGTCGGTCCGATTCCAACACACTACTCCGCCGCAAACCCCGGTAATGTGGTAGTCCGTGGAGGTTTCCACAAGTAAAAAATACTTTACATAAAGGTTAAATAAGACAAAGCTATTAGGTAAATCGTGTAAGTAATTGAATTTTGTTAATCATAAGTTAGTTGTTGTTCTAAGTTTTAATGAGTTATGTAATTAAGACAGTGTGATTCTGCTTCTCCCTTCAAGTCTAGACAAGTAAACTTGATATACCTACCGGTATATCAAGTTTCTGAAAGTCAAACGCCACTTGAAATTTTTTGAAATATATATTATATTGAAATAAACTTCGGTTTTGTGTAATGAAATTTAAAATTAATTCATAGCTACATATTTAAATAGAAAACGGTTTGTAAATTAAATTGGTTACTTGAGTCAGCAATAGAATGGGTATTCATAACTGTTATCTGAAGAAAAACGAATACCTACTTATTGTTATTAAAACTACTTTACTTTGATTACCTCATATAACTGCATTCTGCGTAAGAGACATATAATATGTACGCATATAAATTATGTTTTAGGGTTCCGTACCTCAAAAGAAATCTCTTTGTTATCCGTCTGTCTGTCAAGACCCTTTTTCTCAGGAACGCGTGGAGGTATCAAGCTAAAATTCATATCAAATACTCAGGTCTACTGTTTCTTTTAGTTGTGAAAATTCTTAAAAGGTACAGCCGTTTGCAGAACAACGTCTTATAGCATAGATAAAGGAAAAATTGCGAAAAGCATTAATTGTTAGTTACTTGATTACTTCATATACTCGTAATAAGCCGTTTATGCTGCAAATTTTCGACATTCGCAAGGGACTCAAAACCTAGGGTACTTCCCATGAACTTAGTATCTTGAAATTTGGTACGAAGCCACGTTTTTAATTACATCAAATAATATATCTACAGGTTTGTACGGAACCCTCGGTGTACGAGTCCGACTCGCACATAGCTAGTTTTTCTAAAGTAACAATAGTTTTTACATTATGTTTTCGTCTATATTTTACCAATGAGTCTCGGAAAACTGAATGTAAAAGCAATGTCTGCAACAATAAACTCAAGCACTAACACTACAGAAGAAAGGACTACCAAAAAGTCAGTTGAAATTTATAATTTTAGTTGGTTTATGTCAAAAAGAGATACGTCTTCATAGTTGGTATATATTTTTAATAAAACATCATAAAGCAATGAAGATGAATGCTTGCTCACTGACATGGGTAGCCTTCTATAATAAATCACATGGATATAAACAAACCGCAACCGTGTATTTTCCTGCCCATGTTCCGAAAAGTCATGTTTTATTTACATGTTGAGATGAATAATAATTCTTTTTGTGAAACAACGTTGTAAAACACGGTCTGTGGTAATGAGTGGCTATAAAAGAATACAGAGAGATAGTACCTAATTGTTTTAAGGTAGTAGAGCGACGCTGATTTCAGCACGAACGGGCCGACTCGACCGGGGCGGTACTACCCTCGCATAGAAGATCAACGAAAAATGACGGCGTTCGTGCTGTCGTGTTTGGTTGGTGAGTCGTGCTGATTTATTGCATTGTCTGCACGTGCAATGAATATGGTGACCACCACTCTTGGATTCTGTTTAAGATTTCCATCAGACGAGTAGAGTCCTTTTGGCAGGACCATACATAAAAAAGGTAAAGTGTAAGTTAGAGAGACATTTCGGTATTAAGAAATTAATATAAGTTACAAATGTATTCTTGCTCCAGGTATTACATAATATCCCCTCATTTATATGTATATGTAAAATCCCTTTCCTACGTTACATTTTCCTTGGTACCTATATTTCACACACTGCAACAAAACACCTAGGTAGAACACCAAATATATTGGTCCAACCTTTGTATCTGTAGGCAAACCAAGTAGGCCCTCCCGACGATCAACCCCAGATTGTCACGGAAGCGGATGCAACTCAAAAGGCTGCTGCTTCGGCTCTTAATTGGATCCAATAACTGGTCATGCACTACTTAACAAACATCTTTTCACTCTAGGTGTAACAGACAGTCCTCTGTGCAGGGCATGCATTGAGGAGGAAGAAACGGCCGCCCATGTCATCATGACATGTCCTGAGGTGGCAGAATACCGGGCGAGACACCTCGGATCACCAAGGTCACTTCCAGAAGTCGTCGGCTACGTGAAGGGTCTGCTAGGCTTCTTGGAGGAACACAAAATAGGCGCACTGAAGTCGTCGAGTTGCGGAGACCCAGCCCGCGAGTTTCAAGATCAAGTTAGGCTACCTATTGCACCCCCCAATGTATCCCTACGTTGTCGTCGTGGTGGGGCTTGCGTGGGTCAATGATCTCTGGGGCTGTGCCGGGTAGAGCTACTCATGCCGGATTGGCCCAAGGTGAGACTCCAGACCAAATGGGATACCAGACGGAGTCTCTTGAGACTGCCGCGAAGGGCATGACGCTCCATCGTCATGCCGCGCTCCAAGCGTCCCTCTGCTTTAGCAGAGGGCGTGATGGAGAGCGAGTAGGTCAGAGGGGCTGGCACTTGAGTGTTAGCTCCGTCTGTGAGAGAGGGCTAGCCACCCTCTCGCATTCCGTAACCATTAGGGGCTCAACAACGACCTGACTGGTGGCTCCAAGAGGGTACGCTGAGAACCTGATGGCCGGAGGGCTTGCCTTGATTGGCCGGCCCATGACAAGGATAGTCTATAACACCCGACAGCTAAGTCGTAAAAAACCTGTGGATACTGGCCGACCTCCACAGTACATAGGCTTGCCCGGGTATTGGGGATCTCTGCCCGGGTCGACCTTTATTTCTCCCCTTCTCGTGGGTCTCAAATGGAAACTGATAAATTTATGAAAAATGTAACTGATACTGATTTAATTCTAACGACAACTGGCAAGCCAACCGGAACTGAAAAGAACGAAAAGAAGGGAAAGAAGGAAAGGAGGAACGCCAAGGGGCAGTTCCGAAAGGCGGACGAGCAATCGTCTGCCGAAGAGGACGTTACGCCTGGAACGCCCATTTCGGTGGGGCTCCCAGAAGTCGATCTGACTGCTGGGAGCCGCAGCCGAAGAACGTCGGAACGCACGCGTTCCAGGTCCAATCACTCCTCGGATGGCACGGGTGGTGCCTCCTTGGAGGCAATGGACTGTGAGACGGGCGACAGCCGCAAACGCGGCCTCTCCGGGGATGTCGGAAGTGACTCGTCCCTGGAGATGCTGGCGCCCAAAATCGGCAGTAGCCAGAGGGGGAGGTCTCGAACCCCCGCCACGGCCCCGTCGGGTTCCGCCTTTTCGAAGGCGGAATCCTACAAGAGGGCCAGAGCTGATGGCGAGCTCCAGGCGGAAGAGGAGATGTGTGGTCTCCTGCTTAAGATCAGGGGACCGGTGGATGGGGACTCAGAGCCCCAATCATCGGTCTCTCTGCAGGAGACAGCGGACGCGGCGGTGGCCATTATCAACAAGGTGGCCACCAAGTCCGTGAACCTAAAGGGCTCTTTCGTAAGAGCCCTAAAGGACTCCTCTTCTGCCGTGGCGGGGGTTGTGGGAACCCTAATTGGGGACGTGGCCCGCCTACAGTCGGCCAACGAGCGGTTGACGGGGCAGGTGGCTGAGCTCAGCGCTCAGTTCGCCCAGTTCCGGGCGGAGCGAGAGGCCCCGGCCCCGTCAACATCCCAGCGGGCCGCGTCTTCATCCCAGCGGGCCCCGTCTGCGTCGCAGCCATCCCCTGCCGGCACCGGAATTACGGACGCCCAGCTGGCTGCCGTCCTCGACGCGTGCTGGCGTATGATAGAGGGTCGTACGGCCGGCCTGGAGGCGAGGCTGCCTGCGGCCCCTATCATGCGGCCGCCGCTTGCGGCGCCGAAGCGAAGGGCCGCGTCGTCGGCGACGACCCCTCTCCCTGTGGTGGGGGGTCGCGTAACATACGCGTCGGCGACGGGAACGGCGTCGGCTCCTGCGGCCGCCCGAGGGCCGACGGCCAGGGCTCCGGCTCCGGCTAAGACGCCTCCGCCGAGGCCGGTGACAAAAGCGGCAGCAAAAGCTAAAACGCCTTTGCCCCCCACTCCAACATCTCTGCCTGGCCCCTCTACATCTGCCCCCTCCAATGAGGGTTGGCAGGTAGTCGGAGGGGCAAAATCCAAGAAGGCGAGAAAGCGGGCCAGAAAGGCTGCCCGTCAGGCAGCCTCTGGCTCGCAGGCGCCACCGGTGGCAGGGGCCACCCCAAAGAGCCACAAGCCGCGGAAACTGCAGCCGCCAAAAACCGCGGCTGTAGTGGTGACCCTGTCACCGGAGGCGACATCCGGCGGGCTGTCCTACGCGGCCTTCTTCAAGAAGGCCCGGTACAGTCTCGCCGGAGACTTTGAATCGGCCGGTGTCCGCTTGCGCCTGGCCCAAACGGGAGCTCGAGTTCTCGAGTCTGTGACGGCCCGAGGGGGTTTCCACACGTAAAAAAAAAAAAAAAAAAAAGGCTACCTATTGCACAAATAAAGCAAATACTTGGCAAAATATGAGTAATCAGTCTATATATGTATTTGCGAGGTTCATTAATAGTAACGATGTATATTAATCTCAAAAATATTAGTGAACATTTTACTTTCTCATAAAAATAGTACGTTACATTCTTTTCATTGTATCACATTCGTGTCGTAGCAAGGTTAAAATTTCCATAAAATCCACATATATGTCCCAAATTAATGACAAAGTCATTACCATGGTAAAAAGCAGAAAATAACATTTAAGCTCCCAGCGAGTCAGGTGTGTAATAAAAATTAAATAATGTTTCACATAATCACAATGCCGCCATTATGGTCAACGTAAATGTGCGTATATGAACATTTTTTCACGCCAGACATCTTTAATTGTACACATGGTTTGATTAGTGTTTTGAATAATTTATTCATATATTTATGTCGCCGTAAATTGTTTTTAGTGTTCGATGTGTAACCATAATATTGCGGATCAGTCATTATGTCACCTTTGCAATTTACTTTCTCATTGTATTTAACTATAGCACGCAACTTTTTATCGATAGATCTATATTAGTATTATAAATTCGAAAGTAACTCTGACTATTACGCCTTAACGGCTAAAACGCTGCACCGATTTTTTATTAATTTTGGAATGGAAATACTTTTATTTTTGAGAAAAGACATAGGTTACTTTATACTGCGATAAACGACATACACGCGGGCTAAGTCGCAGTCAAAAACAAGTTAATGTTTATATTATAGAATACTAGCTGACTTGACAAACATTGTTTTGCCCAAAAAAAAATACTGTGGTGGGTCACTCTTATTATTTAGGGGTGGGAGAGCCACGCTTCGGCATGCATGGGCCGACTCAACTGGAGTGAGGATACCGGAGGCCCATATCCCAATCCCTCCTCTATCCCGCCGCCGCGCCGCCTCAAAGGCCGGCAACGCACTTGTGACGCCTCTGGTGCAGGCAGTAATTGCTTACCATCAGGTGATACGTCTGCTCGTTTGCCCCCTATTACATAAAAAAAAATTAATATTGGCCGATTCTTAGACCTCGCAACACAAGAATTTTATATACATTATCATTTATTCTATTTATACCTGTGGTGACGAATTAAGAATACGGAGTACTACCTACCTATTCAGCCCGTGAGTGTGTGATTGTTAACTACGCAGGACAGCAGCCAATGCTATGCAGTAAAGATAAGGAAAAGTTAAAACGAACCCTATTTCTATAAATGTACTAGGCTAAAATCTCCTTTCTATGAGATACCTATTTCCAACTACCAGATTACCGAAGGCTGATGGCAATTCTATTTTCAAGCGAGATTCAAGTTAATCTTAGTGAAGTGCAACGATTTATTCAAGAGTTGAATCGGAATAATTTACGATCAAGTAATCAACGGATTTAAAAGCTACAATCTTCGATCATTTATTTGATTAAAGAGTGCGATACTGTTTCGTTTATCGTAAATTTAAATCCAGTTGCACTGATCTCGGTAGTTTAAAACCATTCAATTTTTAAATGTTTAACTTCATTGAGTGCTCATAGTACTAGAAAACTGAGGAGAATAAAATGAACATAATGTTTGACCACCCACAAGCCATGTTCTCTACCTGTACCTACACTTTTTCTTGTAATATTTTAAACGCACATGTTTATCAATCATTATTATCTTATCAAATGTTATGGGTTCAATTCAATTTACTTCAATTAACCGCGGAACTTTAATTATTAGCTTATTAAATTAAATTCCCGTGATATAATCTAAAAAATACTAACATTAATTTAAAAGGTAGTAGAGCCACGCTGATTTTAGCACGAACTGGCCGGCTCGACCAGGGGACCACCTTCGCACAGAAAAGCAACGTAAAATGATTGTGTTCGTCCTGTCGCGTTTCGTTGGTAAGTGTGAGACCGGAGGCCCAATGATGCAGAAGTATTACTAGACCACCATTGTGTGGGCTGCGTTGTCTGCATTCGCAATGAGTATGGTGACCACCATACTTTTGTATTCTGCTTATGCTTTCCATCAGGCAGACCATCGACTGAGAGTTTCCATGATCGACCATTCAATCTGTAACAATTATTTTACACTTACGAATCTCTCTTAATATTAGACTTTTCGATGAAAAAAGTTAGACACAACTAATTTCCTTGGGAACGTCAACTAAAGTATATCTTTTGCCATTAACGAAATTGTCTTTTACTAAGATTTGCCTGAGGTGAAAGATAATACCTCACAGAGACTTTAATGTGTTTAGGAATGAAAAACTCGTATAAAGTCTTGTAATTGTGTATGTAAAAATAATAAAGCTACCAGAAATATCATTTATAAATAATCTCGCTAAATGTTAGATGGTTACAGGTTTTTCTACACTAATAAAAAAATAATAACACTAATAATAATAAAAAAAAAAACAAAAAAAATAAGCCCGATGCTTCAAACATACGGCCCCTATCGCATACTATTAGATAATAGCTTTAGTATGCCAAACTGCGACTTCAATTTTTAAAACACGTTTTAATTCATCTAAGTCCTGACAGTAAAATGGTATAGGTAAACAAGATTTGATATAAGAATGAACAACGGACATTAATCTGACCGTGCTGTTGTGAACGCTGTTTCGCGAAACATTTGCCAACATCATGACCCGGCTTTTTACAATACACACAAGTCAAAGTACCCACAAGTTTATTCGATTGTTCTGATTTGAACTTCAGCGAGATATCGGTAGATTTGTCTTTACCCACAAATCGTAATTTATTCATCTCAAAAGAAATTTACATTTCACTTACATGAGAACATGTTTTGATTCTTGATACATTGTATATACCATACCTTACAGCACTCAATAACAAAACAACAACTTGTTAAGAGTCAGTGCGCACGTCCGGCGCAGGCGCGGTCTCGATTGCAAGTGACTTCACAATACGAACGTTCCACGCACTACTGACAGATACAACATCTGACATTTGACACTGACAGTTGAAAGTCTTTAACATAGACTATTGAACTCGATATTTGCGTAGTGTTGTCATACTTGAATAATTACCAGAATAGCGTTTACTTTGAAATCTCTGACATATATATATGTCGGAGATTGAAGCGGATTGTAATCCATATGGCCGTCGGCCATCTTGTATTTGTTTAAAGTCAGTGCGCACGTCCGGCGCAGGCGCGGTCTCGATTGCAAGTGAACTGACAAACGAGCGTTCCACGCACTACTGACAGATACAACATCTGACATTTGACACTGACAGTTGAAAGTCTTTAACATAGACTATTGAACTCGATATTTGCGTAGTGTTGTCATACTTAAATAATTACCAGAATAGCGTTTACTTTGAAATCTCTGACATATATATATGTCGGAGATTGAAGCGGATTGTAATCCATATGGCCGTCGGCCATCTTGTATTTGTTTAAAGTCAGTGCGCACGTCCGGCGCAGGCGCGGTCTCGATTGCAAGTGAACTGACAAACGAGCGTTCCACGCACTACTGACAGATACAACATCTGACATTTGACACTGACAGTTGAAAGTCTTTAACATAGACTATTGAACTCGATATTTGCGTAGTGTTGTCATACTTAAATAATTACCAGAATAGCGTTTACTTTGAAATCTCTGACACGGCCATTCTGCTCCTCAACGCGCTCTCGCGTTGATTCTCAACGTTAAGTCCTACCTATACGGCATAGCGTATAGCACACAAGTAAAACCTTCACAAACGGCTTTTCAACTTCAAAGAATGCAAAGCGTAAAGGCTTTCAGCACGTTACAGCACTAGTGTATAGCAAAGCGTTAAGGCATTCAGCACGTTACAGCACTAGTGTATAGCAAACAAGCAAAGCGTCCACAAACAGCTTTTCAACTTCAAAGAATGCAAAGCGTAAAGGCTTTCAGCACGTTACAGCACTAGTGTATAGCAAACAAGTAAAGCGTCCACAAACAGCTTTTCAACTTCAAAGAATGCAAAGCGTAAAGGCTTTCAGCACGTTACAACACTAGTGTATAGCAAAGCGTTAAAGCTTTCAGCATTGCTCAGAGATAGCACTTGAAGCACATTGCAAATCGGTGCAACGCTCAGCATCAACTTTGGGTCAAACCAGATTTGAGCCCAACCTCATTGCAAAGCGTGTTGGCTTTCAGCAAAACATTGGGACAAAGCGATAAGACTTTCAATCCCTCCTTCAATAAAGCGTAGGAGCTTTCAGTTTTAAATAAAACATTTTATCGATCCCAAAATCATCCCACGCGCCAACAGTAATGCCCGCTACAGCAAGAACATTCTCGTCCGGAAGCCGAAGATCAAGAAAACAGCACTGCGGGCCCATCGACTTCAAGGAACGAAGGACATGGCGCGCCTACACCCGAAACTTGGGCTGTGATTCTCCAGAACATGATGGCGGGCCTCCAAAATTCCAATCAAAGTGACAACGAGAACAATCTGTCACTTAACATAAATAATTAATAACAATCAAACAATACATGAAAACTTAATTATGAAATACTCCTGTATTAGATATTACCACTTTGACGGATGTAAAGCAAGTGTGTCCACAGCGCACGCGCTACGTCTTTTATAACCGCACAAAGTCAGTTAATAAGATGGCGCCACTGTAGATGTCACTCTGAACGCGGGCAACGCCTACTTCCGTATTTCTTATTACAATAATACGGCCTCTCCTGACTGCAGGTCGTCCCTGACCTTGCTCCAGTTTCAGCTTCGTGTTGCTTGTAGGATGTTGAGTAGTCCCATGACTCGTCTCTCCACCTATACCACAGTCAGTTGTGTGCTCGATGTCGTTTGAGAATCATCTGAGTTTAGATCATTGTCAATCAATTTCATACGATGTAGGTATTCATCGTCGTAATATTCTTAACCTTATAAATCACATTTATACTCTCACAGGGATCCCATATCAAACATCTACTAAGCATCACCCACATGGGCTGCAAAGCATCACCTATTCGGGCCGCGACTGCCACAACCATACGGGCTGCAAGCATCACCCACTAGGCTGCAACGGCAGCACCCATACGGGATATAGTCTCAACAAAACATCACCCAACCGGGCTGCAAAGCATCACCTATTCGGGCTGCGACTGCAACACCCACACGGGCTGCAAGCATCACCCACTAGGCTGCAACGGCATCACACTTCATAGAAACATTATTCAATTATTATTTTTTTTTACAGAAATTAACATTACGAGTATTTTTTTTACTTGATTCCGAACGCTACCAGGCAAAACAATTATCGGCTTTATGGCCGTTCCTTTTACAAAATGTACAGCACAACGTTAGTCTGCTATTCGAACATTGATTAGAAATCGATATATGAGTTATCTCATCATAACGAAGTCTTTTTAAACACTTTGCTTGCTTACGACCGATTTTGCCGCAAATTGATCAATTAATTTCTACTTTAGAATGCGGTCGGTTTCAAATATCAGCGAGATTCTATAAAATCCCAAACAAATAGTACTGATCAAATTAAACAAAGAAAATAGAAATAAAGTGGACTATAAACCACATTGTACATACAAAATAAAACATAAAACACTGTTGCCATAGGCACCAAGTTCGCATATCATCCAGTGACTCGTCGGCATAGGCACAAGTTTGTATACCGCCCTAGATTTTCACACTGTAGGCATAGGCACCGAAGACCCGAGGAGGATGCGCGTCTTCATTCGTTCCAACATCCTGCTGGGCTTGGTTTTGCAACAACCGTTCGGCCGTCCTCTATCGGACCATTACCCGCCGCTTCTCGCTAAAGTGGCGTAGACTCATCTGAAACATTTCTTTTAAGAACACGGATAGCTGAAGTGGCACTTTCATGACCCACCAAAAGATTCAGAGCAGACGTTTGTGTCGTCTTCTGTTTAGTCACATTCAAAATGAGCTGTAGTCGCCCAAGTTGGTCAGCCCACTCGCTTTTTCTGTGGTTCCTCTATCCGGAAAATGTTGAGCACTGTTCGGATATAACGCTCTACCTGGCCTGGCATGGTGTATCTCCGGAGTAACGTGATGGGTCTGCACCCCTAGTAATTGCATCCATGAAATAAGCCCGATGCTTTAAACATACGGCCCCTATCGCATACTATTAGATAATAGCTTTAGTATGCCAAACTGCGATTTCAATTTTTAAAACACGTTTTAATTCATCTAAGTCCTGACAGTAAAATGGTATAGGTAAACAAGATTTGTTATAAGCATGAACAACGGACATTAATTTGACCGTGCTGTTGTGAACGCTGTTTCGCGGAAACATTTGCCAACATCATGACCCGGCTTTTTACAATACAGACAAGTCAAAGTACCCCCAAGTTTATTCGATTGTTCTGGTTTGAACTTCAGCGAGGTATCGGTAGATTTGTCTTTACCCACAAATCGCAAATTTTTCATCTCAAAAGAAATTTACATTTCACTTACATGAGAACATGTTTTGATTCTTGATACATTGTACATACCATACCTTACAGCACTCAATAACAAACAATTCAACAGGACAAAAACTCGCATTTGTAGAGATTCGTTCCCCGTTTAGGAGTGTCGGTAGATTCCATATTTTTTTTAAATGAGGGTAGACGTGAGTTGTCGGGCGAGGACAATGATAGTAATGGTTTTCCTCACAATCGCTTTGTTATAATCACTTTATGATAATACATAGTGAAATACAGTCACGATAATCAATTATGGTATACAGGTTACAATTTAGGTACGACACTCCACCGAACATGTGATGCTACTGCGAGATGCTAAACGATAATGCTCGCCCTCCGGCTGCGTTTCGTTTTATAACTACCCACAGTTCTTTAGGGATGGGATCAAAGTCACTGTTACCTGCAACTAATCACATAAAATAATCGACTACCATCAATTATTCTAACGCGTGATTATTATTTTTAAAGTGGCAATGATTGCCATCCCTATTGTCATCGGTCGCAAGCTCCAATGCTCGGTGTTGCGTCAGTGTCTAACTGCCGACACTTGTGTTACCAAATAAAATAAGTGATGCGCCGTCACATTTTTAACATTAAATTTTCTAACATCAACACTTTGATACCAATATAACAAAGTTACTTTATGTGGGTACTCAATTTTTCTACAAGTGAAGACGAGAATACGAATATACCCTCGCATATTTGCTAGGAATGCGGACTCGTGTTCACAGCATAGTTAAGATTTCGGTTTATTAGAACAACCCGCCTGTCCGTGTCCTATTTTACCGCACAGAAAACCCGATTTGCTAGGAACACCCGATTGTCTAAAACCCGGCGTTTTTAGTTCATCGTCACGGAATTAGTGTTCCGCTGCGCACTAGCAACTGTTAGTAAATCCTTAGTAGGTTTCACAAAAGTAGATAAAACAAAACCACAACATAATAATTGCTGATACGAGCTCGTCGCCGAGGTCCCTTACAATTCGTAAACACAGTAACGATCTACACGCATGTTCAGAGTAGGTAGGTATGGAAACTGTCAGAATCGAAAGACAACTTCACATAAAATGTAAGCTACATCAACTTTCTTAGCACATAAAGGCCTAAAGTAACTTTTTAAAATTAGTCCATGAGCGGTCACTTGAGACCCACTCGTTAAGCCACACTTTGGCATCCCCTTTCAGATATGTTTCAATGCGAGAAATGCACTCATATTCTGTTGGTGAACTTAACCCTCAAACAGTTACCAATGAGCGACAGTTTCGTTATCGTCTCAGTTATGTAAGCTACGTGCTCGATCCACTTCACACTAAACGTCGATATTATGAACACTTGGATCGAAAAGCGAGATATAATAATGGATAGATCTTACTTTAATGAGGGCGCTGGTTAGCGCCTCAAAAATCCTTAAAGTTGCATCTTCACTGCATGTAGTACTCTCGTTACACGATGAACCACATGTCTGGTTCAGTTGTATGTCCGGTCTACACGAAAATCCCTTAATAGCCAGGGCACACGAGCCAGACGCTTGGTTGCATGGAGTTGACGGTTCCGTATTTGTACGTGGCGCACTGACACAGTTTTCTAACGCGCTTATCCTATTGAGGGTAGCCGTTAGCATCTCTTTATTTGGATCTACCTTACGTTTACAAGTATTAGGCATTATTTATTTTAATCAAAATCTGAACACTAATTATAAGATTATCAATGTCGGTCAAGATAGCTAGAAGCGGAGAAGGCTTATGGAAGCGATCCCACTTCTGATGTCGGAGATTGAAGCGGATTGTAATCCATATGGCCGTCGGCCATCTTGTATTTGTATAAAGTCAGTGCGCACGTCCGGCGCAGGCGCGGTCTCTTCTTCTTCTTCTTCTTAATGAATGGCAAACTGTGCCGATGTCGACAATTCTGCCAATATCAAGTGCGATGGAAATACGTGGGTTTTATGCAAAAAATTAAAATAACAGTAGAGAAAATAGTAAGTTTGTAGAACCAGTAGTAGACTGAATGTAGGACTTTTTGTTGGGGTTAGTACACTGAAACAAAGAGACGAACACAAATAAATGTAAAAATAAAAAAAATAAAAAATATTATGTTAGTGATATATATATATAATTGGAAGACAAACACAAAAGACATTGCAACATTCTTAGGAACATGGATTAAAGTTTGATGCTATTACATCGAATAAAAATCATCAATGCTTGAAGGAGATTGGGGGATGGGAAGGTTAAAAGGGATGCAAAGTTAATTGGGGTGGGAAGTTTTAGTTTTATTAGGTGTGAATAAAGATCTAAGGAAGGGTTGTTTTTAGAGCAGTTAAAGAATATGTGATCCAGGTTGCCTTCGTCCAAACCACATTCACATAAAGATGAGTCCCGTACCCGAATTTTATGTAGGAAGACAGGTGAGCTGCAGTGACCTAGGCGGAGCCTACATATAGTGGAGATAACGGGCTTGGAAACCTTTTTAAATTTAAAGTACCAAGGTTTTGGCGTTATGTACTGCTGAACTGCATGGTAGTGACGTCCCTTGTATAGTGAGGTGCGGTTCCATTCCACCTGCCAGGATGTAACCAATTCTTTATGGGGCAGCCTCAAGAGGTCGTAGTGCTGATGGGGTAGGTGTTTTTGGTCAGCTATCACAGAAGTTATAGCGCTTTTGGCCAATGAGTCTGCGCACTCATTGCCCACAATGCCACTATGACTGGGAACCCACACCAGTTGGACTATTCTGTTGTTTCTATCACTATTAAAAAGGCTTTCCTTGATTAGCAGGATCAAAGGACTGTGGAGCTTGTCATGGAATGGGTTGTGCAGCAGGGCTTTAAGGCAGCTAAGAGAGTCTGTGAATATAACTGCCTTATTGATGTTATGACTCTCAGCGTACAGGCATGCCTCCAAAATAGCGACACATTCGCCAGTAAATACTGACGCCGCCTCTGAGCACTTAAAGAGTAGGACGATTTTAGAGGTTTGATAGTAAACAGCGGCTCCAGTATAACTATCGCTAGATAGTTTGGATGCATCTGTAAAAAACATCTCAAACCCAACCCACTGGTCTTCCACGTATGCATTAAAGGCGGTGCCTGCAGAAACTGATCCCTTAGAGATTCCAGCATCCAGAACAATATTTGGTTTGAAGCAAAGAACAGCATAATCGAATGAGAAAAGAGGAAGCTTATCGAATTTACAAGAAGAATTTATAAAAGGAAAGTAGTGGCGAAAGGATTGTAGAATCAATGGGATTTCTTTATGAGTCCAATATGGGGAGGTATTACACATAGTATTTAAGTCGGTGAGTTTTTGCAGGAGGGGATGTGAGAATTTGCAAAAAAATTTCAAGAGAAAACGGGAAGCAAGAAACTGTCTTCTTATAGTTAAAGGCGGGTCTGAACATTCCACTTGTAAAGCGTTAATAGGGGAGGACTTCATGCAACCAGTTATGATACGAAGACACCTAGATTGAAGTCTGTCGAGAGTTGTTAATGAGCCTTTATTACTGGGAATCAGCAAAAAAATACCATAGTCCAGTAAGCTACGCACTAAGGCGTTATACACAAGCTTCATAGTGTATGGGTGGGCTCCCCACCAGACTCCAGCTAGGGCCTTCAAAATTGGTATAACTCGTTCACATTTTGAGGCTAGATGATTAATGTGGTGAACGCCAGTCAACTTAGAGTCAAGGTATACACCTAGAAACTTGAATTTATTTACAAGTGGAACTTCCTGCAGCTGTATTTGAACATCAATCTGTGGCAGTGTCTTCTTTCTTGTAAAGACTACAATTGCGCTTTTCTGCACAGAAAGGCTTAGGCCGTGAGCTGACAGCCACTGCCACAGAGAATTTAGGGAAATTGAGAGTGATGTGGCTGCATCTTGGATGGAATGATTGGTTACATACAGTGCCAGATCGTCAGCATACTGTAGTATACTGCAATTATTATTCAGGCATGAACCCATGTCTGCAGTGTACAGATTGTACAATAAAGGACTCAGTACAGAGCCCTGTGGTAGGCCTCTCCAGGACCTTCTCTGGTCAAACTCTTCACCCAAGATCCTTAGGACTAGAGTTCGAGACATAAGCATTGCACATATGCAGTGGATCATCCTAACCGGTATTCTCAGCTGATGCAGTTTTTGCCTGAGAATGGGTAGTAGGACATTATCATATGCCGCAGTTATGTCAAGAAAAGATGTTACGACAGAAGCATTTTGAGACAGAGAAAGGCGGATATCAGTTACCAATACCGCAACACTGTCCATGGTACTGAGCCCTTTGCGGAAGCCAAATTGGTGATTTGGTAGCAAATTCCTTGATTCTACAATCCATTCGAGGCGATTTTTAATAAGATGTTCAAGTATTTTAACAAGGACTGAAGAGAGGGCAATTGGTCTAAAATTGTTTGGGTCACCAGCATGTTTTCCAGGTTTCAGGATGGGGATAATAATTTGGGTTTTCCATTTGTCTGGGATCCAACCGTTACAGTAACAAAAATTTAGTAAATTTAAAAAATAGGCTTTTGTATATGGCCCAGCGTGGACCACAAAGGAATATGGGATGCCATCAATGCCAGGAGCAGAGTCTCGCACACCGTGAAGAACCATGTTCAGTTCCTCTAAAGAGAATGGTTTATCATGTGAACCCAGTGAATGAAGTGGTATAGTGGTTTGGAAAACTTCATCTAGGTTAGGGACATAAGGAGGGGCAATTTTACAAAGGAAAAGTTCAGCTGTGTCGGGGGAGATAGAGGAGGAGATTGAGGGGGAACATCCAGACCGGAACCGATTTATGTTCTTCCATACAATTGATGATGGAGTGGATGGGGATAAGGAGGAACAGAAATTGGCCCATCCGGTGCGCTTTTTACGTCGAAGTAGTCTTCTGGTGGAAGCAAAGACATTCTTGTAGTGCAGAAGATTTTCGATGGTCATATCAGCATTGTATTTCCTTTCGCACTCCTTTCTTTGCTTGATAGCCCTCGTGCACTCATTGTCCCACCAAGGAGGTGATGGTATTTTGCCACTGCTTGAGTTTTTAATTTTGAAGCAGCTGTCTGCACTCGACCCAATTGCCCCCACAAACGCATCGCAACAGTCCATCACCCGGTAGCGATCATCGTAGGTTAAGGATCTGTGGTCTAGTCTAGGAAGGGTTTTAATGGAGTTTTCAAGGGTTTGGGAGAAGTTATGCCAGTCAGCACCTGATAGGATATACTTTAAGAGGGGAGGGGGAGATTTTTCTAAGTAGGTTGAACTAGGAAGGGACACTAAAATTGGATAATGATCGCTACCATATGACGAATCCGTGCACTGCCAACTAGCAGCAGCTGCAATGTCGGGTGAGCAAAAGGTCAAGTCCACACAGCTTCTATTTTGTCCAGGAAGAACTCTACGAGTGGAGCAGCCATTATTGAGTATGCAGAGGTTCAAATCATCAAGGATGTCAACTAAACCTGAACCAAAGGAGTCACAGTGTTCAGATCCCCACCTAAAGTGATGGCAGTTGAAATCGCCCATAACCAAAATTGGACCCTGTAAGTCCTGGAAAATGGTTCTTAATATAGGAAGGAAACTTCGAAGGGGATGAGCAATGTAGATGGAGAGAACAGACACACTACATATTTTTGCTGCCACAATGCTGATATCATCTGGGAATGGGGGCAAGGATAGGGGTGATAGGGGAATATTGTTTTTAATAAGGGAGGCAGCACCTCCATAGCCATCAGACCTATCACATCTAAGAATGTTGAAGTGAGGAACATGGAAGTTGAGACTTGGCAGAAGCCAGGTCTCAGCAAGAGAAATAGCCAAAGGGTTAAATTTGTTAATAAGGAATGTGAGGTCGTGTTTCTTATGGAATACACTCCTGACATTCCATTGAAGAAATGTTAGTTGGGACGCCATTTTTAAGGTTGGTTAGTAGCTGAATTAGTAGATTAGCAGCGTTGGACGGTATTACAGAGGAGGAAAGAGTTGAATTAGCAGTTAAAAGTGAGGTTAGTAATTGGATTAATAATTCAATAGTAGAGGGTTCATGGGATGAGTTGATCAGAGCACAACCATTAGGTTGAGAAGGTTGGGGAGAGTAAGTAATTGATTGGTGAGCAACTTTGTCATAGGATTGAGAAAGTAGAGGCTGAGGCTTAGGCTGGCGAAGGATAGTTTTCCGGTAGGATTGAGTGAGCTGAGGGGATTTTTTTTTTTTTTTTTTATTATTGAAGCAGGCACCCGCCATCGCAGGGTGTTACTGCCTATGCGCTTTTCCCCTTACTTAATAAGAGACCTTTTTTATGTTTGTTTTTTATTTTATAGTGCAAATGTATTGTGTGATGTCGTTATATTTTAATATATATGTATATATAATATGTATATAATGTTCAAATATATGTGTACAGCACATTTACAATTGATGTACACATACATTCGCTCATCTTTATTGTTCCAAATATTTATTTACAATTTGTTTACATTAACTTATATTGTATCCATTTCTTTTTGCTATATTTTTTCCATACATGTGTTATGTTCAATTTATTTCTATGTGTATTTCCAATTTTAACAAAATTTTTTCAACTAATTATTTTTAGGCGGTCACCCATCCTAATACCGACCGCGCCCAATGTTACTAATTTAATGGCAATAAAAAATACAAAAAACAATTTCCGGGCGGTCACCCATCCAAATTCCGACCTCACCCAATGTTGCTTAACCTTAGGTGAGGTCGGAATCCGCCATTTCAACTGTTTCAATTACTTTATTATGTATTCCTTTATTTATACTTCTGATTTTTGTTTACATTACTTGTCTTTTATACATATTTCAATTTTTTACAATATTTATTTATTTATATAAACTTCTAGTCTTTATATTTAAATTTACTATTTTTATTTATTTCTATTCTTTACCATATATAAAATTTCTTAATAAAAAACAACAAAAATAATTTTTCGGGCGGTCACCCATCCAATTCCGACCCCACCCAATGTTGCTTAACCTTAGGTGAGGTCGGAATCCGCCATTTCAACTGTTTCAATTATTTTAGTATATATTTCTTTACTTGTACTTCTGATTTTTTGTTTACATTACTTGTTACTTATACATATTTCAATTTTTTACAATATTTATTTATTTATATGTATTTCTAGTCTTTACATTTAATTTACTATTTTTATTTATTTCTATTCTTTACCATACATAAAATTTCTCAATAAAAAACAACAAAAATAATTTTTTCGGGCGGTCACCCATCCAAGTTTCGACCTCACCCAATGTCGCTTAACCTGGTGGTCGTTAATTGTCATTCATACATTTTAAATTTTTATAACACATATATATTTATTTATTTATATTTCCAATTTTTTACTTACATTACTTGCTACTTATACATATTTAAATTTTTTACAACATTTATTTGCTTATATATACCTACTTCTAGTTTTTATATTTAAATTCACTATTTTATTCATTTCTATCCTTAATGTATAATTTTCCTTAATAAAGACATCAAAATAAATATGACAAATTAATAACAAAAACAGTACACAGGCGGTCACCCATCCAAATAGTGGTCCCGCCCAACGCTGCTTAACTTTGTATATTTAATTGTCCCTTGTTATCTATTATTCCTTATTTTTGCTAATTTAAATGTACTACATATATATTTCCATTTATTACACCACATTTGTATTGTTATATTGTTCTCATGTTAGTCCAACCATTTGTTGTTGTTTACCTTTTGTCTTACTTTCCGTTGCTAGGCAACGGAGAATAAGACAAAAGGCTGTGCACTCTCATCTGCGCTAACATGGATCCATGTGTCATTTATTCCATTTTTAATTTGTTTATATTACACAATTCTCTTAGGTTAGCACTATATTTATATGTCTATTGTCCCTTATTAATCCTTATTATCACTTATTTATATATTCCACTTATATGTATCTACTATTTTCGCTGTATTTCATACTTATTTTTTCCATACAATTATTTCTCTATTTACATCCTATAATTTTTGCCTTAGCAATTTTATTTTTGTTTAATAAACGCCTGTCATTTTTATGGTAGCTTAGTATTTTTGTGGGACGCTCTGAGATTTCTCCCAGGCTCCTCACACATCGCCACCCAGTTTAATCAGGAAGACCAGGCCTCCACGACACGTATTTGTGTATAGTCTGTTTGTTTTAGTGTGCATGTTTTTGTGTTCTGTACATGTGTGTTTCCCTCCACAGTTCACTCCTTCCTTTATAACATTCCTTAACAATTAATATATATGTAATAATATATATTATTGCTACTTTCTTATTTGTGAACTGTTTCAGTCCATGTTTGTATGTTAAATTAATGTAATCTAGTGTTTATTGTTTGTGTGCGTGTTTAGATATATTCCTATATTTTTAAAATATATTCTTTATATCTATGTTTGTTTATGTGTGTCTTTGTGTAGTGTGTATCTGTGTGTGGATGTGTCAGGGATAAGCCGTGGTCTCCCTTGCCAAGTAATCCCACTTAGCACGGGTTTGGCATCCGGCGCTAAAGGCGTTGTGGCCGATGTCCCGCGACCCGGAGCGCGAGCAGTTGCAACACTGCGGTGCGGAACCCGCACTGTAATCTGCGCAGTCCTTGCGCAAGTGCGGGCCCCTACAATGACTACATCTGTCCGCGCTCTCGGCGCAGAACTTCCGGCCATGGCCGAATGCCAGGCACTTTGTGCATTGTATTAACGGAGACTGGTCCTCCACCCTGACCCTTTGTAGGCCCAGGTAAAGAGCTCCAGCCTCCGTCATTTTCTGCCATGCCTTGGGTCCCACCTGGAGGACGATGTGCGAGGTCCCCGGATTCTTCGTTCTTTTACGGTATTTTATTCTGGCCTCCCTCTCCTCTTGTGGTAGGCCCATGAAGATATCCGCGTTCTGGGAGTATAGGGCGGTCATCATGTGGTCGTCGTCGTTCTCCGCATGGACATCCTTGAGGATGACCAGCGGGTCCTTGTTCCTCATGGGCTCTACCACAAGCCCTTTGTTGCTATTTTCAATTTGTTTTCTAAGCCTGGTGGCCTCCATCTCTGTGTCACAGCCCAGGATGACCTTGCCATTTTTGGCCTTGCGGGCCTTGGCTATTTTCAGGCCAGTACTCCTGGCGTCGACCGCCTTCTCCACCCTGGCGAGTACCTCTCCGGCCGTCTCCTGCTCATCCTTTGAGGTAACCGCCACCGAGTGAAGAGCCGGTCGGCGCCTGGGTCTGGCCGCTGCGACACTGGCGTAGGACTGGGGGGTGGGTTCAGCAGCTCCATGGCCACGGGAAGACAGCTCGTCCAGAGCGGCGCCGAAGTGCGTCTTCGTCTCTACAACTATGTCCCTGGCGACAGTCCCAATATGGTCTTCTAATTGGGACTGCGCACGCACTATTAAGGCCTCGGTCGCCTGATCGATCTCGACTTGCGTCGTCTCGATTTTACTCTGGAAGAGCTCCATCGCGGCCGTTTCCCTACCATCGCACTCCGTGCCAAGGGACTGGATCTCTTCTTTTAGGCTGGTCTGAGCGTTGGTGATCCACTTGGAGATGTTTTCTTCCATCTCCCCCAGTCTGGCCAGTATGGTCCCCTCCTGAGCCGTGGGCGCGGGCGCCGCGGCCATCTCCTCCATCACAGGATATGCCCCCGCGGCCGCCGCGCCAACAGATCCGGAAGCCGCCCGCTCCAGGTCCTTCATTCTAACGCTGGCCTCGAAGAGCAGCCTCATACTTCTGTCGGATATGTCCTCCAGGAAGGTCTTTATATCTCTCCTCATTTGAGGGTATTCTAGGACCTTCAAGGGTATTTGTTCGAAGGCCCACATGATCTCCTGGAGGAGCTGGTCCTTTGTTTTTGGGGCGTAGGCATTCTTTGCCGAGGCCATTTTATATGTCTCCATGTTTTCTAATGACCTCCTTTTCGTCCCCGGCCTCTTAATGAAGGTCCTGGCGGCGCTTGCAACAATCGAGGGTGAGGTGTTGGGGCTAGGAGAGGCCCGTTTCCCGGCGACCGCGGATGTAAGTGGTGTCTGATACATGTTTTTGTGTGGGGAAAATTGTCAACTACTAAAACTATATTATACACCCTGTATAACGGGGTGTGTCTTATAATTAATATTTGACCCTGTATAAGGGGGTGCACGTCTATAACTAACTTAAAACTAAGAAAAAGGAAATAACTTAAATTTAATTTGGTCAATTCAAAACTTAATTTTAATTTTTTCCCCTATAAGGGGGCGTAAATTTTCCCAATTGGGACTGTCGTTGTATTTAGGGGATGTATATAGTCCCGTATCAGTTAAAATAATTTCAAAATTTAAATAAAGATAAATAATTTTTTGTTTCAAACAAACTAATTCAGAATAAATTAAAATTCTATAAACTTAAAATTAATTATCCTGGTGGATTGCGACCTCCTACAGGACCCCTCTTTGCTGTAATATGTTGTTTACCCTGTCCCGGGCCGCAATCCAAAAGAATTTCCTGAATCGGTCCACCCAGGCCAAAGTTGGTATTTTTGGGGTTATGATCCTGTTTTGTTCCCGGACCTCTTCCTTTTTGGTCTGGTTTGTGGTGTTGGTGGTAGACCCCGGTTTAGAGAATCCCAACCCCTCGAAGTCTTTGGAATCGGTCCAAACTGAGCCGAGATATATATGTTTCCTAGTTTTGTCCCCTTTTCTGGGGACTCCTCCAGGAAACAGTCCAAACAGTGATGTCCAAAGGGGGGCTTCCGTTAGGAGCCTCCGATTTCTGAATCTCAGGAAAATCGGACCAGCCAATCCGGAGATAATGGTTCGGAAAGGTTTGAAGAAAATTTTGGTTTGTCTGTCCGTGTGTTTTTCTCCTAAGTGATGTTGAAAATTTTTGGTTTATTGTTTTTGGGATGGACAGTGTTCACTACCGGTTGCCCAAAAATGTCTTTGCCGGTAAGAACAGGCCACGGGTGTCCAAGTTATGAGTCAAACACGGTTTGACCTAATTTATGATAACACTTATCATAAATTCCGATGTCGTGACGTCACAAAATGTTACAAAGTTTTTACAGTGTACAATTCACTATAACTCTATGATTTCCCAACCGATTTGGGTCAAAAAGGTCTCAAAAGTTCCGTCTTCCTGTGCACTATTTAATTATAAGTTTTTTGAGGGGGGCAAAACACAACCCTTAGAATTAGGGTGGTAGATGTCTATTGAGCTAAAAGTCACTATAATAACTAAACTAATGCACTAAAATTAAATCTGAAAACAGTCTACAGTACAGTTTAACGTCACTCACGTTTTTGTGTCTCTATCACTCTCCTGAGGGACCAGGATCCGGGACTTCACCACCACACCCTTTTTATAGAAAAAGGGGGTGTATCTCCTACAACTGTGGTCCAAAACTCTTGGGAGGGGTCTCAAAAGACAGGTATCCCCGAGACACACCCTCACAAAGCTGAACACACTGGGGTCACTAACCAAAAATCCAAGTTTTTTACAAAAAATAAATGTCACTTTCACTTTTATTGTCTAATGATGCTATGTCCTATATCTCCCTAAGTCCTGGTCTGATCCCTACAATACGCACACCGTTTTAATCGTCTCGTCAGTGGGCAACTTTTAAGCTATCACCAGGGAATATCGGTGGTGATGAAAAATTTTTTATCGACCACACCCTTTTGATAAAAACACTTGTAACTTTTTCAAAAAGCTGTGTAAAAATCTGAAAATGGTCTGAAAAGGCGCAGACGCCTAAGATACACACTCTCACGGTTGAAAAACCGGAGGTTTTCAGCTAGTTTTGAAGTTACAAGTATCTTTCACTTCCGGTGAATTGTTTTGACCGAAAATTTTCGGTAAAAAGCACCACAACTTTGGTAATTGTCACTTTAAAAATCCGCGAATAGTCTTAAAATGTTCAGACACTCTCTACGCAACTTTCCACAGTTGAAAAACTGGGTGTCACAGATCTTAATCGTAAGATATAAGACTTTTAAAAAACACGGTCACTTTTGATGAAAAAACTTTTGTTTTTTCGCCTGTAAAAACTAAAGTAATGGTCCAAAATCCACGCGGTTTTTTGCTCTAAGTTCGTCTTGCGATGGCGCAACTTTTGAGCTATCACACTTTATTATCGGGGACACTTTGTCACACACACGATTTTAAAGGTTCGGAGCGCGTCAAAAACGATGCTGTCTCTAGCTGAGGGGATTGGGTAGGGGTGGATTGAGAAGGCTGTGGGGATTGCATGGACTGTGTTGTTTTTAGGGCATCAGCATAACGACGAGTAGTAGGAGAAACGACTTTACTAGCTTCCATGTAGGATAGGTTCTTTTCTGCCATCATGGTCTTAATGGCCCTCTGCCTACCATACTCCGGGCACACCCTGCTGAAAGCAAAATGGCCACCGGAGCATAGGACGCAAAAGGCTTCCCTCTCATTTATATCACAGCCATTACCGGGATGTTCGTGTCCACACTTGCTGCACCTCGGCTTGGACCTGCAGACTGACTCCACATGACCAAACCTACAGCACTTCCTACACTGGATGGTGGGGTAAATATATTGGTTGACTGGAAGAGAGTTATAACAAACAAACACCCTTTTAGGTAAAACCTGGCCATCGAAAGTCAGGACACAGGTTTCTGTAGGTTTCCACTCAGGTATGCCTTCATTAATAATTTTCCTGTTAATCCGCCTGACTTTAATAATTGGCCCGCAGCCCTGCGGCACAGATACAAATTTAAAAACATCCTCATCAACCATGTCGGTGGGGATGCCAGAAACTACGCCCATTCTAGTTATGTTGAACGTGGGGATGTTAGCAACAAACTTATTTGATGATAATAAAGAGTTAATCAAAAAAGAGTTTGCATCCTGAGGGGATGCAAACTGGACAGAAACCCTATTTCTGCCTACCTTTTTAATGCCATCTCTGACAACATTCTGTATATTATTTTTAAAAAGGAAAAGTCCAAAAGACACCGGGTGAAGTGTTGTGCCAGAGCCTGATTGACTCTCAATACGAGAAACATGTACAATGTAAGGGCCGTTGTCAGCCGACGTGTATCTATCCCGTCCGATCTGGGTTCTCATCTGCTTCGGAGGGTGGATGGTACTAACCTCATTGTCCACTGGGTGTTTCCGGGAGCTTGTAGCAATTGAGGTGTTATTTTCTTCTTGTGTTGCACTACAGATCACATTTGCAAACTGCTCTAAGGGATTGGAAGGGGTTGAAGGGTGTTCAGGGAAAAAGGAAGTAGGGGTGAAAGGGGGAGTTACTGCGGACGAATTGTCGGGAGGGTCGGGTGGATCAGGGGGTTTATTTCGAGTCATTGTAGACTCTTAATAATTAAAAACACACAAACTACACACCTTTACCAATAGGACAGCACAAAATAACAGAAAAAAAAGGATCCAACAGTCACAAAACCACTTAAGATTATTAGAATTCTAGACACACGTGCTAACCAATCGTATGACGCGGCAAGAATCCAGGCGCGGTCTCGATTGCAAGTGAACTGACAAACGAGCGTTCCACGCACTACTGACAGATACAACATCTGACATTTGACACTGACAGTTGAAAGTCTTTAACATAGACTATTGAACTCGATATTTGCGTAGTGTTGTCATACTTAAATAATTACCAGAATAGCGTTTACTTTGAAATCTCTGACATATATATATATATATATATATATATATATATATATGTTGCTTGAAGCATGGAGCGAAACTAATCTACAGTAAAAGTAGTCTAAATTAGTCCTCATATCATCAGCTATCTGTTAACAGGAACAAACATACAAACAGACGGACAAATAGACAGAAAAAAAAAAAAATTAAAAAAAAAAATGGTAAATAAACCGTGTATACATATAAAAAGCGGTTATTTTAATATTACAAATAGACACGCCAATTTTATTTATTTGAATAAATAGATAAATTAAATAGAAACGTAGACTATATCGATTTGTACAAATATTTTTGAAATCAAGTAAATAAATACTACATATTTTATGTTTGTGAAGATGTTAATGGAGTAATAACATTATATAATAACAATAATGTTATTTACTCTTTTCATATTTTGACTATTTTTAACCGTTTTTGTACTTGTATTTTTGTTATTTTCATTAATTTGTGGATGTATCTGTATCTTATGCTAAATTGATATTTGCGTAAACTTTCTTGTGCATGATGTGGTGTCCTGCAATTGAGGAAATAACTTTTGATTTTGTTAGGTAATTCGTTTTGTTTAATTCTTCATTTAAACAAACTCCTTAGCTAATATAACCATGGATTTAACACGTAATTTTCCTAACAGGAGTATATTTTCCACGTTACGATATAATCTAATTAGGAGGCCCCATTTTACATTTAGAAATAATCTGATCAAGTGCACAAAGAAGCTTTTACGTTATTGCTAAGACGTTTGATGTGGATGTTGGGCGCGACACTGATTAATGCGGGGACAATCTTCTAGATACTAAAGTATCACTTTTTATATACAAACCTATATAATATTATATTCTGTGGTTTGTATGTCCTATCAAACGGTGAAAAGCTTTTTGAATTTTTAAGGCATAAAGCCTATAGATATACTCGTATAAATACGTGAAGTAAAAATTTTGTAGCCCTTTTCACAAAAAATATATCAACGGAGGAGATGTTACACAGTTAATGTTTGTAGAGAGGAGAAGTGTAGAAAAACATAAAAAACTAGCTGTTGCCCGCGGCTCCGCCCGCGTTTATGTCGGTTTTTTCGTGTTTTTTCGCGGTCGCGGATATGTGACTCATGCAAAAATTAGATAAAAACAATCCTTGATGCAATTCCATATCATTCTAAAATTTCAGCTCGATCGGTGCAGAACTTTTTGAGTTTTTGAAGCGTACACAAACCAACATAACATTTATATATATATAGATAAATGAATTATCGTCGAATTTTGACCACTGGTACATATAATTAGTTCTGTGTGTGACCAAATTCGTTCTTTCTGTCTATGAATTCAAATAATTTTCAGTTAGCCTTTAAAGGAACATCACGAACAAATTAACTACCATGAATTTCATACATATCATTAATCGTTATTAAACTGCTATTACACTTGGATACTTCGCCTAAACTTCTTCAAAGAGGCAAAATTCTGCTCCAACGTGTTCATTTGTAAGGCATTCATCGAAGTTTCGTTTATAGGAACAATAACGGCTACCATAAAGTTCCTAGTTTAGCATTCAATAGAGAACTTCAATACACGACACTTATCAAGGATTTAGTGAACAATCATATTATTACTTGGCTACGACTAGTTTATTACCTAGCTATGAGTAGCAATATTTCGCTTTCTAGGAATAGCATTGTTTTAATGGCATATGAGCAGAGAGGTTACCTGAAGGTAACCTTTTTTTTGTTGGCATGTTGGACTCGAACCGAGTAAAACCGCACGCCGTCTCGGGTACTAGATGCCGGGGCACCCGGTGCTCCCTAAAATGAATACACTGAAATCCCGACGTACCTCGGGCCACCTACGCTTTGTAGATGGCCCGTTTCTGTGTGGGAACCCCAATGTTCCCTTCACGGTCCCCCAAGGCGCGCACGCTCCGCAGCGTCCGCGTCGTAAGGTTACTCCACCTAGAATGAAGGAAATGGGACGTGATTGGTTTCGGTAACCTCATTAACTTGGTGCTAAGCAACGAAATAATTAGGTATTAAACACCTGATTTGCTGATTAATCTCCTTTGAAGCTCTGGTACACTCTAGTCGAGCTGACCAGATTTATGACGAAGTTTGGCAATATCTTTTCCTAGTCCTCTGTTGCACATAGGCAACTTCTTTGAAAGACGGTTATGGCTAAACGGATTGGTTGGTTCCATATTTCTTTCTCTTTGCTGTGACGTTGTCTTTAATAGTTTCCTTCCTTAATCGCCTCTTACGACACCCATAGGATAAATAGAGTGGTTACACTCTGTTTTCTGCCGTCACCACACATATTAATATTTCACAATAATGCAATAAGTATTGTGAATAAATAACTGCGATCATATTTCCAACTCAACTAACAAACCACACACGAAGTATTTACACAAATAATGTACATATCTACAGAGTGTTTATTATAAAATTTTATTTACATAGTACTCAAGTATTCTTCAATTGATAGTGCTATTCTTATTCGCTATTATAAAATAGGTAAAAATGGTGGTAAACCAAATACGCTGTCAAAGCTACTCCGGTCAAGTTGCCAAGTCCGCAAATCGTGTATCATTCTGTTTTATTATAGACTAGCTGAACCCCGCGGGCCCCGAGGCGGCGCTAGTAGTATCTTTATAAATTGTAGCCTATGTGTTATTCTGATATATAAGCTATATTATTGTAAAGTTTCATCAAAATCCATTCAGTAGTTTTGGCGTGAAAGAGTAACAAACATTCATCCATCCATACTTACAAACTGTCGGCGTTTGTAATATTACGTAGGATTTTCAAATACCTCTAAATTCGTTATTGGCCGTGGTGCATTAAGCTTTAATTATAAAGATTTTTGTAGACTTTATTATATTACTTTGATTACAGGTATATGAGTGGAATCTCCTTTGGGTGATGACCCGAATAATTGATTCGATTCTCATGAAACTTAAATGTCTAAAGAACCTTAAGATTTTTTTTACATATTTTTTAACCTTTTGTGATATATTTAAGATTTTAACTTTTTCTACTTCTTGTATACATTGATAACTTTAATGTTTAAAATTAACGAAAATACATCACCTAGAACTAATACTGCGATTGCCTAACTTATTATTACGTTATAATATTTCTTTTGAAAATAAATACAATACATGAAAGGTCTCTGTACATTTTCCCATGAATCTGTACAAAATCCTTCATTGTGATTGTAACAACTGGTAACAGAGTAAGCAAACAATAATCTAAGGTAAAACTATTTGCCTTCGCTTGGTATTGCCGTCCACTACTGAACGAAGGCCTGCCCAAAGAGCGTAAACCATCCCCGTTTAGCTAGCTAGCTACCAGAGGTCCCCCCCTCTGGCAGTACAGACGCCCACGTGGGGCAGTCCTACAGCGTATGCTAGGTAAGCTCTCGAACCCTATCACGTAACAATAATATTCTTATATATTTTATACTAGCCGACCCATGCCCACTTTGTTGGGCGTCAGCGGCGTAACTTCCAGCTTTTTTTCGACTTGATTTACGCATACTATTATTTTAACTGCATTTTTTGTTCAATCATAGTAAAATATGGCATATGTCACTCCTGAATATTGTCAATTTCTGACAGGGAATGAACTTTCGGGATTGGATCATATCAGTAGTTCCGAAGATTACCCCTACAACCATACAAACAAAGATATAAATTTTACTTTTGCTAATATTAGTATAGATTCAGTAACGAATTGAAGAGCCTTAGCCTTATTGCCTTCGTTATTTAATTAAAAAATGAATTATTTCAAAATAAGTTCAAAGTAAATAGTCTGTTAATTTAATCACTGACGTGGACTCTGTCGGCCTTTAGTTTTTGATATATTTATTACTGAGAAATAATTAGAATCTGTAGTGTTTGCAATGTAATTACTAATTTTAGTAATTTTAATAGCACAGAACTAAGACTATAGATATTCATGGAGACAGTAAGAAGAGTATATTTTTGTAGGTAAAAAGCAGGTGAAATTTATCGAAAATTTCATCGTGTAGCTTTAGATGCACGGGTACTCGGTGAAACACAGCGCAAGCGCTATTTCCCACCAGTTTTCTGTGTCTTCCCATTCATGCCGAAGCGTGGCTCTCCCACGGAAAATGTGGGCTTTTATTAATTTGTTAAAAGGAAACACAACTTAATTAATACCTTTTCTCTTGACGTAGTTATAAACTTAACAGTTTGACTGTATTAGTAAAATGCTATTTCACTACAATCTATTAAAAATTCACGGAACGAACACATTGAACCAATAGTACAACTACAAACATTTATGTAGTGACAGTAACAGCTCACTTCGTGACCAGTTATAGTATAATTTAAAACTATCTGTTGGATTTGTAGTTAAGTATAGTAATATTTATGGCTATCAATAGTTCTTAAGAGCTAGCATGGTTGGTTCTTGTGCCTCTTTTAACACTCCACGTGTCTCTCTTGAAGTATAGCTGTCATCAGGTATCTCGTTTGAGCTCATAAATGATAAAAAAATATTTAACGTTTCGTTAAAACTCTCATGTCATTAAAATTAAAACTCAGATTTTTTTAAACCAAATCTGGCCTTCTTGGACAGCATGTTCGTTTTTTGACCACAGCAGTTATTTTTTTATTTACTAAATTTGCATATTGGGGATTAATTTAAATGGTCCATTTAAAAACACGGTTTTTGAGTCTTTTAAATAAAACGTGATAAATACAGTTATGTGTGTATTTAAAGGAAAGTGCTATATGACTAGTTTTTATTCCAGTCTAATTTGATGTTGGGTTTGATGTTTGGTTGGCAATTATGTAGGACTAGCTGAACCTCGAGGTAATAACCGCAGGCAACGCCGCGAGGCGAAGCTAGTATCTTTATAAATTGTAGCCTATGTGTTATTCTGATGTATAAGCTATATTAATGTAAAGTTTCATCAGAATCCATTCGGTAGTTTTTGCGTGAAAGAGCAACAAACATACTCACTTACGTACTCACAAACTTTCGCGTTTATAAAATTAGTAGGAAGAATATGGGTCTTGGCACTACCTATTTTTAAGCGATCACCACACGGACATTGTGCACCTATCATTAGGCACCTAAAATGCTAAACTAATTTTGATATTAAGTCAGTCATACAGCGAAACTGAGAACCGTAATAGACAAATATGTCCGGAGCTGACGTTTTTTCATCTATGTAATTATTCCCCATAAAAAGATTAAACATAATATTTGAGCACAATTTACAAATACACGTAATTACGCGCTACTTTAAGATGAACACGATAGTCATATTTACATACATCTGACAAATAATCTTTGTTCAAAGTAAGCTTTACGACAGGTATTACAAAAAACAGATTTAGTATTTGTCAAGGGATTTTGAATCATTTGCCCTAGACATAAAGCCGAGATTCCGTACAATAGTCTAATATTGTGTTAGTTTGCCAAGCAGATTTTATTTTATTTGACATTTGATATTGCAAAATAAACAGCACAATATGCAAATAATACCAAATTGAGGTTATCTTAGCATGTCCAGAGATCATTTCTCAGGAATGGCTAAATACAAACAAATCGAAAGATTGCATGCGCGTGCCGCTAAAATAATATTGAAAAATATGTTGTCGTTACACATACAAATAAATATTTACGTATAGTAGTAATTTTACTATAGGTACGTATAATAGCAATTCCCTTCGTAGTTCCTTTTTATTTTTAAAGAATGAATGGTAGTGCTGCATTCTGACACCTGACACTATCGCAGGTCTGCTTCAACGATTTTTATTTATTTTGTTTTGGTTTATTTATTTAAGGATCTCACGAACGAGGAATACACAAAAACAAAGAAAACATAATTAGTACATTAACAAGTTTTGTGCTTTCTCACTTATGGGAGACCACATCAAGCCCAAGAAAGTTCACACAAATATAAAAATAGAAATACAATAAATTTTAAATGTAATAAAAGTGTAAATACAGTACATAAGATACATACCAAGCTTACTACAGCGTATAACAGTGAAATATAAATAAAATACTTTTGAGTACATTATCCTGGTATTCTTGATAATAACAAAGTTTCCTTAAGCTAGAAACTACACACTATTATGAACAGCGTACCAACAATGCACTCCAGCAATCTTAAGTAATTAAGTGGTTAGAGTTTATTCTTGAAGCGCCCATATGCTCATAAACTTTATAAATTGGCGGTTTTTTCTTACTCGTACTCAATGTTATCATACGATCTAATTGCTTTATTCTGCTCGACTTCTCTACAACCGCTAACGATGCTTGTGTAAACTTTATTTGTTCGCATTTTCTAATAAACTCACTAGCAACTTATTAAACCATTTTTTAACCGTCTATGCAAAAAGAGCGGTTTTAAAATAAGTTGGTCCGGTTGGTCCGAAACGAATGGTCTGATTTTGTTTAAAAGCGTGATCGAGATTGTTCTCAGTTAGGATTTGTGAAGATCAGCAATTCAGTTCTTAGTTGATGATGGAATCTCAATAGTTAACACACCTCTGATTGTTTTCAAATTTGGTGTTCTTACCTAGACCTCGTGCTGCTAAACTTTGGGATTTTCCACAAACTTCAAAAAAACTGCTTCCCGTGTGGTCTCATTTCAATTTGTGGTAGTGGAATGTGACTGCTGTGCTTGAGGTCTCGGGTTCAAATCCTGGGTCGGACCAAATGTTTCTGTGATCTACAAATATTTGTCTCGGCGTTTGGGTGTTTTCTATGTATAATATGTATGTATTTACAAAAAAAAACAGTAAATATGTATTTATATCAGTTGTCTAGTACCCATAACACCAGTTCTGCTTAGCTTGGGATTAGATGGCGTTGTGTGTTAGATGTCCAGAATATTAATTATATTATTATTATTATGATCCTTTGTCTGTAGGACCTGTAGGGTTTTCTATCTCAATCATACATATAACCACATTACTAAGTACATATGTATATACATATATATATATTTAAACACTTGAAAAACTTGATATACGTATGATCAATGCTAATATTATTTATTCTTTTATCAACGTTTTATTACTTACAGTTATAATTTCAAGTGTTATCTGTGGATGTGATTAATCAAAGTGAAGCAGCTGGTTTTCTTCTACGATAGTCGTAAATATGTTTTTCGTACATGAGTGTGAAATTGTCCCTTTCCAATTTTTATGCCATTTTATATCTCTTTTGATGTTTATAGTTTTCACAAGTTATGATGAGAAAAGTTTTGTATATGTGTTCTAGAGTGGAGACTGCGTCTCGGCAAACGTAGTATAAGCCGTCCGCATGCAAGGTGGAGTGATGATCAAGGCAAGATGTTTGGCATGCGAGAAGCCGAAGTTCGAACCACGCGATTTGAGACGCCTATGTCCAGGTGTGGATTGAGATAGGCTGATGAAAATAATAATAATAAATCACTTTATTTTGCACAAGGTTACTAAGTATATAGCTTAATGCTAGGTCAGTATAATAGTCCACGGGCCCACGTACAAGGGATTTCAGTGATTAATAACAGGCTGAAAGTTTATACACAGCTTCGTTTTGACGAGACACCCAACTTTTATCATTGGATAAAAATTCTGATAGTGGCAGGAAAAAGCGCGATAGGGAGCGAAACGGAACGGAACGGAAACGAAAAAGCGAAAAAATATTAACATAATCTTGACAACTTTCGAGTGTAGGTCTCAAAAAAATTACCATCAAATTTGTATGCCGATGCATTTTTTATGAAAAATATATATTTTGCAAGCCCCGAAACAAAAATCAGCTTGTTATTAATGAAAATGAATAAATTTTTTCAAGTCACCATTCTGACATGTTAGAGCTGGAGTCACTCGGAAGGTACCATTCACTATGTATGCCACAAGTTTTTCTCAGTTTTCCATCGTATTTTCTCGAAGTATTGATTTTTAGAAACTGTTATTATTTAATTTGGGACACTCATCAAATCAGCGTGTTTCGCTCCCTATCGTGCTTTTTCCTTCCACTATCAGAATTTGGTCCAATGATAAAAGTTGGGTGTCTCGTCAAAACGAAGCTGTGTATAAACTTTCAGCCTGTTATTATTCACTGAAATCCCTTGTATGTGGGCCCGTGGACTATAAGTGGCGATGGTAATGGTAAAAGTACAGGTAAGAGATGAAATTAATTTTGCTTTTAGACTTGAACCCACAGAAGTAATCTGTTAAAAACGTAGTGGGTATATTTATAGTTTAGTTTTTATTTATATAATATTTTATTACAATGTTTAATTTTAATATACCTTATTTGTGTTTACAAATTGATTAAATATATAAAATGTCAATAAATGTATTAAGTACTATATGTACTTTTAAAAATTTTTTTTCGTAGGGCGTCTCAGTTAATAAAGTTTATATGAATTTCTACAAAACGTACCGTTTTGGCACATAATAAAGAGGTACTGATGTGATTTGACAGTCTGATACCAAGTTATGAAAAATGTTTTCCGTGTTTTTTCCTGGTAAGTGCAACTTTATTTAATTTGCATGCATAAGAAAACAGTACGTAATTTGATTTATGGCAACATTCTCCCTTTCAAAAACGTATTTACAGAAAATATTCAATTTCATAGTCTCATTTTCGGAGAAGCGAATGTTTTGCAAAAAATCGTCCGACTGCTTGGAGAAACCGTTGGATATTGACAGTATATAGAAAAAGAAGAAAGAGATACAATCATAAAATAGAATTGCGAATAGGTACTTAGTCCCTTAAATTTATAAAACTAGGGTTCTAAATTAACTCAATTACAATGGATTGTCGGCTACAACGTGTCTGTTTGCTAGACTTTAAATTCTTACTCAAGTTATCTTTATAAAATTCTACACAGGCACATTTAAGAGCAAAAATAGACAACATTCTAAATCCATGAATCCTTCCATCTAAAATGATTTCATTGATATGAACTGATTTCTCGACCCATGTATTAGATTGGTCGAAATTGCTGTAATATGATACACACTACAATTTCTTCTAAAGACTGCTTAAATAGGAACCTAAAATTATTAATTGAAACTCTCGGCTACGTGTTAATTTAGTTCAAAGTTCAAATTCTGTCATACTTATTATTAACTAAAAGTCCCTAATAGTTAATAATAAGTATGATAGAATATGACTCTATACATATGCCAGTGGTCGTCGCCCAGTAATCAAAATTCGATCGTAATTCATTTTTTTAAAATTGTGTTTTGTTTTGAGCTTCCCTCCTCCATAATACTTTAACTGTGCCAAATTTCATACTTTATTTTCGAAAAGTTTTTCGTAAACTGTAATATAAAGGTTTTGCTTCAGGTATTAATATATAGATACAAAATATACTTAAGTTTCATATCTTAAAAGGGGGTGAAAACCCATACTAATGTCATAAATGCGCAAACGTGTCTGTTTCTCACCTCATCACGCTTAAAATTCCGAATTCAATTTATATATATGAGAAGTTTGGTATAGATATACTAACTCGTATGATCTGTGTATTACAGTTTTTTTTTTATTGAATAGTGGGCAAACGAACAGACGTATCACATGATGGTAAGCGATTACCGCCGCCCATGGACACCCGCAACACCAGAGGCGTCACAAGTGCGTTGCCGACCTTTGAGGGATGGGGAGAGGGGTGGGGAAGGGGTTGGGGTATAGGCCTCCGGTATCCTCACTCACTCGGTGAAACACAGTGCATGCACTATTTCACACCAGTGGGCCAAAACCTTATTTCTAAGGACCACAACAATATGTCCAGCTCAGCAGTAGACTTATATGTCTGTTGATGACGAGAGAAATGATATTATTTACTTTTTACTTGATGCTAAGAATAATCTATAACCGCCCAAGCAAATTCTTTTAATGCAGTACATTTAATATAGTACACAAAAAATAAAACAAGGTAAAATGCCTTGTAATCACCGCTCATGTATCACAATTAAGCGGATATTCAAAACATTTGCTGGAATTAGCTATTGTGTCATCATAACGTGTTATATTAAGTCACATGACACGCACTTTGCCACAATAATATGCGTTAGGTATCCTAGGTTTATTTATCGAGGACACGCTAAGAGTATACATACATATAATAAAAAAAAAGCAAAACAGTTTTTATGTCATTTGCGTGAAGTCTTTATTTAATTAATGAGTGCATAGTATGTTCTACAGGAAGGATACTATGTGTGGCGACCTCCACATACAGCGCCATCTACCGAAGATACACTGAACTACGAAGTAACGCACTGTACCTACAAAACTACACTACACGGAGTAACTACCAATCCTGAATCGCGCAAATAAAGTTCCCGCGCCGATTATCATATATACAACATCCTAACATCAACTGTTGGGCAGTAGCCCGCCAGGCATGATCACCTCGCCTGGTCGGAGGATCTTCCCTTTGTGTTGGGTGGAACATGATACCCGTTCCCCCACACTATGCTTTGGGGTTAATTATGTTAATAATAATAATATTTCGGACATCTGACACACAACGCCATCTAGTCTCAAACTAAGCAGAGCTTCTACTATCTATCGGTATTAGACAACTGATTATTTTAGTAGGTACTTACATATTTTATACAGAAAACACCAAAATTTCCGGAACAAATATTTGCAGTTCATATAAAATTTAGTCCGACCGGGAATCGAACCCGAGATCTCAAGTACAGCCGTCGCATACGCTTGCGCCACCGAGGCAGTCAGAGTCAAAGATACATACTACAAATTTCTAATTTCGTTAAGACATACTTAATAGTTAAGTCTTCAAAGATTCAAAATTTATATTGAAACTAGCTGAACCCCGCGGTCCTACCCGCAGTGCGACAATAACCGCGGGCAACACCGCGAGCCGAAGCTAATATTTTTATAAATGGTAGCCTATGTGATATTCTGATGTATTAGGAACATTATTGTAAAGATTCATCAATATCCATACAGTAGTTTTTACGTGAAAAAGTAAAGTTCCTTCTTCCAACATCGCTGCATAATATCGACCGACTTTTGTGTAGTCTAAACAAAGCATAAACTTTGTACCAAGGAATGTTAACATAATAAAGTGTTGCGTTAAAATCGGATCTACCTACGGTGAGTGAAAGCTCTTTCCACACATTATTACGTGCGTTATAAAATTATGGTATTCTATTAGACGGGTTCTTAGTAAACCTGTGTATCACACATCAAATTGTTTAAAAATAACTTAAATACGACGCCTTTTGGATGTGCGATTGCGAGCTATATTTTAGGTTCTACTTAGAAATAAATCGTATCAGTTGTAATGAGGTAAGTTGAGTGCATAAAGGCGTAGTTGTAAGGCTGGTCGACGCCGTTTTTACAATGATGGCTATTGTGGGTGCGATCTTCACATTTGTTCACTGTTGTGCCTATGACAAAAAAGCGTCTTGCTAAACTTGCTCGTTATCGGTAACTTTTTACTTACAAACCCTATTCCAATATGAAATCCAGACAAATTCAAAAGCAGAATTTGACTAGATTATATTGCTTCATCACTTATAATGATCACCTGTCAAATCGATCTGCCTACTCATTTCAATGTGCTCTTAAACCAAACAAGGATACTTTGACTAAACATCAACAATAAGTCCTAATTAAATTTCGTTACATCTGTATCTTATTCAAAATCAAGACTTCATTGCAATATCACCTTTAAATATCAAGAGCTGCCATTGACTTGCTGGGCTGGGCGTCACAGCGTTGGGCCCTCACTGCAGTCATCGGAGCCGTCACACGCTGCATGACCGACAGCGACAGCTGTTTTAAAGTTACCAGCGCCTCATGCCGCGCTGAGTGTGGCCGAGGATGGTCGGGACGGGTTTTACTCCCCATACGCTTAAGTGACCAGCCGCGATGGGGCGACGTACGCGTGTGCAGTATCCGGCACCGTCGCCTAATAAGAAAGTTTACCAAGAGTCGGTGCCCGGTGCGGGCAGGGGCTGCAAGGGGTCTAGATGGCTTAATAACAAATTCCCATTTCAGGCGCAGAGTGGCCTACCATGTGGTTTTAGTCGGTCCGATTCCAACACACTACTCCGCCGCAAACCCCGGTAATGTGGTAGTCCGTGGAGGTTTCCACAAGTAAAAAATACTTTACATAAAGGTTAAATAAGACAAAGCTATTAGGTAAATCGTGTAAGTAATTGAATTTTGTTAATCATAAGTTAGTTGTTGTTCTAAGTTTTAATGAGTTATGTAATTAAGACAGTGTGATTCTGCTTCTCCCTTCAAGTCTAGACAAGTAAACTTGATATACCTACCGGTATATCAAGTTTCTGAAAGTCAAACGCCACTTGAAATTTTTTGAAATATATATTATATTGAAATAAACTTCGGTTTTGTGTAATGAAATTTAAAATTAATTCATAGCTACATATTTAAATAGAAAACGGTTTGTAAATTAAATTGGTTACTTGAGTCAGCAATAGAATGGGTATTCATAACTGTTATCTGAAGAAAAACGAATACCTACTTATTGTTATTAAAACTACTTTACTTTGATTACCTCATATAACTGCATTCTGCGTAAGAGACATATAATATGTACGCATATAAATTATGTTTTAGGGTTCCGTACCTCAAAAGAAATCTCTTTGTTATCCGTCTGTCTGTCAAGACCCTTTTTCTCAGGAACGCGTGGAGGTATCAAGCTAAAATTCATATCAAATACTCAGGTCTACTGTTTCTTTTAGTTGTGAAAATTCTTAAAAGGTACAGCCGTTTGCAGAACAACGTCTTATAGCATAGATAAAGGAAAAATTGCGAAAAGCATTAATTGTTAGTTACTTGATTACTTCATATACTCGTAATAAGCCGTTTATGCTGCAAATTTTCGACATTCGCAAGGGACTCAAAACCTAGGGTACTTCCCATGAACTTAGTATCTTGAAATTTGGTACGAAGCCACGTTTTTAATTACATCAAATAATATATCTACAGGTTTGTACGGAACCCTCGGTGTACGAGTCCGACTCGCACATAGCTAGTTTTTCTAAAGTAACAATAGTTTTTACATTATGTTTTCGTCTATATTTTACCAATGAGTCTCGGAAAACTGAATGTAAAAGCAATGTCTGCAACAATAAACTCAAGCACTAACACTACAGAAGAAAGGACTACCAAAAAGTCAGTTGAAATTTATAATTTTAGTTGGTTTATGTCAAAAAGAGATACGTCTTCATAGTTGGTATATATTTTTAATAAAACATCATAAAGCAATGAAGATGAATGCTTGCTCACTGACATGGGTAGCCTTCTATAATAAATCACATGGATATAAACAAACCGCAACCGTGTATTTTCCTGCCCATGTTCCGAAAAGTCATGTTTTATTTACATGTTGAGATGAATAATAATTCTTTTTGTGAAACAACGTTGTAAAACACGGTCTGTGGTAATGAGTGGCTATAAAAGAATACAGAGAGATAGTACCTAATTGTTTTAAGGTAGTAGAGCGACGCTGATTTCAGCACGAACGGGCCGACTCGACCGGGGCGGTACTACCCTCGCATAGAAGATCAACGAAAAATGACGGCGTTCGTGCTGTCGTGTTTGGTTGGTGAGTCGTGCTGATTTATTGCATTGTCTGCACGTGCAATGAATATGGTGACCACCACTCTTGGATTCTGTTTAAGATTTCCATCAGACGAGTAGAGTCCTTTTGGCAGGACCATACATAAAAAAGGTAAAGTGTAAGTTAGAGAGACATTTCGGTATTAAGAAATTAATATAAGTTACAAATGTATTCTTGCTCCAGGTATTACATAATATCCCCTCATTTATATGTATATGTAAAATCCCTTTCCTACGTTACATTTTCCTTGGTACCTATATTTCACACACTGCAACAAAACACCTAGGTAGAACACCAAATATATTGGTCCAACCTTTGTATCTGTAGGCAAACCAAGTAGGCCCTCCCGACGATCAACCCCAGATTGTCACGGAAGCGGATGCAACTCAAAAGGCTGCTGCTTCGGCTCTTAATTGGATCCAATAACTGGTCATGCACTACTTAACAAACATCTTTTCACTCTAGGTGTAACAGACAGTCCTCTGTGCAGGGCATGCATTGAGGAGGAAGAAACGGCCGCCCATGTCATCATGACATGTCCTGAGGTGGCAGAATACCGGGCGAGACACCTCGGATCACCAAGGTCACTTCCAGAAGTCGTCGGCTACGTGAAGGGTCTGCTAGGCTTCTTGGAGGAACACAAAATAGGCGCACTGAAGTCGTCGAGTTGCGGAGACCCAGCCCGCGAGTTTCAAGATCAAGTTAGGCTACCTATTGCACCCCCCAATGTATCCCTACGTTGTCGTCGTGGTGGGGCTTGCGTGGGTCAATGATCTCTGGGGCTGTGCCGGGTAGAGCTACTCATGCCGGATTGGCCCAAGGTGAGACTCCAGACCAAATGGGATACCAGACGGAGTCTCTTGAGACTGCCGCGAAGGGCATGACGCTCCATCGTCATGCCGCGCTCCAAGCGTCCCTCTGCTTTAGCAGAGGGCGTGATGGAGAGCGAGTAGGTCAGAGGGGCTGGCACTTGAGTGTTAGCTCCGTCTGTGAGAGAGGGCTAGCCACCCTCTCGCATTCCGTAACCATTAGGGGCTCAACAACGACCTGACTGGTGGCTCCAAGAGGGTACGCTGAGAACCTGATGGCCGGAGGGCTTGCCTTGATTGGCCGGCCCATGACAAGGATAGTCTATAACACCCGACAGCTAAGTCGTAAAAAACCTGTGGATACTGGCCGACCTCCACAGTACATAGGCTTGCCCGGGTATTGGGGATCTCTGCCCGGGTCGACCTTTATTTCTCCCCTTCTCGTGGGTCTCAAATGGAAACTGATAAATTTATGAAAAATGTAACTGATACTGATTTAATTCTAACGACAACTGGCAAGCCAACCGGAACTGAAAAGAACGAAAAGAAGGGAAAGAAGGAAAGGAGGAACGCCAAGGGGCAGTTCCGAAAGGCGGACGAGCAATCGTCTGCCGAAGAGGACGTTACGCCTGGAACGCCCATTTCGGTGGGGCTCCCAGAAGTCGATCTGACTGCTGGGAGCCGCAGCCGAAGAACGTCGGAACGCACGCGTTCCAGGTCCAATCACTCCTCGGATGGCACGGGTGGTGCCTCCTTGGAGGCAATGGACTGTGAGACGGGCGACAGCCGCAAACGCGGCCTCTCCGGGGATGTCGGAAGTGACTCGTCCCTGGAGATGCTGGCGCCCAAAATCGGCAGTAGCCAGAGGGGGAGGTCTCGAACCCCCGCCACGGCCCCGTCGGGTTCCGCCTTTTCGAAGGCGGAATCCTACAAGAGGGCCAGAGCTGATGGCGAGCTCCAGGCGGAAGAGGAGATGTGTGGTCTCCTGCTTAAGATCAGGGGACCGGTGGATGGGGACTCAGAGCCCCAATCATCGGTCTCTCTGCAGGAGACAGCGGACGCGGCGGTGGCCATTATCAACAAGGTGGCCACCAAGTCCGTGAACCTAAAGGGCTCTTTCGTAAGAGCCCTAAAGGACTCCTCTTCTGCCGTGGCGGGGGTTGTGGGAACCCTAATTGGGGACGTGGCCCGCCTACAGTCGGCCAACGAGCGGTTGACGGGGCAGGTGGCTGAGCTCAGCGCTCAGTTCGCCCAGTTCCGGGCGGAGCGAGAGGCCCCGGCCCCGTCAACATCCCAGCGGGCCGCGTCTTCATCCCAGCGGGCCCCGTCTGCGTCGCAGCCATCCCCTGCCGGCACCGGAATTACGGACGCCCAGCTGGCTGCCGTCCTCGACGCGTGCTGGCGTATGATAGAGGGTCGTACGGCCGGCCTGGAGGCGAGGCTGCCTGCGGCCCCTATCATGCGGCCGCCGCTTGCGGCGCCGAAGCGAAGGGCCGCGTCGTCGGCGACGACCCCTCTCCCTGTGGTGGGGGGTCGCGTAACATACGCGTCGGCGACGGGAACGGCGTCGGCTCCTGCGGCCGCCCGAGGGCCGACGGCCAGGGCTCCGGCTCCGGCTAAGACGCCTCCGCCGAGGCCGGTGACAAAAGCGGCAGCAAAAGCTAAAACGCCTTTGCCCCCCACTCCAACATCTCTGCCTGGCCCCTCTACATCTGCCCCCTCCAATGAGGGTTGGCAGGTAGTCGGAGGGGCAAAATCCAAGAAGGCGAGAAAGCGGGCCAGAAAGGCTGCCCGTCAGGCAGCCTCTGGCTCGCAGGCGCCACCGGTGGCAGGGGCCACCCCAAAGAGCCACAAGCCGCGGAAACTGCAGCCGCCAAAAACCGCGGCTGTAGTGGTGACCCTGTCACCGGAGGCGACATCCGGCGGGCTGTCCTACGCGGCCTTCTTCAAGAAGGCCCGGTACAGTCTCGCCGGAGACTTTGAATCGGCCGGTGTCCGCTTGCGCCTGGCCCAAACGGGAGCTCGAGTTCTCGAGTCTGTGACGGCCCGAGGGGGTTTCCACACGTAAAAAAAAAAAAAAAAAAAAGGCTACCTATTGCACAAATAAAGCAAATACTTGGCAAAATATGAGTAATCAGTCTATATATGTATTTGCGAGGTTCATTAATAGTAACGATGTATATTAATCTCAAAAATATTAGTGAACATTTTACTTTCTCATAAAAATAGTACGTTACATTCTTTTCATTGTATCACATTCGTGTCGTAGCAAGGTTAAAATTTCCATAAAATCCACATATATGTCCCAAATTAATGACAAAGTCATTACCATGGTAAAAAGCAGAAAATAACATTTAAGCTCCCAGCGAGTCAGGTGTGTAATAAAAATTAAATAATGTTTCACATAATCACAATGCCGCCATTATGGTCAACGTAAATGTGCGTATATGAACATTTTTTCACGCCAGACATCTTTAATTGTACACATGGTTTGATTAGTGTTTTGAATAATTTATTCATATATTTATGTCGCCGTAAATTGTTTTTAGTGTTCGATGTGTAACCATAATATTGCGGATCAGTCATTATGTCACCTTTGCAATTTACTTTCTCATTGTATTTAACTATAGCACGCAACTTTTTATCGATAGATCTATATTAGTATTATAAATTCGAAAGTAACTCTGACTATTACGCCTTAACGGCTAAAACGCTGCACCGATTTTTTATTAATTTTGGAATGGAAATACTTTTATTTTTGAGAAAAGACATAGGTTACTTTATACTGCGATAAACGACATACACGCGGGCTAAGTCGCAGTCAAAAACAAGTTAATGTTTATATTATAGAATACTAGCTGACTTGACAAACATTGTTTTGCCCAAAAAAAAATACTGTGGTGGGTCACTCTTATTATTTAGGGGTGGGAGAGCCACGCTTCGGCATGCATGGGCCGACTCAACTGGAGTGAGGATACCGGAGGCCCATATCCCAATCCCTCCTCTATCCCGCCGCCGCGCCGCCTCAAAGGCCGGCAACGCACTTGTGACGCCTCTGGTGCAGGCAGTAATTGCTTACCATCAGGTGATACGTCTGCTCGTTTGCCCCCTATTACATAAAAAAAAATTAATATTGGCCGATTCTTAGACCTCGCAACACAAGAATTTTATATACATTATCATTTATTCTATTTATACCTGTGGTGACGAATTAAGAATACGGAGTACTACCTACCTATTCAGCCCGTGAGTGTGTGATTGTTAACTACGCAGGACAGCAGCCAATGCTATGCAGTAAAGATAAGGAAAAGTTAAAACGAACCCTATTTCTATAAATGTACTAGGCTAAAATCTCCTTTCTATGAGATACCTATTTCCAACTACCAGATTACCGAAGGCTGATGGCAATTCTATTTTCAAGCGAGATTCAAGTTAATCTTAGTGAAGTGCAACGATTTATTCAAGAGTTGAATCGGAATAATTTACGATCAAGTAATCAACGGATTTAAAAGCTACAATCTTCGATCATTTATTTGATTAAAGAGTGCGATACTGTTTCGTTTATCGTAAATTTAAATCCAGTTGCACTGATCTCGGTAGTTTAAAACCATTCAATTTTTAAATGTTTAACTTCATTGAGTGCTCATAGTACTAGAAAACTGAGGAGAATAAAATGAACATAATGTTTGACCACCCACAAGCCATGTTCTCTACCTGTACCTACACTTTTTCTTGTAATATTTTAAACGCACATGTTTATCAATCATTATTATCTTATCAAATGTTATGGGTTCAATTCAATTTACTTCAATTAACCGCGGAACTTTAATTATTAGCTTATTAAATTAAATTCCCGTGATATAATCTAAAAAATACTAACATTAATTTAAAAGGTAGTAGAGCCACGCTGATTTTAGCACGAACTGGCCGGCTCGACCAGGGGACCACCTTCGCACAGAAAAGCAACGTAAAATGATTGTGTTCGTCCTGTCGCGTTTCGTTGGTAAGTGTGAGACCGGAGGCCCAATGATGCAGAAGTATTACTAGACCACCATTGTGTGGGCTGCGTTGTCTGCATTCGCAATGAGTATGGTGACCACCATACTTTTGTATTCTGCTTATGCTTTCCATCAGGCAGACCATCGACTGAGAGTTTCCATGATCGACCATTCAATCTGTAACAATTATTTTACACTTACGAATCTCTCTTAATATTAGACTTTTCGATGAAAAAAGTTAGACACAACTAATTTCCTTGGGAACGTCAACTAAAGTATATCTTTTGCCATTAACGAAATTGTCTTTTACTAAGATTTGCCTGAGGTGAAAGATAATACCTCACAGAGACTTTAATGTGTTTAGGAATGAAAAACTCGTATAAAGTCTTGTAATTGTGTATGTAAAAATAATAAAGCTACCAGAAATATCATTTATAAATAATCTCGCTAAATGTTAGATGGTTACAGGTTTTTCTACACTAATAAAAAAATAATAACACTAATAATAATAAAAAAAAAAACAAAAAAAATAAGCCCGATGCTTCAAACATACGGCCCCTATCGCATACTATTAGATAATAGCTTTAGTATGCCAAACTGCGACTTCAATTTTTAAAACACGTTTTAATTCATCTAAGTCCTGACAGTAAAATGGTATAGGTAAACAAGATTTGATATAAGAATGAACAACGGACATTAATCTGACCGTGCTGTTGTGAACGCTGTTTCGCGAAACATTTGCCAACATCATGACCCGGCTTTTTACAATACACACAAGTCAAAGTACCCACAAGTTTATTCGATTGTTCTGATTTGAACTTCAGCGAGATATCGGTAGATTTGTCTTTACCCACAAATCGTAATTTATTCATCTCAAAAGAAATTTACATTTCACTTACATGAGAACATGTTTTGATTCTTGATACATTGTATATACCATACCTTACAGCACTCAATAACAAAACAACAACTTGTTAAGAGTCAGTGCGCACGTCCGGCGCAGGCGCGGTCTCGATTGCAAGTGACTTCACAATACGAACGTTCCACGCACTACTGACAGATACAACATCTGACATTTGACACTGACAGTTGAAAGTCTTTAACATAGACTATTGAACTCGATATTTGCGTAGTGTTGTCATACTTGAATAATTACCAGAATAGCGTTTACTTTGAAATCTCTGACATATATATATGTCGGAGATTGAAGCGGATTGTAATCCATATGGCCGTCGGCCATCTTGTATTTGTTTAAAGTCAGTGCGCACGTCCGGCGCAGGCGCGGTCTCGATTGCAAGTGAACTGACAAACGAGCGTTCCACGCACTACTGACAGATACAACATCTGACATTTGACACTGACAGTTGAAAGTCTTTAACATAGACTATTGAACTCGATATTTGCGTAGTGTTGTCATACTTAAATAATTACCAGAATAGCGTTTACTTTGAAATCTCTGACATATATATATGTCGGAGATTGAAGCGGATTGTAATCCATATGGCCGTCGGCCATCTTGTATTTGTTTAAAGTCAGTGCGCACGTCCGGCGCAGGCGCGGTCTCGATTGCAAGTGAACTGACAAACGAGCGTTCCACGCACTACTGACAGATACAACATCTGACATTTGACACTGACAGTTGAAAGTCTTTAACATAGACTATTGAACTCGATATTTGCGTAGTGTTGTCATACTTAAATAATTACCAGAATAGCGTTTACTTTGAAATCTCTGACACGGCCATTCTGCTCCTCAACGCGCTCTCGCGTTGATTCTCAACGTTAAGTCCTACCTATACGGCATAGCGTATAGCACACAAGTAAAACCTTCACAAACGGCTTTTCAACTTCAAAGAATGCAAAGCGTAAAGGCTTTCAGCACGTTACAGCACTAGTGTATAGCAAAGCGTTAAGGCATTCAGCACGTTACAGCACTAGTGTATAGCAAACAAGCAAAGCGTCCACAAACAGCTTTTCAACTTCAAAGAATGCAAAGCGTAAAGGCTTTCAGCACGTTACAGCACTAGTGTATAGCAAACAAGTAAAGCGTCCACAAACAGCTTTTCAACTTCAAAGAATGCAAAGCGTAAAGGCTTTCAGCACGTTACAACACTAGTGTATAGCAAAGCGTTAAAGCTTTCAGCATTGCTCAGAGATAGCACTTGAAGCACATTGCAAATCGGTGCAACGCTCAGCATCAACTTTGGGTCAAACCAGATTTGAGCCCAACCTCATTGCAAAGCGTGTTGGCTTTCAGCAAAACATTAGGACAAAGCGATAAGACTTTCAATCCCTCCTTCAATAAAGCGTAGGAGCTTTCAGTTTTAAATAAAACATTTTATCGATCCCAAAATCATCCCACGCGCCAACAGTAATGCCCGCTACAGCAAGAACATTCTCGTCCGGAAGCCGAAGATCAAGAAAACAGCACTGCGGGCCCATCGACTTCAAGGAACGAAGGACATGGCGCGCCTACACCCGAAACTTGGGCTGTGATTCTCCAGAACATGATGGCGGGCCTCCAAAATTCCAATCAAAGTGACAACGAGAACAATCTGTCACTTAACATAAATAATTAATAACAATCAAACAATACATGAAAACTTAATTATGAAATACTCCTGTATTAGATATTACCACTTTGACGGATGTAAAGCAAGTGTGTCCACAGCGCACGCGCTACGTCTTTTATAACCGCACAAAGTCAGTTAATAAGATGGCGCCACTGTAGATGTCACTCTGAACGCGGGCAACGCCTACTTCCGTATTTCTTATTACAATAATACGGCCTCTCCTGACTGCAGGTCGTCCCTGACCTTGCTCCAGTTTCAGCTTCGTGTTGCTTGTAGGATGTTGAGTAGTCCCATGACTCGTCTCTCCACCTATACCACAGTCAGTTGTGTGCTCGATGTCGTTTGAGAATCATCTGAGTTTAGATCATTGTCAATCAATTTCATACGATGTAGGTATTCATCGTCGTAATATTCTTAACCTTATAAATCACATTTATACTCTCACAGGGATCCCATATCAAACATCTACTAAGCATCACCCACATGGGCTGCAAAGCATCACCTATTCGGGCCGCGACTGCCACAACCATACGGGCTGCAAGCATCACCCACTAGGCTGCAACGGCAGCACCCATACGGGATATAGTCTCAACAAAACATCACCCAACCGGGCTGCAAAGCATCACCTATTCGGGCTGCGACTGCAACACCCACACGGGCTGCAAGCATCACCCACTAGGCTGCAACGGCATCACACTTCATAGAAACATTATTCAATTATTATTTTTTTTTACAGAAATTAACATTACGAGTATTTTTTTTACTTGATTCCGAACGCTACCAGGCAAAACAATTATCGGCTTTATGGCCGTTCCTTTTACAAAATGTACAGCACAACGTTAGTCTGCTATTCGAACATTGATTAGAAATCGATATATGAGTTATCTCATCATAACGAAGTCTTTTTAAACACTTTGCTTGCTTACGACCGATTTTGCCGCAAATTGATCAATTAATTTCTACTTTAGAATGCGGTCGGTTTCAAATATCAGCGAGATTCTATAAAATCCCAAACAAATAGTACTGATCAAATTAAACAAAGAAAATAGAAATAAAGTGGACTATAAACCACATTGTACATACAAAATAAAACATAAAACACTGTTGCCATAGGCACCAAGTTCGCATACCATCCAGTGACTCGTCGGCATAGGCACAAGTTTGTATACCGCCCTAGATTTTCACACTGTAGGCATAGGCACCGAAGACCCGAGGAGGATGCGCGTCTTCATTCGTTCCAACATCCTGCTGGGCTTGGTTTTGCAACAACCGTTCGGCCGTCCTCTATCGGACCATTACCCGCCGCTTCTCGCTAAAGTGGCGTAGACTCATCTGAAACATTTCTTTTAAGAACACGGATAGCTGAAGTGGCACTTTCATGACCCACCAAAAGATTCAGAGCAGACGTTTGTGTCGTCTTCTGTTTAGTCACATTCAAAATGAGCTGTAGTCGCCCAAGTTGGTCAGCCCACTCGCTTTTTCTGTGGTTCCTCTATCCGGAAAATGTTGAGCACTGTTCGGATATAACGCTCTACCTGGCCTGGCATGGTGTATCTCCGGAGTAACGTGATGGGTCTGCACCCCTAGTAATTGCATCCATGAAATAAGCCCGATGCTTTAAACATACGGCCCCTATCGCATACTATTAGATAATAGCTTTAGTATGCCAAACTGCGATTTCAATTTTTAAAACACGTTTTAATTCATCTAAGTCCTGACAGTAAAATGGTATAGGTAAACAAGATTTGTTATAAGCATGAACAACGGACATTAATTTGACCGTGCTGTTGTGAACGCTGTTTCGCGGAAACATTTGCCAACATCATGACCCGGCTTTTTACAATACAGACAAGTCAAAGTACCCCCAAGTTTATTCGATTGTTCTGGTTTGAACTTCAGCGAGGTATCGGTAGATTTGTCTTTACCCACAAATCGCAAATTTTTCATCTCAAAAGAAATTTACATTTCACTTACATGAGAACATGTTTTGATTCTTGATACATTGTACATACCATACCTTACAGCACTCAATAACAAACAATTCAACAGGACAAAAACTCGCATTTGTAGAGATTCGTTCCCCGTTTAGGAGTGTCGGTAGATTCCATATTTTTTTTAAATGAGGGTAGACGTGAGTTGTCGGGCGAGGACAATGATAGTAATGGTTTTCCTCACAATCGCTTTGTTATAATCACTTTATGATAATACATAGTGAAATACAGTCACGATAATCAATTATGGTATACAGGTTACAATTTAGGTACGACACTCCACCGAACATGTGATGCTACTGCGAGATGCTAAACGATAATGCTCGCCCTCCGGCTGCGTTTCGTTTTATAACTACCCACAGTTCTTTAGGGATGGGATCAAAGTCACTGTTACCTGCAACTAATCACATAAAATAATCGACTACCATCAATTATTCTAACGCGTGATTATTATTTTTAAAGTGGCAATGATTGCCATCCCTATTGTCATCGGTCGCAAGCTCCAATGCTCGGTGTTGCGTCAGTGTCTAACTGCCGACACTTGTGTTACCAAATAAAATAAGTGATGCGCCGTCACATTTTTAACATTAAATTTTCTAACATCAACACTTTGATACCAATATAACAAAGTTACTTTATGTGGGTACTCAATTTTTCTACAAGTGAAGACGAGAATACGAATATACCCTCGCATATTTGCTAGGAATGCGGACTCGTGTTCACAGCATAGTTAAGATTTCGGTTTATTAGAACAACCCGCCTGTCCGTGTCCTATTTTACCGCACAGAAAACCCGATTTGCTAGGAACACCCGATTGTCTAAAACCCGGCGTTTTTAGTTCATCGTCACGGAATTAGTGTTCCGCTGCGCACTAGCAACTGTTAGTAAATCCTTAGTAGGTTTCACAAAAGTAGATAAAACAAAACCACAACATAATAATTGCTGATACGAGCTCGTCGCCGAGGTCCCTTACAATTCGTAAACACAGTAACGATCTACACGCATGTTCAGAGTAGGTAGGTATGGAAACTGTCAGAATCGAAAGACAACTTCACATAAAATGTAAGCTACATCAACTTTCTTAGCACATAAAGGCCTAAAGTAACTTTTTAAAATTAGTCCATGAGCGGTCACTTGAGACCCACTCGTTAAGCCACACTTTGGCATCCCCTTTCAGATATGTTTCAATGCGAGAAATGCACTCATATTCTGTTGGTGAACTTAACCCTCAAACAGTTACCAATGAGCGACAGTTTCGTTATCGTCTCAGTTATGTAAGCTACGTGCTCGATCCACTTCACACTAAACGTCGATATTATGAACACTTGGATCGAAAAGCGAGATATAATAATGGATAGATCTTACTTTAATGAGGGCGCTGGTTAGCGCCTCAAAAATCCTTAAAGTTGCATCTTCACTGCATGTAGTACTCTCGTTACACGATGAACCACATGTCTGGTTCAGTTGTATGTCCGGTCTACACGAAAATCCCTTAATAGCCAGGGCACACGAGCCAGACGCTTGGTTGCATGGAGTTGACGGTTCCGTATTTGTACGTGGCGCACTGACACAGTTTTCTAACGCGCTTATCCTATTGAGGGTAGCCGTTAGCATCTCTTTATTTGGATCTACCTTACGTTTACAAGTATTAGGCATTATTTATTTTAATCAAAATCTGAACACTAATTATAAGATTATCAATGTCGGTCAAGATAGCTAGAAGCGGAGAAGGCTTATGGAAGCGATCCCACTTCTGATGTCGGAGATTGAAGCGGATTGTAATCCATATGGCCGTCGGCCATCTTGTATTTGTATAAAGTCAGTGCGCACGTCCGGCGCAGGCGCGGTCTCTTCTTCTTCTTCTTCTTAATGAATGGCAAACTGTGCCGATGTCGACAATTCTGCCAATATCAAGTGCGATGGAAATACGTGGGTTTTATGCAAAAAATTAAAATAACAGTAGAGAAAATAGTAAGTTTGTAGAACCAGTAGTAGACTGAATGTAGGACTTTTTGTTGGGGTTAGTACACTGAAACAAAGAGACGAACACAAATAAATGTAAAAATAAAAAAAATAAAAAATATTATGTTAGTGATATATATATATAATTGGAAGACAAACACAAAAGACATTGCAACATTCTTAGGAACATGGATTAAAGTTTGATGCTATTACATCGAATAAAAATCATCAATGCTTGAAGGAGATTGGGGGATGGGAAGGTTAAAAGGGATGCAAAGTTAATTGGGGTGGGAAGTTTTAGTTTTATTAGGTGTGAATAAAGATCTAAGGAAGGGTTGTTTTTAGAGCAGTTAAAGAATATGTGATCCAGGTTGCCTTCGTCCAAACCACATTCACATAAAGATGAGTCCCGTACCCGAATTTTATGTAGGAAGACAGGTGAGCTGCAGTGACCTAGGCGGAGCCTACATATAGTGGAGATAACGGGCTTGGAAACCTTTTTAAATTTAAAGTACCAAGGTTTTGGCGTTATGTACTGCTGAACTGCATGGTAGTGACGTCCCTTGTATAGTGAGGTGCGGTTCCATTCCACCTGCCAGGATGTAACCAATTCTTTATGGGGCAGCCTCAAGAGGTCGTAGTGCTGATGGGGTAGGTGTTTTTGGTCAGCTATCACAGAAGTTATAGCGCTTTTGGCCAATGAGTCTGCGCACTCATTGCCCACAATGCCACTATGACTGGGAACCCACACCAGTTGGACTATTCTGTTGTTTCTATCACTATTAAAAAGGCTTTCCTTGATTAGCAGGATCAAAGGACTGTGGAGCTTGTCATGGAATGGGTTGTGCAGCAGGGCTTTAAGGCAGCTAAGAGAGTCTGTGAATATAACTGCCTTATTGATGTTATGACTCTCAGCGTACAGGCATGCCTCCAAAATAGCGACACATTCGCCAGTAAATACTGACGCCGCCTCTGAGCACTTAAAGAGTAGGACGATTTTAGAGGTTTGATAGTAAACAGCGGCTCCAGTATAACTATCGCTAGATAGTTTGGATGCATCTGTAAAAAACATCTCAAACCCAACCCACTGGTCTTCCACGTATGCATTAAAGGCGGTGCCTGCAGAAACTGATCCCTTAGAGATTCCAGCATCCAGAACAATATTTGGTTTGAAGCAAAGAACAGCATAATCGAATGAGAAAAGAGGAAGCTTATCGAATTTACAAGAAGAATTTATAAAAGGAAAGTAGTGGCGAAAGGATTGTAGAATCAATGGGATTTCTTTATGAGTCCAATATGGGGAGGTATTACACATAGTATTTAAGTCGGTGAGTTTTTGCAGGAGGGGATGTGAGAATTTGCAAAAAAATTTCAAGAGAAAACGGGAAGCAAGAAACTGTCTTCTTATAGTTAAAGGCGGGTCTGAACATTCCACTTGTAAAGCGTTAATAGGGGAGGACTTCATGCAACCAGTTATGATACGAAGACACCTAGATTGAAGTCTGTCGAGAGTTGTTAATGAGCCTTTATTACTGGGAATCAGCAAAAAAATACCATAGTCCAGTAAGCTACGCACTAAGGCGTTATACACAAGCTTCATAGTGTATGGGTGGGCTCCCCACCAGACTCCAGCTAGGGCCTTCAAAATTGGTATAACTCGTTCACATTTTGAGGCTAGATGATTAATGTGGTGAACGCCAGTCAACTTAGAGTCAAGGTATACACCTAGAAACTTGAATTTATTTACAAGTGGAACTTCCTGCAGCTGTATTTGAACATCAATCTGTGGCAGTGTCTTCTTTCTTGTAAAGACTACAATTGCGCTTTTCTGCACAGAAAGGCTTAGGCCGTGAGCTGACAGCCACTGCCACAGAGAATTTAGGGAAATTGAGAGTGATGTGGCTGCATCTTGGATGGAATGATTGGTTACATACAGTGCCAGATCGTCAGCATACTGTAGTATACTGCAATTATTATTCAGGCATGAACCCATGTCTGCAGTGTACAGATTGTACAATAAAGGACTCAGTACAGAGCCCTGTGGTAGGCCTCTCCAGGACCTTCTCTGGTCAAACTCTTCACCCAAGATCCTTAGGACTAGAGTTCGAGACATAAGCATTGCACATATGCAGTGGATCATCCTAACCGGTATTCTCAGCTGATGCAGTTTTTGCCTGAGAATGGGTAGTAGGACATTATCATATTTTTTTTTTTTTTTTTTTTATTTCGAACAATTTATTACCACACAACGCCGTCTAGTCCCACGCTAAGCAGAGCTTGTGTTATGGGTACTAGACAACTGATATAAATACTTATATACTTTTTTTTGTAAATACATACATATTATACATAGAAAACACCCAAACTCCGTAACAAATATTTGCAGATCATACAAACATTTGGTCCGACCCGGGAATCGAACCCGAGACCTCAAGCACAGCAGCCGCTTACGCTACCACTCGCGCCACCGAGGCAGTCGCATATGCCGCAGTTATGTCAAGAAAAGATGTTACGACAGAAGCATTTTGAGACAGAGAAAGGCGGATATCAGTTACCAATACCGCAACACTGTCCATGGTACTGAGCCCTTTGCGGAAGCCAAATTGGTGATTTGGTAGCAAATTCCTTGATTCTACAATCCATTCGAGGCGATTTTTAATAAGATGTTCAAGTATTTTAACAAGGACTGAAGAGAGGGCAATTGGTCTAAAATTGTTTGGGTCACCAGCATGTTTTCCAGGTTTCAGGATGGGGATAATAATTTGGGTTTTCCATTTGTCTGGGATCCAACCGTTACAGTAACAAAAATTTAGTAAATTTAAAAAATAGGCTTTTGTATATGGCCCAGCGTGGACCACAAAGGAATATGGGATGCCATCAATGCCAGGAGCAGAGTCTCGCACACCGTGAAGAACCATGTTCAGTTCCTCTAAAGAGAATGGTTTATCATGTGAACCCAGTGAATGAAGTGGTATAGTGGTTTGGAAAACTTCATCTAGGTTAGGGACATAAGGAGGGGCAATTTTACAAAGGAAAAGTTCAGCTGTGTCGGGGGAGATAGAGGAGGAGATTGAGGGGGAACATCCAGACCGGAACCGATTTATGTTCTTCCATACAATTGATGATGGAGTGGATGGGGATAAGGAGGAACAGAAATTGGCCCATCCGGTGCGCTTTTTACGTCGAAGTAGTCTTCTGGTGGAAGCAAAGACATTCTTGTAGTGCAGAAGATTTTCGATGGTCATATCAGCATTGTATTTCCTTTCGCACTCCTTTCTTTGCTTGATAGCCCTCGTGCACTCATTGTCCCACCAAGGAGGTGATGGTATTTTGCCACTGCTTGAGTTTTTAATTTTGAAGCAGCTGTCTGCACTCGACCCAATTGCCCCCACAAACGCATCGCAACAGTCCATCACCCGGTAGCGATCATCGTAGGTTAAGGATCTGTGGTCTAGTCTAGGAAGGGTTTTAATGGAGTTTTCAAGGGTTTGGGAGAAGTTATGCCAGTCAGCACCTGATAGGATATACTTTAAGAGGGGAGGGGGAGATTTTTCTAAGTAGGTTGAACTAGGAAGGGACACTAAAATTGGATAATGATCGCTACCATATGACGAATCCGTGCACTGCCAACTAGCAGCAGCTGCAATGTCGGGTGAGCAAAAGGTCAAGTCCACACAGCTTCTATTTTGTCCAGGAAGAACTCTACGAGTGGAGCAGCCATTATTGAGTATGCAGAGGTTCAAATCATCAAGGATGTCAACTAAACCTGAACCAAAGGAGTCACAGTGTTCAGATCCCCACCTAAAGTGATGGCAGTTGAAATCGCCCATAACCAAAATTGGACCCTGTAAGTCCTGGAAAATGGTTCTTAATATAGGAAGGAAACTTCGAAGGGGATGAGCAATGTAGATGGAGAGAACAGACACACTACATATTTTTGCTGCCACAATGCTGATATCATCTGGGAATGGGGGCAAGGATAGGGGTGATAGGGGAATATTGTTTTTAATAAGGGAGGCAGCACCTCCATAGCCATCAGACCTATCACATCTAAGAATGTTGAAGTGAGGAACATGGAAGTTGAGACTTGGCAGAAGCCAGGTCTCAGCAAGAGAAATAGCCAAAGGGTTAAATTTGTTAATAAGGAATGTGAGGTCGTGTTTCTTATGGAATACACTCCTGACATTCCATTGAAGAAATGTTAGTTGGGACGCCATTTTTAAGGTTGGTTAGTAGCTGAATTAGTAGATTAGCAGCGTTGGACGGTATTACAGAGGAGGAAAGAGTTGAATTAGCAGTTAAAAGTGAGGTTAGTAATTGGATTAATAATTCAATAGTAGAGGGTTCATGGGATGAGTTGATCAGAGCACAACCATTAGGTTGAGAAGGTTGGGGAGAGTAAGTAATTGATTGGTGAGCAACTTTGTCATAGGATTGAGAAAGTAGAGGCTGAGGCTTAGGCTGGCGAAGGATAGTTTTCCGGTAGGATTGAGTGAGCTGAGGGGATTGGGTAGGGGTGGATTGAGAAGGCTGTGGGGATTGCATGGACTGTGTTGTTTTTAGGGCATCAGCATAACGACGAGTAGTAGGAGAAACGACTTTACTAGCTTCCATGTAGGATAGGTTCTTTTCTGCCATCATGGTCTTAATGGCCCTCTGCCTACCATACTCCGGGCACACCCTGCTGAAAGCAAAATGGCCACCGGAGCATAGGACGCAAAAGGCTTCCCTCTCATTTATATCACAGCCATTACCGGGATGTTCGTGTCCACACTTGCTGCACCTCGGCTTGGACCTGCAGACTGACTCCACATGACCAAACCTACAGCACTTCCTACACTGGATGGTGGGGTAAATATATTGGTTGACTGGAAGAGAGTTATAACAAACAAACACCCTTTTAGGTAAAACCTGGCCATCGAAAGTCAGGACACAGGTTTCTGTAGGTTTCCACTCAGGTATGCCTTCATTAATAATTTTCCTGTTAATCCGCCTGACTTTAATAATTGGCCCGCAGCCCTGCGGCACAGATACAAATTTAAAAACATCCTCATCAACCATGTCGGTGGGGATGCCAGAAACTACGCCCATTCTAGTTATGTTGAACGTGGGGATGTTAGCAACAAACTTATTTGATGATAATAAAGAGTTAATCAAAAAAGAGTTTGCATCCTGAGGGGATGCAAACTGGACAGAAACCCTATTTCTGCCTACCTTTTTAATGCCATCTCTGACAACATTCTGTATATTATTTTTAAAAAGGAAAAGTCCAAAAGACACCGGGTGAAGTGTTGTGCCAGAGCCTGATTGACTCTCAATACGAGAAACATGTACAATGTAAGGGCCGTTGTCAGCCGACGTGTATCTATCCCGTCCGATCTGGGTTCTCATCTGCTTCGGAGGGTGGATGGTACTAACCTCATTGTCCACTGGGCGTTTCCGGGAGCTTGTAGCAATTGAGGTGTTATTTTCTTCTTGTGTTGCACTACAGATCACATTTGCAAACTGCTCTAAGGGATTGGAAGGGGTTGAAGGGTGTTCAGGGAAAAAGGAAGTAGGGGTGAAAGGGGGAGTTACTGCGGACGAATTGTCGGGAGGGTCGGGTGGATCAGGGGGTTTATTTCGAGTCATTGTAGACTCTTAATAATTAAAAACACACAAACTACACACCTTTACCAATAGGACAGCACAAAATAACAGAAAAAAAAGGATCCAACAGTCACAAAACCACTTAAGATTATTAGAATTCTAGACACACGTGCTAACCAATCGTATGACGCGGCAAGAATCCAGGCGCGGTCTCGATTGCAAGTGAACTGACAAACGAGCGTTCCACGCACTACTGACAGATACAACATCTGACATTTGACACTGACAGTTGAAAGTCTTTAACATAGACTATTGAACTCGATATTTGCGTAGTGTTGTCATACTTAAATAATTACCAGAATAGCGTTTACTTTGAAATCTCTGACATATATATATATATATATATATATATATATATATGTTGCTTGAAGCATGGAGCGAAACTAATCTACAGTAAAAGTAGTCTAAATTAGTCCTCATATCATCAGCTATCTGTTAACAGGAACAAACATACAAACAGACGGACAAATAGACAGAAAAAAAAAAAAATTAAAAAAAAAAAATGGTAAATAAACCGTGTATACATATAAAAAGCGGTTATTTTAATATTACAAATAGACACGCCAATTTTATTTATTTGAATAAATAGATAAATTAAATAGAAACGTAGACTATATCGATTTGTACAAATATTTTTGAAATCAAGTAAATAAATACTACATATTTTATGTTTGTGAAGATGTTAATGGAGTAATAACATTATATAATAACAATAATGTTATTTACTCTTTTCATATTTTGACTATTTTTAACCGTTTTTGTACTTGTATTTTTGTTATTTTCATTAATTTGTGGATGTATCTGTATCTTATGCTAAATTGATATTTGCGTAAACTTTCTTGTGCATGATGTGGTGTCCTGCAATTGAGGAAATAACTTTTGATTTTGTTAGGTAATTCGTTTTGTTTAATTCTTCATTTAAACAAACTCCTTAGCTAATATAACCATGGATTTAACACGTAATTTTCCTAACAGGAGTATATTTTCCACGTTACGATATAATCTAATTAGGAGGCCCCATTTTACATTTAGAAATAATCTGATCAAGTGCACAAAGAAGCTTTTACGTTATTGCTAAGACGTTTGATGTGGATGTTGGGCGCGACACTGATTAATGCGGGGACAATCTTCTAGATACTAAAGTATCACTTTTTATATACAAACCTATATAATATTATATTCTGTGGTTTGTATGTCCTATCAAACGGTGAAAAGCTTTTTGAATTTTTAAGGCATAAAGCCTATAGATATACTCGTATAAATACGTGAAGTAAAAATTTTGTAGCCCTTTTCACAAAAAATATATCAACGGAGGAGATGTTACACAGTTAATGTTTGTAGAGAGGAGAAGTGTAGAAAAACATAAAAAACTAGCTGTTGCCCGCGGCTCCGCCCGCGTTTATGTCGGTTTTTTCGTGTTTTTTCGCGGTCGCGGATATGTGACTCATGCAAAAATTAGATAAAAACAATCCTTGATGCAATTCCATATCATTCTAAAATTTCAGCTCGATCGGTGCAGAACTTTTTGAGTTTTTGAAGCGTACACAAACCAACATAACATTTATATATATATAGATAAATGAATTATCGTCGAATTTTGACCACTGGTACATATAATTAGTTCTGTGTGTGACCAAATTCGTTCTTTCTGTCTATGAATTCAAATAATTTTCAGTTAGCCTTTAAAGGAACATCACGAACAAATTAACTACCATGAATTTCATACATATCATTAATCGTTATTAAACTGCTATTACACTTGGATACTTCGCCTAAACTTCTTCAAAGAGGCAAAATTCTGCTCCAACGTGTTCATTTGTAAGGCATTCATCGAAGTTTCGTTTATAGGAACAATAACGGCTACCATAAAGTTCCTAGTTTAGCATTCAATAGAGAACTTCAATACACGACACTTATCAAGGATTTAGTGAACAATCATATTATTACTTGGCTACGACTAGTTTATTACCTAGCTATGAGTAGCAATATTTCGCTTTCTAGGAATAGCATTGTTTTAATGGCATATGAGCAGAGAGGTTACCTGAAGGTAACCTTTTTTTTGTTGGCATGTTGGACTCGAACCGAGTAAAACCGCACGCCGTCTCGGGTACTAGATGCCGGGGCACCCGGTGCTCCCTAAAATGAATACACTGAAATCCCGACGTACCTCGGGCCACCTACGCTTTGTAGATGGCCCGTTTCTGTGTGGGAACCCCAATGTTCCCTTCACGGTCCCCCAAGGCGCGCACGCTCCGCAGCGTCTGCGTCGTAAGGTTACTCCACCTAGAATGAAGGAAATGGGACGTGATTGGTTTCGGTAACCTCATTAACTTGGTGCTAAGCAACGAAATAATTAGGTATTAAACACCTGATTTGCTGATTAATCTCCTTTGAAGCTCTGGTGCACTCTAGTCGAGCTGACCAGATTTATGACGAAGTTTGGCAATATCTTTTCCTAGTCCTCTGTTGCACATAGGCAACTTCTTTGAAAGACGGTTATGGCTAAACGGATTGGTTGGTTCCATATTTCTTTCTCTTTGCTGTGACGTTGTCTTTAATAGTTTCCTTCCTTAATCGCCTCTTACGACACCCATAGGATAAATAGAGTGGTTACACTCTGTTTTCTGCCGTCACCACACATATTAATATTTCACAATAATGCAATAAGTATTGTGAATAAATAACTGCGATCATATTTCCAACTCAACTAACAAACCACACACGAAGTATTTACACAAATAATGTACATATCTACAGAGTGTTTATTATAAAATTTTATTTACATAGTACTCAAGTATTCTTCAATTGATAGTGCTATTCTTATTCGCTATTATAAAATAGGTAAAAATGGTGGTAAACCAAATACGCTGTCAAAGCTACTCCGGTCAAGTTGCCAAGTCCGCAAATCGTGTATCATTCTGTTTTATTATAGACTAGCTGAACCCCGCGGGCCCCGAGGCGGCGCTAGTAGTATCTTTATAAATTGTAGCCTATGTGTTATTCTGATATATAAGCTATATTATTGTAAAGTTTCATCAAAATCCATTCAGTAGTTTTGGCGTGAAAGAGTAACAAACATTCATCCATCCATACTTACAAACTGTCGGCGTTTGTAATATTACGTAGGATTTTCAAATACCTCTAAATTCGTTATTGGCCGTGGTGCATTAAGCTTTAATTATAAAGATTTTTGTAGACTTTATTATATTACTTTGATTACAGGTATATGAGTGGAATCTCCTTTGGGTGATGACCCGAATAATTGATTCGATTCTCATGAAACTTAAATGTCTAAAGAACCTTAAGATTTTTTTTACATATTTTTTAACCTTTTGTGATATATTTAAGATTTTAACTTTTTCTACTTCTTGTATACATTGATAACTTTAATGTTTAAAATTAACGAAAATACATCACCTAGAACTAATACTGCGATTGCCTAACTTATTATTACGTTATAATATTTCTTTTGAAAATAAATACAATACATGAAAGGTCTCTGTACATTTTCCCATGAATCTGTACAAAATCCTTCATTGTGATTGTAACAACTGGTAACAGAGTAAGCAAACAATAATCTAAGGTAAAACTATTTGCCTTCGCTTGGTATTGCCGTCCACTACTGAACGAAGGCCTGCCCAAAGAGCGTAAACCATCCCCGTTTAGCTAGCTAGCTACCAGAGGTCCCCCCTCTGGCAGTACAGACGCCCACGTGGGGCAGTCCTACAGCGTATGCTAGGTAAGCTCTCGAACCCTATCACGTAACAATAATATTCTTATATATTTTATACTAGCCGACCCATGCCCACTTTGTTGGGCGTCAGCGGCGTAACTTCCAGCTTTTTTTCGACTTGATTTACGCATACTATTATTTTAACTGCATTTTTTGTTCAATCATAGTAAAATATGGCATATGTCACTCCTGAATATTGTCAATTTCTGACAGGGAATGAACTTTCGGGATTGGATCATATCAGTAGTTCCGAAGATTACCCCTACAACCATACAAACAAAGATATAAATTTTACTTTTGCTAATATTAGTATAGATTCAGTAACGAATTGAAGAGCCTTAGCCTTATTGCCTTCGTTATTTAATTAAAAAATGAATTATTTCAAAATAAGTTCAAAGTAAATAGTCTGTTAATTTAATCACTGACGTGGACTCTGTCGGCCTTTAGTTTTTGATATATTTATTACTGAGAAATAATTAGAATCTGTAGTGTTTGCAATGTAATTACTAATTTTAGTAATTTTAATAGCACAGAACTAAGACTATAGATATTCATGGAGACAGTAAGAAGAGTATATTTTTGTAGGTAAAAAGCAGGTGAAATTTATCGAAAATTTCATCGTGTAGCTTTAGATGCACGGGTACTCGGTGAAACACAGCGCAAGCGCTATTTCCCACCAGTTTTCTGTGTCTTCCCATTCATGCCGAAGCGTGGCTCTCCCACGGAAAATGTGGGGTTTTATTAATTTGTTAAAAGGAAACACAACTTAATTAATACCTTTTCTCTTGACGTAGTTATAAACTTAACAGTTTGACTGTATTAGTAAAATGCTATTTCACTACAATCTATTAAAAATTCACGGAACGAACACATTGAACCAATAGTACAACTACAAACATTTATGTAGTGACAGTAACAGCTCACTTCGTGACCAGTTATAGTATAATTTAAAACTATCTGTTGGATTTGTAGTTAAGTATAGTAATATTTATGGCTATCAATAGTTCTTAAGAGCTAGCATGGTTGGTTCTTGTGCCTCTTTTAACACTCCACGTGTCTCTCTTGAAGTATAGCTGTCATCAGGTATCTCGTTTGAGCTCATAAATGATAAAAAAATATTTAACGTTTCGTTAAAACTCTCATGTCATTAAAATTAAAACTCAGATTTTTTTAAACCAAATCTGGCCTTCTTGGACAGCATGTTCGTTTTTTGACCACAGCAGTTATTTTTTTATTTACTAAATTTGCATATTGGGGATTAATTTAAATGGTCCATTTAAAAACACGGTTTTTGAGTCTTTTAAATAAAACGTGATAAATACAGTTATGTGTGTATTTAAAGGAAAGTGCTATATGACTAGTTTTTATTCCAGTCTAATTTGATGTTGGGTTTGATGTTTGGTTGGCAATTATGTAGGACTAGCTGAACCTCGAGGTAATAACCGCAGGCAACGCCGCGAGGCGAAGCTAGTATCTTTATAAATTGTAGCCTATGTGTTATTCTGATGTATAAGCTATATTAATGTAAAGTTTCATCAGAATCCATTCGGTAGTTTTTGCGTGAAAGAGCAACAAACATACTCACTTACGTACTCACAAACTTTCGCGTTTATAAAATTAGTAGGAAGAATATGGGTCTTGGCACTACCTATTTTTAAGCGATCACCACACGGACATTGTGCACCTATCATTAGGCACCTAAAATGCTAAACTAATTTTGATATTAAGTCAGTCATACAGCGAAACTGAGAACCGTAATAGACAAATATGTCCGGAGCTGACGTTTTTTCATCTATGTAATTATTCCCCATAAAAAGATTAAACATAATATTTGAGCACAATTTACAAATACACGTAATTACGCGCTACTTTAAGATGAACACGATAGTCATATTTACATACATCTGACAAATAATCTTTGTTCAAAGTAAGCTTTACGACAGGTATTACAAAAAACAGATTTAGTATTTGTCAAGGGATTTTGAATCATTTGCCCTAGACATAAAGCCGAGATTCCGTACAATAGTCTAATATTGTGTTAGTTTGCCAAGCAGATTTTATTTTATTTGACATTTGATATTGCAAAATAAACAGCACAATATGCAAATAATACCAAATTGAGGTTATCTTAGCATGTCCAGAGATCATTTCTCAGGAATGGCTAAATACAAACAAATCGAAAGATTGCATGCGCGTGCCGCTAAAATAATATTGAAAAATATGTTGTCGTTACACATACAAATAAATATTTACGTATAGTAGTAATTTTACTATAGGTACGTATAATAGCAATTCCCTTCGTAGTTCCTTTTTATTTTTAAAGAATGAATGGTAGTGCTGCATTCTGACACCTGACACTATCGCAGGTCTGCTTCAACGATTTTTATTTATTTTGTTTTGGTTTATTTATTTAAGGATCTCACGAACGAGGAATACACAAAAACAAAGAAAACATAATTAGTACATTAACAAGTTTTGTGCTTTCTCACTTATGGGAGACCACATCAAGCCCAAGAAAGTTCACACAAATATAAAAATAGAAATACAATAAATTTTAAATGTAATAAAAGTGTAAATACAGTACATAAGATACATACCAAGCTTACTACAGCGTATAACAGTGAAATATAAATAAAATACTTTTGAGTACATTATCCTGGTATTCTTGATAATAACAAAGTTTCCTTAAGCTAGAAACTACACACTATTATGAACAGCGTACCAACAATGCACTCCAGCAATCTTAAGTAATTAAGTGGTTAGAGTTTATTCTTGAAGCGCCCATATGCTCATAAACTTTATAAATTGGCGGTTTTTTCTTACTCGTACTCAATGTTATCATACGATCTAATTGCTTTATTCTGCTCGACTTCTCTACAACCGCTAACGATGCTTGTGTAAACTTTATTTGTTCGCATTTTCTAATAAACTCACTAGCAACTTATTAAACCATTTTTTAACCGTCTATGCAAAAAGAGCGGTTTTAAAATAAGTTGGTCCGGTTGGTCCGAAACGAATGGTCTGATTTTGTTTAAAAGCGTGATCGAGATTGTTCTCAGTTAGGATTTGTGAAGATCAGCAATTCAGTTCTTAGTTGATGATGGAATCTCAATAGTTAACACACCTCTGATTGTTTTCAAATTTGGTGTTCTTACCTAGACCTCGTGCTGCTAAACTTTGGGATTTTCCACAAACTTCAAAAAAACTGCTTCCCGTGTGGTCTCATTTCAATTTGTGGTAGTGGAATGTGACTGCTGTGCTTGAGGTCTCGGGTTCAAATCCTGGGTCGGACCAAATGTTTCTGTGATCTACAAATATTTGTCTCGGCGTTTGGGTGTTTTCTATGTATAATATGTATGTATTTACAAAAAAAAACAGTAAATATGTATTTATATCAGTTGTCTAGTACCCATAACACCAGTTCTGCTTAGCTTGGGATTAGATGGCGTTGTGTGTTAGATGTCCAGAATATTAATTATATTATTATTATTATGATCCTTTGTCTGTAGGACCTGTAGGGTTTTCTATCTCAATCATACATATAACCACATTACTAAGTACATATGTATATACATATATATATATTTAAACACTTGAAAAACTTGATATACGTATGATCAATGCTAATATTATTTATTCTTTTATCAACGTTTTATTACTTACAGTTATAATTTCAAGTGTTATCTGTGGATGTGATTAATCAAAGTGAAGCAGCTGGTTTTCTTCTACGATAGTCGTAAATATGTTTTTCGTACATGAGTGTGAAATTGTCCCTTTCCAATTTTTATGCCATTTTATATCTCTTTTGATGTTTATAGTTTTCACAAGTTATGATGAGAAAAGTTTTGTATATGTGTTCTAGAGTGGAGACTGCGTCTCGGCAAACGTAGTATAAGCCGTCCGCATGCAAGGTGGAGTGATGATCAAGGCAAGATGTTTGGCATGCGAGAAGCCGAAGTTCGAACCACGCGATTTGAGACGCCTATGTCCAGGTGTGGATTGAGATAGGCTGATGAAAATAATAATAATAAATCACTTTATTTTGCACAAGGTTACTAAGTATATAGCTTAATGCTAGGTCAGTATAATAGTCCACGGGCCCACGTACAAGGGATTTCAGTGATTAATAACAGGCTGAAAGTTTATACACAGCTTCGTTTTGACGAGACACCCAACTTTTATCATTGGATAAAAATTCTGATAGTGGCAGGAAAAAGCGCGATAGGGAGCGAAACGGAACGGAACGGAAACGAAAAAGCGAAAAAATATTAACATAATCTTGACAACTTTCGAGTGTAGGTCTCAAAAAAATTACCATCAAATTTGTATGCCGATGCATTTTTTATGAAAAATATATATTTTGCAAGCCCCGAAACAAAAATCAGCTTGTTATTAATGAAAATGAATAAATTTTTTCAAGTCACCATTCTGACATGTTAGAGCTGGAGTCACTCGGAAGGTACCATTCACTATGTATGCCACAAGTTTTTCTCAGTTTTCCATCGTATTTTCTCGAAGTATTGATTTTTAGAAACTGTTATTATTTAATTTGGGACACTCATCAAATCAGCGTGTTTCGCTCCCTATCGTGCTTTTTCCTTCCACTATCAGAATTTGGTCCAATGATAAAAGTTGGGTGTCTCGTCAAAACGAAGCTGTGTATAAACTTTCAGCCTGTTATTATTCACTGAAATCCCTTGTATGTGGGCCCGTGGACTATAAGTGGCGATGGTAATGGTAAAAGTACAGGTAAGAGATGAAATTAATTTTGCTTTTAGACTTGAACCCACAGAAGTAATCTGTTAAAAACGTAGTGGGTATATTTATAGTTTAGTTTTTATTTATATAATATTTTATTACAATGTTTAATTTTAATATACCTTATTTGTGTTTACAAATTGATTAAATATATAAAATGTCAATAAATGTATTAAGTACTATATGTACTTTTAAAAATTTTTTTTCGTAGGGCGTCTCAGTTAATAAAGTTTATATGAATTTCTACAAAACGTACCGTTTTGGCACATAATAAAGAGGTACTGATGTGATTTGACAGTCTGATACCAAGTTATGAAAAATGTTTTCCGTGTTTTTTCCTGGTAAGTGCAACTTTATTTAATTTGCATGTATAAGAAAACAGTACGTAATTTGATTTATGGCAACATTCTCCCTTTCAAAAACGTATTTACAGAAAATATTCAATTTCATAGTCTCATTTTCGGAGAAGCGAATGTTTTGCAAAAAATCGTCCGACTGCTTGGAGAAACCGTTGGATATTGACAGTATATAGAAAAAGAAGAAAGAGATACAATCATAAAATAGAATTGCGAATAGGTACTTAGTCCCTTAAATTTATAAAACTAGGGTTCTAAATTAACTCAATTACAATGGATTGTCGGCTACAACGTGTCTGTTTGCTAGACTTTAAATTCTTACTCAAGTTATCTTTATAAAATTCTACACAGGCACATTTAAGAGCAAAAATAGACAACATTCTAAATCCATGAATCCTTCCATCTAAAATGATTTCATTGATATGAACTGATTTCTCGACCCATGTATTAGATTGGTCGAAATTGCTGTAATATGATACACACTACAATTTCTTCTAAAGACTGCTTAAATAGGAACCTAAAATTATTAATTGAAACTCTCGGCTACGTGTTAATTTAGTTCAAAGTTCAAATTCTGTCATACTTATTATTAACTAAAAGTCCCTAATAGTTAATAATAAGTATGATAGAATATGACTCTATACATATGCCAGTGGTCGTCGCCCAGTAATCAAAATTCGATCGTAATTCATTTTTTTAAAATTGTGTTTTGTTTTGAGCTTCCCTCCTCCATAATACTTTAACTGTGCCAAATTTCATACTTTATTTTCGAAAAGTTTTTCGTAAACTGTAATATAAAGGTTTTGCTTCAGGTATTAATATATAGATACAAAATATACTTAAGTTTCATATCTTAAAAGGGGGTGAAAACCCATACTAATGTCATAAATGCGCAAACGTGTCTGTTTCTCACCTCATCACGCTTAAAATTCCGAATTCAATTTATATATATGAGAAGTTTGGTATAGATATACTAACTCGTATGATCTGTGTATTACAGTTTTTTTTTTATTGAATAGTGGGCAAACGAACAGACGTATCACATGATGGTAAGCGATTACCGCCGCCCATGGACACCCGCAACACCAGAGGCGTCACAAGTGCGTTGCCGACCTTTGAGGGATGGGGAGAGGGGTGGGGAAGGGGTTGGGGTATAGGCCTCCGGTATCCTCACTCACTCGGTGAAACACAGTGCATGCACTATTTCACACCAGTGGGCCAAAACCTTATTTCTAAGGACCACAACAATATGTCCAGCTCAGCAGTAGACTTATATGTCTGTTGATGACGAGAGAAATGATATTATTTACTTTTTACTTGATGCTAAGAATAATCTATAACCGCCCAAGCAAATTCTTTTAATGCAGTACATTTAATATAGTACACAAAAAATAAAACAAGGTAAAATGCCTTGTAATCACCGCTCATGTATCACAATTAAGCGGATATTCAAAACATTTGCTGGAATTAGCTATTGTGTCATCATAACGTGTTATATTAAGTCACATGACACGCACTTTGCCACAATAATATGCGTTAGGTATCCTAGGTTTATTTATCGAGGACACGCTAAGAGTATACATACATATAATAAAAAAAAAGCAAAACAGTTTTTATGTCATTTGCGTGAAGTCTTTATTTAATTAATGAGTGCATAGTATGTTCTACAGGAAGGATACTATGTGTGGCGACCTCCACATACAGCGCCATCTACCGAAGATACACTGAACTACGAAGTAACGCACTGTACCTACAAAACTACACTACACGGAGTAACTACCAATCCTGAATCGCGCAAATAAAGTTCCCGCGCCGATTATCATATATACAACATCCCAACATCAACTGTTGGGCAGTAGCCCGCCAGGCATGATCACCTCGCCTGGTCGGAGGATCTTCCCTTTGTGTTGGGTGGAACATGATACCCGTTCCCCCACACTATGCTTTGGGGTTAATTATGTTAATAATAATAATATTTCGGACATCTGACACACAACGCCATCTAGTCTCAAACTAAGCAGAGCTTCTACTATCTATCGGTATTAGACAACTGATTATTTTAGTAGGTACTTACATATTTTATACAGAAAACACCAAAATTTCCGGAACAAATATTTGCAGTTCATATAAAATTTAGTCCGACCGGGAATCGAACCCGAGATCTCAAGTACAGCCGTCGCATACGCTTGCGCCACCGAGGCAGTCAGAGTCAAAGATACATACTACAAATTTCTAATTTCGTTAAGACATACTTAATAGTTAAGTCTTCAAAGATTCAAAATTTATATTGAAACTAGCTGAACCCCGCGGTCCTACCCGCAGTGCGACAATAACCGCGGGCAACACCGCGAGCCGAAGCTAATATTTTTATAAATGGTAGCCTATGTGATATTCTGATGTATTAGGAACATTATTGTAAAGATTCATCAATATCCATACAGTAGTTTTTACGTGAAAAAGTAAAGTTCCTTCTTCCAACATCGCTGCATAATATCGACCGACTTTTGTGTAGTCTAAACAAAGCATAAACTTTGTACCAAGGAATGTTAACATAATAAAGTGTTGCGTTAAAATCGGATCTACCTACGGTGAGTGAAAGCTCTTTCCACACATTATTACGTGCGTTATAAAATTATGGTATTCTATTAGACGGGTTCTTAGTAAACCTGTGTATCACACATCAAATTGTTTAAAAATAACTTAAATACGACGCCTTTTGGATGTGCGATTGCGAGCTATATTTTAGGTTCTACTTAGAAATAAATCGTATCAGTTGTAATGAGGTAAGTTGAGTGCATAAAGGCGTAGTTGTAAGGCTGGTCGACGCCGTTTTTACAATGATGGCTATTGTGGGTGCGATCTTCACATTTGTTCACTGTTGTGCCTATGACAAAAAAGCGTCTTGCTAAACTTGCTCGTTATCGGTAACTTTTTACTTACAAACCCTATTCCAATATGAAATCCAGACAAATTCAAAAGCAGAATTTGACTAGATTATATTGCTTCATCACTTATAATGATCACCTGTCAAATCGATCTGCCTACTCATTTCAATGTGCTCTTAAACCAAACAAGGATACTTTGACTAAACATCAACAATAAGTCCTAATTAAATTTCGTTACATCTGTATCTTATTCAAAATCAAGACTTCATTGCAATATCACCTTTAAATATCAAGAGCTGCCATTGACTTGCTGGGCTGGGCGTCACAGCGTTGGGCCCTCACTGCAGTCATCGGAGCCGTCACACGCTGCATGACCGACAGCGACAGCTGTTTTAAAGTTACCAGCGCCTCATGCCGCGCTGAGTGTGGCCGAGGATGGTCGGGACGGGTTTTACTCCCCATACGCTTAAGTGACCAGCCGCGATGGGGCGACGTACGCGTGTGCAGTATCCGGCACCGTCGCCTAATAAGAAAGTTTACCAAGAGTCGGTGCCCGGTGCGGGCAGGGGCTGCAAGGGGTCTAGATGGCTTAATAACAAATTCCCATTTCAGGCGCAGAGTGGCCTACCATGTGGTTTTAGTCGGTCCGATTCCAACACACTACTCCGCCGCAAACCCCGGTAATGTGGTAGTCCGTGGAGGTTTCCACAAGTAAAAAATACTTTACATAAAGGTTAAATAAGACAAAGCTATTAGGTAAATCGTGTAAGTAATTGAATTTTGTTAATCATAAGTTAGTTGTTGTTCTAAGTTTTAATGAGTTATGTAATTAAGACAGTGTGATTCTGCTTCTCCCTTCAAGTCTAGACAAGTAAACTTGATATACCTACCGGTATATCAAGTTTCTGAAAGTCAAACGCCACTTGAAATTTTTTGAAATATATATTATATTGAAATAAACTTCGGTTTTGTGTAATGAAATTTAAAATTAATTCATAGCTACATATTTAAATAGAAAACGGTTTGTAAATTAAATTGGTTACTTGAGTCAGCAATAGAATGGGTATTCATAACTGTTATCTGAAGAAAAACGAATACCTACTTATTGTTATTAAAACTACTTTACTTTGATTACCTCATATAACTGCATTCTGCGTAAGAGACATATAATATGTACGCATATAAATTATGTTTTAGGGTTCCGTACCTCAAAAGAAATCTCTTTGTTATCCGTCTGTCTGTCAAGACCCTTTTTCTCAGGAACGCGTGGAGGTATCAAGCTAAAATTCATATCAAATACTCAGGTCTACTGTTTCTTTTAGTTGTGAAAATTCTTAAAAGGTACAGCCGTTTGCAGAACAACGTCTTATAGCATAGATAAAGGAAAAATTGCGAAAAGCATTAATTGTTAGTTACTTGATTACTTCATATACTCGTAATAAGCCGTTTATGCTGCAAATTTTCGACATTCGCAAGGGACTCAAAACCTAGGGTACTTCCCATGAACTTAGTATCTTGAAATTTGGTACGAAGCCACGTTTTTAATTACATCAAATAATATATCTACAGGTTTGTACGGAACCCTCGGTGCACGAGTCCGACTCGCACATAGCTAGTTTTTCTAAAGTAACAATAGTTTTTACATTATGTTTTCGTCTATATTTTACCAATGAGTCTCGGAAAACTGAATGTAAAAGCAATGTCTGCAACAATAAACTCAAGCACTAACACTACAGAAGAAAGGACTACCAAAAAGTCAGTTGAAATTTATAATTTTAGTTGGTTTATGTCAAAAAGAGATACGTCTTCATAGTTGGTATATATTTTTAATAAAACATCATAAAGCAATGAAGATGAATGCTTGCTCACTGACATGGGTAGCCTGCTATAATAAATCACATGGATATAAACAAACCGCAACCGTGTATTTTCCTGCCCATGTTCCGAAAAGTCATGTTTTATTTACATGTTGAGATGAATAATAATTCTTTTTGTGAAACAACGTTGTAAAACACGGTCTGTGGTAATGAGTGGCTATAAAAGAATACAGAGAGATAGTACCTAATTGTTTTAAGGTAGTAGAGCGACGCTGATTTCAGCACGAACGGGCCGACTCGACCGGGGCGGTACTACCCTCGCATAGAAGATCAACGAAAAATGACGGCGTTCGTGCTGTCGTGTTTGGTTGGTGAGTCGTGCTGATTTATTGCATTGTCTGCACGTGCAATGAATATGGTGACCACCACTCTTGGATTCTGTTTAAGATTTCCATCAGACAGAGTAGAGTCCTTTTGGCAGGACCATACATAAAAAAGGTAAAGTGTAAGTTAGAGAGACATTTCGGTATTAAGAAATTAATATAAGTTACAAATGTATTCTTGCTCCAGGTATTACATAATATCCCCTCATTTATATGTATATGTAAAATCCCTTTCCTACGTTACATTTTCCTTGGTACCTATATTTCACACACTGCAACAAAACACCTAGGTAGAACACCAAATATATTGGTCCAACCTTTGTATCTGTAGGCAAACCAAGTAGGCCCTCCCGACGATCAACCCCAGATTGTCACGGAAGCGGATGCAACTCAAAAGGCTGCTGCTTCGGCTCTTAATTGGATCCAATAACTGGTCATGCACTACTTAACAAACATCTTTTCACTCTAGGTGTAACAGACAGTCCTCTGTGCAGGGCATGCATTGAGGAGGAAGAAACGGCCGCCCATGTCATCATGACATGTCCTGAGGTGGCAGAATACCGGGCGAGACACCTCGGATCACCAAGGCCATTATCAACAAGGTGGCCACCAAGTCCGTGAACCTAAAGGGCTCTTTCGTAAGAGCCCTAAAGGACTCCTCTTCTGCCGTGGCGGGGGTTGTGGGAACCCTAATTGGGGACGTGGCCCGCCTACAGTCGGCCAACGAGCGGTTGACGGGGCAGGTGGCTGAGCTCAGCGCTCAGTTCGCCCAGTTCCGGGCGGAGCGAGAGGCCCCGGCCCCGTCAACATCCCAGCGGGCCGCGTCTTCATCCCAGCGGGCCCCGTCTGCGTCGCAGCCATCCCCTGCCGGCACCGGAATTACGGACGCCCAGCTGGCTGCCGTCCTCGACGCGTGCTGGCGTATGATAGAGGGTCGTACGGCCGGCCTGGAGGCGAGGCTGCCTGCGGCCCCTATCATGCGGCCGCCGCTTGCGGCGCCGAAGCGAAGGGCCGCGTCGTCAGCGACGACCCCTCTCCCTGTGGTGGGGGGTCGCGTAACATACGCGTCGGCGACGGGAACGGCGTCGGCTCCTGCGGCCGCCCGAGGGCCGACGGCCAGGGCTCCGGCTCCGGCTAAGACGCCTCCGCCGAGGCCGGTGACAAAAGCGGCAGCAAAAGCTAAAACGCCTTTGCCCCCCACTCCAACATCTCTGCCTGGCCCCTCTACATCTGCCCCCTCCAATGAGGGTTGGCAGGTAGTCGGAGGGGCAAAATCCAAGAAGGCGAGAAAGCGGGCCAGAAAGGCTGCCCGTCAGGCAGCCTCTGGCTCGCAGGCGCCACCGGTGGCAGGGGCCACCCCAAAGAGCCACAAGCCGCGGAAACTGCAGCCGCCAAAAACCGCGGCTGTAGTGGTGACCCTGTCACCGGAGGCGACATCCGGCGGGCTGTCCTACGCGGCCTTCTTCAAGAAGGCCCGGTACAGTCTCGCCGGAGACTTTGAATCGGCCGGTGTCCGCTTGCGCCTGGCCCAAACGGGAGCTCGAGTTCTCGAGTCTGTGACGGCCCGAGGGGGTTTCCACACGTAAAAAAAAAAAAAAAAAGGCTACCTATTGCACAAATAAAGCAAATACTTGGCAAAATATGAGTAATCAGTCTATATATGTATTTGCGAGGTTCATTAATAGTAACGATGTATATTAATCTCAAAAATATTAGTGAACATTTTACTTTCTCATAAAAATAGTACGTTACATTCTTTTCATTGTATCACATTCGTGTCGTAGCAAGGTTAAAATTTCCATAAAATCCACATATATGTCCCAAATTAATGACAAAGTCATTACCATGGTAAAAAGCAGAAAATAACATTTAAGCTCCCAGCGAGTCAGGTGTGTAATAAAAATTAAATAATGTTTCACATAATCACAATGCCGCCATTATGGTCAACGTAAATGTGCGTATATGAACATTTTTTCACGCCAGACATCTTTAATTGTACACATGGTTTGATTAGTGTTTTGAATAATTTATTCATATATTTATGTCGCCGTAAATTGTTTTTAGTGTTCGATGTGTAACCATAATATTGCGGATCAGTCATTATGTCACCTTTGCAATTTACTTTCTCATTGTATTTAACTATAGCACGCAACTTTTTATCGATAGATCTATATTAGTATTATAAATTCGAAAGTAACTCTGACTATTACGCCTTAACGGCTAAAACGCTGCACCGATTTTTTATTAATTTTGGAATGGAAATACTTTTATTTTTGAGAAAAGACATAGGTTACTTTATACTGCGATAAACGACATACACGCGGGCTAAGTCGCAGTCAAAAACAAGTTAATGTTTATATTATAGAATACTAGCTGACTTGACAAACATTGTTTTGCCCAAAAAAAATACTGTGGTGGGTCACTCTTATTATTTAGGGGTGGGAGAGCCACGCTTCGGCATGCATGGGCCGACTCAACTGGAGTGAGGATACCGGAGGCCCATATCCCAATCCCTCCTCTATCCCGCCGCCGCGCCGCCTCAAAGGCCGGCAACGCACTTGTGACGCCTCTGGTGCAGGCAGTAATTGCTTACCATCAGGTGATACGTCTGCTCGTTTGCCCCCTATTACATAAAAAAAAAATTAATATTGGCCGATTCTTAGACCTCGCAACACAAGAATTTTATATACATTATCATTTATTCTATTTATACCTGTGGTGACGAATTAAGAATACGGAGTACTACCTACCTATTCAGCCCGTGAGTGTGTGATTGTTAACTACGCAGGACAGCAGCCAATGCTATGCAGTAAAGATAAGGAAAAGTTAAAACGAACCCTATTTCTATAAATGTACTAGGCTAAAATCTCCTTTCTTATGAGATACCTATTTCCAACTACCAGATTACCGAAGGCTGATGGCAATTCTATTTTCAAGCGAGATTCAAGTTAATCTTAGTGAAGTGCAACGATTTATTCAAGAGTTGAATCGGAATAATTTACGATCAAGTAATCAACGGATTTAAAAGCTACAATCTTCGATCATTTATTTGATTAAAGAGTGCGATACTGTTTCGTTTATCGTAAATTTAAATCCAGTTGCACTGATCTCGGTAGTTTAAAACCATTCAATTTTTAAATGTTTAACTTCATTGAGTGCTCATAGTACTAGAAAACTGAGGAGAATAAAATGAACATAATGTTTGACCACCCACAAGCCATGTTCTCTACCTGTACCTACACTTTTTCTTGTAATATTTTAAACGCACATGTTTATCAATCATTATTATCTTATCAAATGTTATGGGTTCAATTCAATTTACTTCAATTAACCGCGGAACTTTAATTATTAGCTTATTAAATTAAATTCCCGTGATATAATCTAAAAAATACTAACATTAATTTAAAAGGTAGTAGAGCCACGCTGATTTTAGCACGAACTGGCCGGCTCGACCAGGGGACCACCTTCGCACAGAAAAGCAACGTAAAATGATTGTGTTCGTCCTGTCGCGTTTCGTTGGTAAGTGTGAGACCGGAGGCCCAATGATGCAGAAGTATTACTAGACCACCATTGTGTGGGCTGCGTTGTCTGCATTCGCAATGAGTATGGTGACCACCATACTTTTGTATTCTGCTTATGCTTTCCATCAGGCAGACCATCGACTGAGAGTTTCCATGATCGACCATTCAATCTGTAACAATTATTTTACACTTACGAATCTCTCTTAATATTAGACTTTTCGATGAAAAAAGTTAGACACAACTAATTTCCTTGGGAACGTCAACTAAAGTATATCTTTTGCCATTAACGAAATTGTCTTTTACTAAGATTTGCCTGAGGTGAAAGATAATACCTCACAGAGACTTTAATGTGTTTAGGAATGAAAAACTCGTATAAAGTCTTGTAATTGTGTATGTAAAAATAATAAAGCTACCAGAAATATCATTTATAAATAATCTCGCTAAATGTTAGATGGTTACAGGTTTTTCTACACTAATAAAAAAATAATAACACTAATAATAATAAAAAAAAAAAACAAAAAAAATAAGCCCGATGCTTCAAACATACGGCCCCTATCGCATACTATTAGATAATAGCTTTAGTATGCCAAACTGCGACTTCAATTTTTAAAACACGTTTTAATTCATCTAAGTCCTGACAGTAAAATGGTATAGGCAAACAAGATTTGATATAAGAATGAACAACGGACATTAATCTGACCGTGCTGTTGTGAACGCTGTTTCGCGAAACATTTGCCAACATCATGACCCGGCTTTTTACAATACACACAAGTCAAAGTACCCACAAGTTTATTCGATTGTTCTGATTTGAACTTCAGCGAGATATCGGTAGATTTGTCTTTACCCACAAATCGTAATTTATTCATCTCAAAAGAAATTTACATTTCACTTACATGAGAACATGTTTTGATTCTTGATACATTGTATATACCATACCTTACAGCACTCAATAACAAAACAACAACTTGTTAAGAGTCAGTGCGCACGTCCGGCGCAGGCGCGGTCTCGATTGCAAGTGACTTCACAATACGAACGTTCCACGCACTACTGACAGATACAACATCTGACATTTGACACTGACAGTTGAAAGTCTTTAACATAGACTATTGAACTCGATATTTGCGTAGTGTTGTCATACTTGAATAATTACCAGAATTGCGTTTACTTTGAAATCTCTGACATATATATATGTCGGAGATTGAAGCGGATTGTAATCCATATGGCCGTCGGCCATCTTGTATTTGTTTAAAGTCAGTGCGCACGTCCGGCGCAGGCGCGGTCTCGATTGCAAGTGAACTGACAAACGAGCGTTCCACGCACTACTGACAGATACAACATCTGACATTTGACACTGACAGTTGAAAGTCTTTAACATAGACTATTGAACTCGATATTTGCGTAGTGTTGTCATACTTAAATAATTACCAGAATAGCGTTTACTTTGAAATCTCTGACACGGCCATTCTGCTCCTCAACGCGCTCTCGCGTTGATTCTCAACGTTAAGTCCTACCTATACGGCATAGCGTATAGCACACAAGTAAAACCTTCACAAACGGCTTTTCAACTTCAAAGAATGCAAAGCGTAAAGGCTTTCAGCACGTTACAGCACTAGTGTATAGCAAAGCGTTAAGGCATTCAGCACGTTACAGCACTAGTGTATAGCAAACAAGTAAAGCGTCCACAAACAGCTTTTCAACTTCAAAGAATGCAAAGCATTTGCAGATTTAGTATTTGTCAAGGGATTTTGAATCATTTGCCCTAGACATAAAGCCGAGATTCCGTACAATAGTCTAATATTGTGTTAGTTTGCCAAGCAGATTTTATTTTATTTGACATTTGATATTGCAAAATAAACAGCACAATATGCAAATAATACCAAATTGAGGTTATCTTAGCATGTCCAGAGATCATTTCTCAGGAATGGCTAAATACAAACAAATCGAAAGATTGCATGCGCGTGCCGCTAAAATAATATTGAAAAATATGTTGTCGTTACACATACAAATAAATATTTACGTATAGTAGTAATTTTACTATAGGTACGTATAATAGCAATTCCCTTCGTAGTTCCTTTTTATTTTTAAATAATGAATGGTAGTGCTGCATTCTGACACCTGACACTATCGCAGGTCTGCTTCAACGATTTTTATTTATTTTGTTTTGGTTTATTTATTTAAGGATCTCACGAACGAGGAATACACAAAAACAAAGAAAACATAATTAGTACATTAACAAGTTTTGTGCTTTCTCACTTATGGGAGACCACATCAAGCCCAAGAAAGTTCACACAAATATAAAAATAGAAATACAATAAATTTTAAATGTAATAAAAGTGTAAATACAGTACATAAGATACATACCAAGCTTACTACAGCGTATAACAGTGAAATATAAATAAAATACTTTTGAGTACATTATCCTGGTATTCTTGATAATAACAAAGTTTCCTTAAGCTAGAAAGTACACACTATTATGAACAGCGTACCAACAATGCACTCCAGCAATCTTAAGTAATTAAGTGGTTAGAGTTTATTCTTGAAGCGCCCATATGCTCATAAACTTTATAAATTGGCGGTTTTTTCTTACTCGTACTCAATGTTATCATACGATCTAATTGCTTTATTCTGCCCGACTTCTCTACAACCGCTAACGATGCTTGTGTAAACTTTATTTGTTCGCATTTTCTAATAAACTCACTAGCAACTTATTAAACCATTTTTTAACCGTCTATGCAAAAAGAGCGGTTTTAAAATAAGTTGGTCCGGTTGGTCCGAAACGAATGGTCTGATTTTGTTTAAAAGCGTGATCGAGATTGTTCTCAGTTAGGATTTGTGAAGATCAGCAATTCAGTTCTTAGTTGATGATGGAATCTCAATAGTTAACACACCTCTGATTGTTTTCAAATTTGGTGTTCTTACCTAGACCTCGTGCTGCTAAACCTTGGGATTTTCCACAAACTTCAAAAAAACTGCTTCCCGTGTGGTCTCATTTCAATTTGTGGTAGTGGAATGTGACTGCTGTGCTTGAGGTCTCGGGTTCAAATCCTGGGTCGGACCAAATGTTTCTGTGATCTACAAATATTTGTCTCGGCGTTTGAGTGTTTTCTATGTATAATATGTATGTATTTACAAAAAAAAACAGTAAATATGTATTTATATCAGTTGTCTAGTACCCATAACACCAGTTCTGCTTAGCTTGGGATTAGATGGCGTTGTGTGTTAGATGTCCAGAATATTAATTATATTATTATTATTATGATCCTTTGTCTGTAGGACCTGTAGGGTTTTCTATCTCAATCATACATATAACCACATTACTAAGTACATATGTATATACATATATATATATTTAAACACTTGAAAAACTTGATATACGTATGATCAATGCTAATATTATTTATTCTTTTATCAACGTTTTTATCAACTATTTTTAACCGTTTTTGTACTTGTATTTTTGTTATTTTCATTAATTTGTGGATGTATCTGTATCTTATGCTAAATTCTGTTCTCTTACGAGATATTCGGTGACCTTCTCGATTTCAAACTTGAAAGTATACGAATCGCATTGACTGCCGACATAAAGAAGGAAATAACGATTGCAATTGAGAATCTGAAAGACGAATTTACTCAAACCACTGACTTCTTGACGTGTGAACAAAAGAGTATTCGGGACAAGTTATCATCAGTTAATAGCACTATCATATCGCTCGAACTAGAAAATGGTAAACTCCAAACTGATATAAGCGAATTAAAACGTCGCTTACAAACCCTAGAAAAATCTTCTAGAAGTCGTAATCTTGAAATACATTCCGTGCCTGAGAAAAAGTCTGAAAATCTTGCTACAGTTTTTGGCAAGTTGTGTGAGGTCATAAAGGTATCTACACCTAACACAGATGACTTTAGTATCCGCCGAGTCGCGAAGATTAATGGTGACTCCAATCGTCCTCGAAACATATTAGTTACATTGCGTTCTGAGAGACAGCGTGATGTACTTATCTCGGGTCTTCGCCGGTACAACAAGGAAAACAGGGATAATCAGTTGAACTCTTCTCACTTGGGCATCTCAGGCGAAAAACGTACTATTTATTTAGCTGAACATCTATCACCGGAATGTAAGGAGCTTCATGCCGCAGCAAGAAGGGCAGCTAGGGAACAGGCTTATAAGTTTGTGTGGGTGAAATTCGGTCGAATTTATGTGCGGAAGAATGAGCAGACGCCTGCTATACTTATTAGGGACACTAGTTGCTTAAGTAAACTTACATAGCTTTTTAATTATAAACATTTTTTTTTTTCTTTGCTAAACTTAGTTATACGTATCTGGATTTCCTTGTTTCGTATAATGTTAAAAATTTATTACCAGAATGTAAATAGAATAAGATCCAAAACACAGGAGCTATTTCTTAGCGTTCTTAGTTGTGAATATGATATCATATGTTTGAGTGAAACAAGCCTTCACTCTGGTATTTACGATAATGAGCTATTTGATCAGCGGTACAATGTGTTTCGTCGAGACCGCGAGAGTACATGTATTAGGAAGGCTAGTGGTGGGGGTGTGTTAATTGCTATAAAAAAACAATTTAAGGTGATTCGTTTGATTGCATGGGACAGCAGAGTGGAGGACATTTGGGTTAGCATATTGCATGGTGATCACCACGAGTCTCGTTTGAATCTTTGCGTGTGTTATCTGCCGCCGGACCTACCGCACAATGACCTTAAAGCATTTTACTTGAATGCCCAAAATCATATTCTTAAATCTCACGATACTGATCTAAATCTTGTAATAGGAGATTTCAATGTTCCGGGCTTACTTTGGTCTCCTATATCTACCGGTTGTAAATTGAAATCGGTGACTAGTGTATCTCCTGACGGCGGGGCTACTCTCCTGTTAGACTTCTTGTCTCTTTGTAATCTTTCTCAGTTTAACCATATAAGGAACAAGAATGAAAGATTGCTGGACCTGGTTCTATGTGCATCTGACGTTGTTTGCGTGGGGCCGGTTGAGGAGCCACTATCGCGACTGGACGCACATCACCCACCTCTGTCTATACAGGTTAAAAACATTCAGACTAGGCAAATGAAACTTAACCGTCACATTAAACGATATAATTTTCATAAGTGTGACTACGGTAAAGTAAAGGGTGCCATTCGAGCAAAGGACTGGTCTCATATAAAATATGCCAATGATATAGATCTTGCTCTTCAGAATTTCTATGACTTCTTAAATGAAGTAATTAGTCAACACACTCCTATACATAAGAGTAATAAATTCGATTATCCTCATTGGTACTCATCGGCGCTGAAAAAATGTCTCTCTGAGAAGGGAAGGTATCATAGTCGATTCAAAAAATATCAAAATCCGAGAGACTATGATACTTTCTCGTTGTTGAGAAGTAGATGTAAAATTTTAGAAAAAGAGTGTTACCGGTCCTTTGTATCGCGGACGGAACGAGTTCTACCAGCTAATGTCAAATGTTTTTGGAAATTTGTTAATAGTAGAAGAGGTGCTAATGGATTGCCACAAACAATGAGACTCGATGGAGCCATCTCATCAGAAAGTCAAGTTGTTACTGAGATGTTTTCGAGGTATTTTGGTTCCGTCTTTGAGAACTCTGCTCCTGCATCCATTGGCGCTGCAGAATACATTAATGCTGACTGCGACTCTCTGACCACACTCCGCATCGAGCAATGGCATGTCCTTCGACAAATTAAGGGGCTGGACTGTAATAAGGGTGCGGGTCCGGACGGGATACCACCAATTTTTTTGGTTACTTGTGCCGATGAGTTATCTTTGCCGCTTTTTTATTTATTTGATCGATCTCTTGAACTTGGTACGTTTCCACAGGCCTGGAAGACAGCCCATGTTGTTCCGATTCACAAGGATGGTGATAAGTCGGATTGTACAAATTATAGGCCTATCAGCATACTATCCGCTATGGCAAAACTTTTTGAATCTGTTATTTACAAACATCTTTACTATCACTTCAAACCTAGCCTAACTGAAAGTCAACACGGTTTTGTGCGTGGCAAATCAACACTTACAAATTTAATGGAGTATAAAAATTACCTGTGCACCGCATTTGCAAAGGGTGGTCAAGTGGATGCTATTTATACGGATTTCCGTAAGGCATTCGATAAGGTTAATCATGAAATATTATTGTTAAAACTTATGTCCTATGGAATACATGGAAATTTATATCGTTGGGTCCAGTCGTATTTGGAGCACAGAAGTCAGTTGGTATCTATCAGAGGATATTTATCGCAGCCAATATCCGTCACTTCTGGTATACCACAAGGATCTCATTTGGGCCCTCTATTCTTCTTAATATTCATCAACGATCTAGCAAAATTATTAAAATGCCCTTATTTATTTTACGCTGACGATTTAAAAATCTTTACGTCCATAGAGAGTGCTGCCGACTGTGAATCCTTACAACAGGATCTTCTATCTGTATCAAGATGGTGCAACTTAAATTGTATGTACTTAAATATAAATAAATGTTTCGTCATAACTTTCACTAAAAAACGTGTCAAGACCACCTATGATTATAAACTTGAGAATCAAATTCTTACTCGTAAAAGTGTTGCTAGAGATCTTGGAGTTTTATTCGATGACCAACTGTCCTTTCGTGAACATTATACTAACATAACGAACAGAGCTTTGAAAATCCTGGGCTTTATAGCCAGAACCACGAAAGGTTTTAAAAATCCACACAGTTTTATATTATTGTACAACAGCCTGGTCAGAAGCACGTTGGAGTACTGTTCAATAATATGGTCGCCCTGCTACGCGGTGCACTCTGATAGAATTGAGAGTGTCCAGAAAAAGTGTTTGAAATGGATTTCATATAGACATGGCCTTTCAAGGGAACTTATTAGTTATACCGAACGTCTGGTTGAATTTGAAATTGTGCCACTACATGTGCGTCGTAAGCAGCGGGACCTGATTACTCTTCATAGGATTCTCCATGGTTCGCTTGACTCTTCCACTTTGCTTTCCCTCATCAATATTAACACTCGCTATTATACCAGATCACCGAGAACTTTTTCTCTAAACATTTTCAAAAACAACACCTCTTACTACAACCCTATTGTCAGAATGTGTCGTCTTTATAATGAAATTACGGAAATAAATGATGGCAAGCTCGACATTTTCGACTCACGAGCTACTGTTTTTAAAAGAAATATTCTAGCTCTATCGCTTTAAAACTGTAGTAAAACTATTATCACTGTATTTGTTACGGTATAATTGCCAAAAAAAAAAAAAAAAATTGTTATGTATACTTTGAATATCATGTTGTGTGATTACGGAAGGGTACCAATCAGTACTGAACCTATATTTATCCTTAAAATGATGGCTTGTTTGTTACCTGTTGTAATTACCTTAATAAATAAATAAATAAATAAATAATTGATATTTGCGTAAACTTTCTTGTGCATGATGTGGTGTCCTGCAATTGAGGAAATAACTTTTGATTTTGTTAGGTAATTCGTTTTGTTTAATTCTTCATTTAAACAAACTCCTTAGCTAATATAACCATGGATTTAACACGTAATTTTCCTAACAGGAGTATATTTTCCACGTTACGATATAATCTAATTAGGAGGCCCCATTTTACATTTAGAAATAATCTGATCAAGTGCACAAAGAAGCTTTTACGTTATTGCTAAGACGTTTGATGTGGATGTTGGGCGCGACACTGATTAATGCGGGGACAATCTTCTAGATACTAAAGTATCACTTTTTATATACAAACCTATATAATATTATATTCTGTGGTTTGTATGTCCTATCAAACGGTGAAAAGCTTTTTGAATTTTTAAGGCATAAAGCCTATAGATATACTCGTATAAATACGTGAAGTAAAAATTTTGTAGCCCTTTTCACAAAAAATATATCAACGGAGGAGATGTTACACAGTTAATGTTTGTAGAGAGGAGAAGTGTAGTAAAACATAAAAAACTAGCTGTTGCCCGCGGCTCCGCCCGCGTTTATGTCGGTTTTTTCGTGTTTTTTCGCGGTCGCGGATATGTGACTCATGCAAAAATTAGATAAAAACAATCCTTGATGCGATTCCATATCATTCTAAAATTTCAGCTCGATCGGTGCAGAACTTTTTGAGTTTTTGAAGCGTACACAAACCAACATAACATTTATATATATATAGATAAATGAATTATCGTCGAATTTTGACCACTGGTACATATAATTAGTTCTGTGTGTGACCAAATTCGTTCTTTCTGTCTATGAATTCAAATAATTTTCAGTTAGCCTTTAAAGGAACATCACGAACAAATTAACTACCATGAATTTCATACATATCATTAATCGTTATTAAACTGCTATTACACTTGGATACTTCGCCTAAACTTCTTCAAAGAGGCAAAATTCTGCTCCAACGTGTTCATTTGTAAGGCATTCATCGAAGTTTCGTTTATAGGAACAATAACGGCTACCATAAAGTTCCTAGTTTAGCATTCAATAGAGAACTTCAATACACGACACTTATCAAGGATTTAGTGAACAATCATATTATTACTTGGCTACGACTAGTTTATTACCTAGCTATGAGTAGCAATATTTCGCTTTCTAGGAATAGCATTGTTTTAATGGCATATGAGCAGAGAGGTTACCTGAAGGTAACCTTTTTTTTGTTGGCATGTTGGACTCGAACCGAGTAAAACCGCACGCCGTCTCGGGTACTAGATGCCGGGGCACCCGGTGCTCCCTAAAATGAATACACTGAAATCCCGACGTACCTCGGGCCACCTACGCTTTGTAGATGGCCCGTTTCTGTGTGGGAACCCCAATGTTCCCTTCACGGTCCCCCAAGGCGCGCACGCTCCGCAGCGTCCGCGTCGTAAGGTTACTCCACCTAGAATGAAGGAAATGGGACGTGATTGGTTTCGGTAACCTCATTAACTTGGTGCAAAGCAACGAAATAATTAGGTATTAAACACCTGATTTGCTGATTAATCTCCTTTGAAGCTCTGGTACACTCTAGTCGAGCTGACCAGATTTATGACGAAGTTTGGCAATATCTTTTCCTAGTCCTCTGTTGCACATAGGCAACTTCTTTGAAAGACGGTTATGGCTAAACGGATTGGTTGGTTCCATATTTCTTTCTCTTTGCTGTGACGTTGTCTTTAATAGTTTCCTTCCTTAATCGCCTCTTACGACACCCATAGGATAAATAGAGTGGTTACACTCTGTTTTCTGCCGTCACCACACATATTAATATTTCACAATAATGCAATAAGTATTGTGAATAAATAACTGCGATCATATTTCCAACTCAACTAACAAACCACACACGAAGTATTTACACAAATAATGTACATATCTACAGAGTGTTTATTATAAAATTTTATTTACATAGTACTCAAGTATTCTTCAATTGATAGTGCTATTCTTATTCGCTCAAGTATACTATTATAAAATAGGTAAAAATGGTGGTAAACCAAATACGCTGTCAAAGCTACTCCGGTCAAGTTGCCAAGTCCGCAAATCGTGTATCATTCTGTTTTATTATAGACTAGCTGAACCCCGCGGGCCCCGAGGCGGCGCTAGTAGTATCTTTATAAATTGTAGCCTATGTGTTATTCTGATATATAAGCTATATTATTGTAAAGTTTCATCAAAATCCATTCAGTAGTTTTGGCGTGAAAGAGTAACAAACATTCATCCATCCATACTTACAAACTGTCGGCGTTTGTAATATTACGTAGGATTTTCAAATACCTAACCTAAATTCGTTATTGGCCGTGGTGCATTAAGCTTTAATTATAAAGATTTTTGTAGACTTTATTATATTACTTTGATTACAGGTATATGAGTGGAATCTCCTTTGGGTGATGACCCGAATAATTGATTCGATTCTCATGAAACTTAAATGTCTAAAGAACCTTAAGATTTTTTTTTACATATTTTTAACCTTTTGTGATATATTTAAGATTTTAACTTTTTCTACTTCTTGTATACATTGATAACTTTAATGTTTAAAATTAACGAAAATACATCACCTAGAACTAATACTGCGATTGCCTAACTTATTATTACGTTATAATATTTCTTTTGAAAATAAATACAATACATGAAAGGTCTCCGTACATTTTCCCATGAATCTGTACAAAATCCTTCATTGTGATTGTAACAACTGGTAACAGAGTAAGCAAACAATAATCTAAGGTAAAACTATTTGCCTTCGCTTGGTATTGCCGTCCACTACTGAACGAAGGCCTGCCCAAAGAGCGTAAACCATCCCCGTTTAGCTAGCTAGCTACCAGAGGTCCCCCCCTCTGGCAGTACAGACGCCCACGTGGGGCAGTCCTACAGCGTATGCTAGGTAAGCTCTCGAACCCTATCACGTAACAATAATATTCTTATATATTTTATACTAGCCGACCCATGCCCACTTTGTTGGGCGTCAGAGGCGTAACTTCCAGCTTTTTTTCGACTTGATTTACGCATACTATTATTTTAACTGCATTTTTTGTTCAATCATAGTAAAATATGGCATATGTCACTCCTGAATATTGTCAATTTCTGACAGGGAATGAACTTTCGGGATTGGATCATATCAGTAGTTCCGAAGATTACCCCTACAACCATACAAACAAAGATATAAATTTTACTTTTTGCTAATATTAGTATAGATTCAGTAACGAATTGAAGAGCCTTAGCCTTATTGCCTTCGTTATTTAATTAAAAAATGAATTATTTCAAAATAAGTTCAAAGTAAATAGTCTGTTAATTTAATCACTGACGTGGACTCTGTCGGCCTTTAGTTTTTGATATATTTATTACTGAGAAATAATTAGAATCTGTAGTGTTTGCAATGTAATTACTAATTTTAGTAATTTTAATAGCACAGAACTAAGACTATAGATATTCATGGAGACAGTAAGAAGAGTATATTTTTGTAGGTAAAAAGCAGGTGAAATTTATCGAAAATTTCATCGTGTAGCTTTAGATGCACGGGTACTCGGTGAAACACAGCGCAAGCGCTATTTCCCACCAGTTTTCTGTGTCTTCCCATTCATGCCGAAGCGTGGCTCTCCCACGGAAAATGTGGGGTTTTATTAATTTGTTAAAAGGAAACACAACTTAATTAATACCTTTTCTCTTGACGTAGTTATAAACTTAACAGTTTGACTGTATTAGTAAAATGCTATTTCACTACAATCTATTAAAAATTCACGGAACGAACACATTGAACCAATAGTACAACTACAAACATTTATGTAGTGACAGTAACAGCTCACTTCGTGACCAGTTATAGTATAATTTAAAACTATCTGTTGGATTTGTAGTTAAGTATAGTAATATTTATGGCTATCAATAGTTCTTAAGAGCTAGCATGGTTGGTTCTTGTGCCTCTTTTAACACTCCACGTGTCTCTCTTGAAGTATAGCTGTCATCAGGTATCTCGTTTGAGCTCATAAATGATAAAAAAATATTTAACGTTTCGTTAAAACTCTCATGTCATTAAAATTAAAACTCAGATTTTTTTAAACCAAATCTGGCCTTCTTGGACAGCATGTTCGTTTTTTGACCACAGCAGTTATTTTTTTATTTACTAAATTTGCATATTGGGGATTAATTTAAATGGTCCATTTAAAAAAACGGTTTTTGAGTCTTTTAAATAAAACGTGATAAATACAGTTATGTGTGTATTTAAAGGAAAGTGCTATATGACTAGTTTTTATTCCAGTCTAATTTGATGTTGGGTTTGATGTTTGGTTGGCAATTATGTAGGACTAGCTGAACCTCGAGGTAATAACCGCAGGCAACGCCGCGAGGCGAAGCTAGTATCTTTATAAATTGTAGCCTATGTGTTATTCTGATGTATAAGCTATATTAATGTAAAGTTTCATCAGAATCCATTCGGTAGTTTTTGCGTGAAAGAGCAACAAACATACTCACTTACGTACTCACAAACTTTCGCGTTTATAAAATTAGTAGGAAGAATATGGGTCTTGGCACTACCTATTTTTAAGCGATCACCACACGGACATTGTGCACCTATCATTAGGCACCTAAAATGCTAAACTAATTTTGATATTAAGTCAGTCATACAGCGAAACTGGGAACCGTAATTGACAAATATGTCCGGAGCTGACGTTTTTTCATCTATGTAATTATTCCCCATAAAAAGATTAAACATAATATTTGAGCACAATTTACAAATACACGTAATTACGCGCTACTTTAAGATGAACACGATAGTCATATTTACATACATCTGACAAATAATCTTTGTTCAAAGTAAGCTTTACGACAGGTATTACAAAAAACAGATTTAGTATTAATTGTCAAGGGATTTTGAATCATTTGCCCTAGACATAAAGCCGAGATTCCGTACAATAGTCTAATATTGTGTTAGTTTGCCAAGCAGATTTTATTTTATTTGACATTTGATATTGCAAAATAAACAGCACAATATGCAAATAATACCAAATTGAGGTTATCTTAGCATGTCCAGAAATCATTTCTCAGGAATGGCTAAATACAAACAAATCGAAAGATTGCATGCGCGTGCCGCTAAAATAATATTGAAAAATATGTTGTCGTTACACACACACACAAATAAATATTTACGTATAGTAGTAATTTTACTATAGGTACGTATAATAGCAATTCCCTTCGTAGTTCCTTTTTATTTTTAAAGAATGAATGGTAGTGCTGCATTCTGACACCTGACACTATCGCAGGTCTGCTTCAACGATTTTTATTTATTTTGTTTTGGTTTATTTATTTAAGGATCTCACGAACGAGGAATACACAAAAACAAAGAAAACATAATTAGTACATTAACAAGTTTTGTGCTTTCTCACTTATGGGAGACCACATCAAGCCCAAGAAAGTTCACACAAATATAAAAATAGAAATACAATAAATTTTAAATGTAATAAAAGTGTAAATACAGTACATAAGATATATACCAAGCTTACTACAGCGTATAACAGTGAAATATAAATAAAATACTTTTGAGTACATTATCCTGGTATTCTTAATAATAACAAAGTTTCCTTAAGCTAGAAACTACACACTATTATGAACAGCGTACCAACAATGCACTCCAGCAATCTTAAGTAATTAAGTGGTTAGAGTTTATTCTTGAAGCGCCCATATGCTCATAAACTTTATAAATTGGCGGTTTTTTCTTACTCGTACTCAATGTTATCATACGATCTAATTGCTTTATTCTGCCCGACTTCTCTACAACCGCTAACGATGCTTGTGTAAACTTTATTTGTTCGCATTTTCTAATAAACTCACTAGCAACTTATTAAACCATTTTTTAACCGTCTATGCAAAAAGAGCGGTTTTAAAATAAGTTGGTCCGGTTGGTCCGAAACGAATGGTCTGATTTTGTTTAAAAGCGTGATCGAGATTGTTCTCAGTTAGGATTTGTGAAGATCAGCAATTCAGTTCTTAGTTGATGATGGAATCTCAATAGTTAACACACCTCTGATTGTTTTCAAATTTGGTGTTCTTACCTAGACCTCGTGCTGCTAAACCTTGGGATTTTCCACAAACTTCAAAAAAACTGCTTCCCGTGTGGTCTCATTTCAATTTGTGGTAGTGGAATGTGACTGCTGTGCTTGAGGTCTCGGGTTCAAATCCTGGGTCGGACCAAATGTTTCTGTGATCTACAAATATTTGTCTCGGCGTTTGGGTGTTTTCTATGTATAATATGTATGTATTTACAAAAAAAAACAGTAAATATGTATTTATATCAGTTGTCTAGTACCCATAACACCAGTTCTGCTTAGCTTGGGATTAGATTTTTTTTGACTGCACGGTTGGCCGAGTGGTGTCAGCGGTCGCCATGCCGCTTGCTACTGCGCCAAGTGTCGTGGGTTCAAATCCCACGCGGTACCTACAACACTTTGTGTGATCCACGAATTGTTGTCCCGAGTCTGGATGTTCTTTGTGTCCGTTTCATGTATGTTTGTAAAGTCCCCCACGACACAGGATGTTTATTCCTAATGTGGGAGTTGTCTTTTTAAAAAGAAAAGAAAGAAAAGAAAAAGATGGCGTTGTGTGTTAGATGTCCAGAATATTAATTATATTATTATTATTATGATCCTTTGTCTGTAGGACCTGTAGGGTTTTCTATCTCAATCATACATATAACCACATTACTAAGTACATATGTATATACATATATATATATTTAAACACTTGAAAAACTTGATATACGTATGATCAATGCTAATATTATTTATTCTTTTATCAACGTTTTATTACTTACAGTTATAATTTCAAGTGTTATCTGTGGATGTGATTAATCAAAGTGAAGCAGCTGGTTTTCTTCTACGATAGTCGTAAATATTTTTTTCGTACATGAGTGTGAAATTGTCCCTTTCCAATTTTTATGCCATTTTATATCTCTTTTGATGTTTATAGTTTTCACAAGTTATGATGAGGAAAGTTTTGTATATGTGTTCTAGAGTGGAGACTGCGTCTCGGCAAACGTAGTATAAGCCGTCCGCATGCAAGGTGGAGTGATGATCAAGGCAAGATGTTTGGCATGCGAGAAGCCGAAGTTCGAACCACGCGATTTGAGACGCCTATGTCCAGGTGTGGATTGAGATAGGCTGATGAAAATAATAATAATAAATCACTTTATTTTGCACAAGGTTACTAAGTATATAGCTTAATGCTAGGTCAGTATAATAGTCCACGGGCCCACGTACAAGGGATTTCAGTGATTAATAACAGGCTGAAAGTTTATACACAGCTTCGTTTTGACGAGACACCCAACTTTTATCATTGGATAAAAATTCTGATAGTGGCAGGAAAAAGCGCGATAGGGAGCGAAACGGAACGGAACGGAAACGAAAAAGCGAAAAAATATTAACATAATCTTGACAACTTTCGAGTGTAGGTCTCAAAAAAATTACCATCAAATTTGTATGCCGATGCATTTTTTATGAAAAATATATATTTTGCAAGCCCCGAAACAAAAATCAGCTTGTTATTAATGAAAATGAATAAATTTTTTCAAGTCACCATTCTGACATGTTAGAGCTGGAGTCACTCGGAAGGTACCATTCACTTTGTATGCCACAAGTTTTTCTCAGTTTTCCATCGTATTTTCTCGAAGTATTGATTTTTAGAAACTGTTATTATTTAATTTGGGACACTCATCAAATCAGCGTGTTTCGCTCCCTATCGTGCTTTTTCCTTCCACTATCAGAATTTGGTCCAATGATAAAAGTTGGGTGTCTCGTCAAAACGAAGCTGTGTATAAACTTTCAGCCTGTTATTAATCACTGAAATCCCTTGTATGTGGGCCCGTGGACTATAAGTGGCGATGGTAATGGTAAAAGTACAGGTAAGAGATGAAATTAATTTTGCTTTTAGACTTGAACCCACAGAAGTAATCTGTTAAAAACGTAGTGGGTATATTTATAGTTTAGTTTTTATTTATATAATATTTTATTACAATGTTTAATTTTATATACCTTATTTGTGTTTACAAATTGATTAAATATATAAAATGTCAATAAATGTATTAAGTACTATATGTACTTTTAAAAATTTTTTTTCGTAGGGCGTCTCAGTTAATAAAGTTTATATGAATTTCTACAAAACGTACCGTTTTGGCACATAATAAAGAGGTAGTGATGTGATTTGACAGTCTGATACCAAGTTATGAAAAATGTTTTCCGTGTTTTTTCCTGGTAAGTGCAACTTTATTTAATTTGCATGTATAAGAAAACAGTACGTAATTTGATTTATGGCAACATTCTCCCTTTCAAAAACGTATTTACAGAAAATATTCAATTTCATAGTCTCATTTTCGGAGAAGCGAATGTTTTGCAAAAAATCGTCCGACTGCTTGGAGAAACCGTTGGATATTGACAGTATATAGAAAAAGAAGAAAGAGATACAATCATAAAATAGAATTGCGAATAGGTACTTAGTCCCTTAAATTTATAAAACTAGGGTTCTAAATTAACTCAATTACAATGGATTGTCGGCTACAACGTGTCTGTTTGCTAGACTTTAAATTCTTACTCAAGTTATCTTTATAAAATTCTACACAGGCACATTTAAGAGCAAAAATAGACAACATTCTAAATCCATGAATCCTTCCATCTAAAATGATTTCATTGATATGAACTGATTTCTCGACCCATGTATTAGATTGGTCGAAATTGCTGTAATATGATACACACTACAATTTCTTCTAAAGACTGCTTAAATAGGAACCTAAAATTATTAATTGAAACTCTCGGCTACGTGTTAATTTAGTTCAAAGTTCAAATTCTGTCATACTTATTATTAACTAAAAGTCCCTAATAGTTAATAATAAGTATGACAGAATATGACTCTATACATATGCCAGTGGTCGTCGCCCAGTAATCAAAATTCGATCGTAATTCATTTTTTTAAAATTGTGTTTTGTTTTGAGCTTCCCTCCTCCATAATACTTTAACTGTGCCAAATTTCATACTTTATTTTCGAAAAGTTTTTCGTAAAATGTAATATAAAGGTTTTGCTTCAGGTATTAATATATAGATACAAAATATACTTAAGTTTCATATCTTAAAAGGGGGTGAAAACCCATACTAATGTCATAAATGCGCAAACGCGTCTGTTTCTCACCTCATCACGCTTAAAATTCCGAATTCAATTTATATATATGAGAAGTTTGGTATAGATATACTAACTCGTATGATCTGTGTATTACAGTTTTTTTTTTATTGAATAGTGGGCAAACGAACAGACGTATCACATGATGGTAAGCGATTACCGCCGCCCATGGACACCAGAGGCGTCACAAGTGCGTTGCCGACCTTTGAGGGATGGGGAGAGGGGTGGGGAAGGGGTTGGGGTATAGGCCTCCGGTATCCTCACTCACTCGGTGAAACACAGTGCATGCACTATTTCACACCAGTGGGCCAAAACCTTATTTCTAAGGACCACAACAATATGTCCAGCTCAGCAGTAGACTTATATGTCTGTTGATGACGAGAGAAATGATATTATTTACTTTTTACTTGATGCTAAGAATAATCTATAACCGCCCAAGCAAATTCTTTTAATGCAGTACATTTAATATAGTACACAAAAAATAAAACAAGGTAAAATGCCTTGTAATCACCGCTCATGTATCACAATTAAGCGGATATTCAAAACATTTGCTGGAATTAGCTATTGTGTCATCATAACGTGTTATATTAAGTCACATGACACGCACTTTGCCACAATAATATGCGTTAGGTATCCTAGGTTTATTTATCGAAGACACGCTAAGAGTATACATACATATAATAAAAAAAAAAGCAAAACAGTTTTTATGTCATTTGCGTGAAGTCTTTATTTAATTAATGAGTGCATAGTATGTTCTACAGGAAGGATACTATGTGTGGCGACCTCCACATACAGCGCCATCTACCGAAGATACACTGAACTACGAAGTAACGCACTGTACCTACAAAACTACACTACACGGAGTAACTACCAATCCTGAATCGCGCAAATAAAGTTCCCGCGCCGATTATCATATATACAACATCCCAACATCAACTGTTGGGCAGTAGCCCGCCAGGCATGATCACCTCGCCTGGTCGGAGGATCCTCCCTTTGTGTTGGGTGGAACATGATACCCGTTCCCCCACACTATGCTTTGGTTAATTATGTTAATAATAATAATATTTCGGACATCTGACACACAACGCCATCTAGTCTCAAACTAAGCAGAGCTTCTACTATCTATCGGTATTAGACAACTGATTATTTTAGTAGGTACTTACATATTTTATACAGAAAACACCAAAATTTCCGGAACAAATATTTGCAGTTCATATAAAATTTAGTCCGACCGGGAATCGAACCCGAGATCTCAAGTACAGCCGTCGCATACGCTTGCGCCACCGAGGCAGTCAAAGAGTCACAGATACATACTACAAATTTCTAATTTCGTTAAGACATACTTAATAGTTAAGTCTTCAAAGATTCAAAATTTATATTGAAACTAGCTGAACCCCGCGGTCCTACCCGCAGTGCGACAATAACCGCGGGCAACACCGCGAGCCGAAGCTAATATTTTTTATAAATGGTAGCCTATGTGATATTCTGATGTATTAGGAACATTATTGTAAAGATTCATCAATATCCATACAGTAGTTTTTACGTGAAAAAGTAACAAACATCCATCCATACTTTCAAACTTTCGTGTTTATAACATTAGTAGCACGTATTGTTCGTTAGCATACACCTAACATGAAAAAGTTCAAGCAATTTTCACCTTTTCTGCATAAGTGCTCAATTCATGACTACAATTTATTCATTTTGTATTGTAATCAAACACCAATTAATTTGATAAAAAAAAGAAACAATTTAATTCTTATAAAGTACACGAAACAATATCTGGGTATTTAACGCTATATATAATCAAAATATAAAGGCTAGGTAATCCACAATACGTTACGTAATACACTATCAGAGATGCACCCTCGTCTGTACACCGCCAGGTCCCGAGCAAAAGTGACCGAGCTTCACGATACTCGATCCTACATGATATTCGTTCATTCGAATGACGACACAATGTGAAGTTTGGTACAGACATCCATCGGCGTACTTCGCTCTATTCATTTGTTCCTAACACGGCCTCTCCTGACACCCTGACGTCCTCGTCAGGTCCAGTTAACCACACCTCTTCATTGTTTTTCATTTGCAGTGGCTCGAGACTCTAACAAAAGTTTATTAGTATCTTCCGTAGGTAAATCGTCGTCTGACTGGTCAGTTGCTGAAAACAGTTATCTAAATTAGTGTAAACAGTTAGAGTTAACAAATAGCTTTCATGATAACAACAGTTAATAGGAATAGGAAGAGGTACGATTCCCCAGGGAAAAGAGTGAAAGATTGTTTATAATTCGTTCTGAACTACAAACAAACAGTCACTGTTAGAAGCATAAAGAACTAAACAACCACAAGTTTAGTACCATGACAAGAGTAGACCTACAGCATGAAGGTCTACTGTTACTACAAGAAGACCACGAGTTCGGGGCTGGTTACCCGGTCCATAAGTCTTAAGGTTCACATCAGGAAGACCACGAGTTTGGGGCTGGATACCCGGTCCATGGGTCTTATAAACTTTCTCAGGAAGACCATGGGTTTGGGGCTGGTTACCCAGTCCATAGGTCTTATAGGTTTTCTCAAGAAAACCATGAGTTTGGGGCTGGTTACCCTGTCCATAAGTCTTAAAATTCATAACAGAAAGACCACGAGTTTGGGGCTAGATACCCGGTCCATGGGTCTTATAAGCTTTCTCAGGAAGACCATGAGTTTGGGGCTGGTTACCCTGTCCATATGTCTTAGGACACACTGTGTAAAATCACAAGGTCTACTATCGAATTGACTTACTCGCAAAGAAGGCTGCACATTCTTCAGGCGTCCATTCACCTTTCCACGGTACCATGAATTGAGCTGCGGCATAACTCACTTTGCCATAAGCTCCGGCCAGTAATTTTAATTCATATCGACCATTTTCGAGGACTCTAGTCACCTTATAAGGGCCGCGCATACCAGGATCCAATTTTCCTTTGGATTGTGCGTATTTAATAACAAATACAAGATCATTCAGTTGGAAAACACGGGGCGAGTATCGACCTTTATTGACATATTGATCTTGTCGCTCTTGATTTTCTTTAAGACGTTCGGCCGTCCTTTGTCTATCAAGCTCTCGCAGGGATTGCCGTTCAGTAATTGAGCAGTCTTGAGTGACGTCACGAACTAGAGCTTGTATTACGGGAGTGACTCCCTCAGTACCTATTAAAAGATTCAACGGAGACACCCGTGTGGTTTTTTGTTGAGTAATGTTGAGAACAAGCTGTAAACGCCATAGCTCTTCAGACCATTTACTTTTTTTATGATTGATCTCTACACGTAACATGTTAAGTAGAGTGCGAACATATCTTTCAACCTGACCATTAGAACGATGCATTTCTGGGGTGATATGATGTATTGAACATCCTAACTCATCAATCCACTTAACAAATCGTCCAGATTCAAACATACGGCCTCTGTCAGTGACCAAAAGACGTGGAGTACCGAATAGGGACATAACGTTTTGAAATACTTGTTTTACCTCATCCAAATCTTGTTTATAAATAGGATACAGTAGACAGTATTTCGAGAAAGCATCTACTACTACCATAATATGTTTATATCCATTAGATTCTGGCAAGGGACCGAGAGCATCCATATGGAGAGTGTGAAAAGCTATATCTGGCTTAGGCCACGACGTAATAGGCTGTGAAGCTGCTCGTGGAATCCTTTTATTGGCTATACAGATTAAACAATGTCCTATATATTTTTTAACAAACGTTTGCAGACCAGGAAACCAGAAATGTTTTAATATCAACCCTATTGTTTTTTCTACCCCCACATGGCAATGTTCATCGTGAAAAATCCTGAGTAGGCTAAGCCTATGCCCCTTTGGTATAAAACATAACAGCCGTGATTGTTCTCCTACCGACGAGTACCGGTAGTAAAGAATGTCATTGTTTTTTACATAACGACTAGCGTCTAATTGTCCATCGTCTAATTGACTAATTAGTTTTTGAGTTTCTTCATCACCAGATTGCGCGATTTGCGCCCAATTACGTGGTTTGTCTATGGTATTTACAAAACGAATAGGGTTGCGACTAAGGTAATCGGCATGAGGCATTAAAACGCCTTTACGATAAACAATCGTGAATGTAAAATCTTGTAAATACACCCACCATCGGGCCACACGAGGTAAGAGGTCCTTCTTATTTTGTGTAGCTTTTAAAGCATTACAATCGGTAATAACTTTGAATTCAATGCCAATGAGGTAGTGACGAAAATGACGCAAGGCCCGAACTACAGCTAACGTCTCTAATTCATAGGAGTGATCAGTTGTCTAGTACCAATAACACAAGCTATGCTTAGCATGGCACTAGGTGGTGTTGAGTGAAAAAGAAAAGATGGTTCATCAGGAGTGTCAAGGGCAATTCAAAATTAACGAGCTTGTTGCCAGTCCTCAAGGTCTAAATCCTAAAACGCTTGAAGGTCGTATAGTCCGGAAGTACCTAAGTATATTTGTTCCACAGGTGCACGAGACTCGAGACTAAAAGTTCCGTTAAAAGCGCTAAGTGGTGGAGTGCCAATTATTCTAGTAATGGAAATGAAAATTAATGACTTCGCTGAAACAATTCCTTCCTTTTTTGTGAAGCAACCATCATTGTTTATATCTACATATATTTTTGCGATAGTAATAGGGAGTTTATTAAAAGAAAATAACACTTCCGATTCTGTATTTCTTCATTATATTCTATACTAGCTGACCCACGCAACCTCGTTTACGTCTCTTATTGCCCGTAGTGTAATATTTTTCCCCGGTTTTTGTAACATTCTTCATTAGTGCTCCGCTCCTATTGGTCTTAGCGTGATGAAATATAGCCTATAGCCTTCCTCGATAAATGGACTATCCAACACTGAAATAATTTTTCAAATCGGTTTAGCGGTTCCTGAGATTAGCGCGACAAACAAACAAACAAACTCTTCAGCTTTATAATATTAGTATAGATATCAAAAATTTACTTTTGAAACTCATTTAAAAAGTGATTTCACCCAGAAGTATTGGTTTTTGCCTAAAATTATTTCCTTAAGATCCCGAATACCTTAATTAACATTTATTTCAGTAAATATTGACCCTTTACTTGAAGTTTGATTTAGTACTTTTACGGATGAGCAGAGACTTTGAGAAGCATGACTTTGTCATTGGCTATTTAAAATGAGTTTAGATCACTCATAGATCTAAAAATACTAGTTTTTACCTGCGCATCCGCCCGCTTCATGTCGTTTTTGCGAAAAAAGGAAATTATGTCCTTCACCAAGGTCCTATCTATCTATATACCGAAATTCATCCAAATCGGTTCAGCGATTTATCCAGCTAAAAAAAAACAAAGAAAAAAAAATTCTGCACAAATAAAATAAATATATAATTATAATTGCATAAGTTGATAAAAAATGCTATGCTTTTTAATTTTGTTGATATCTTTTATGAGAGGTTGTCCGATTGTCTACAACCTTACTTGCCTTTGAAGTCGTCGTTTGCGAATTGACAATGTAAGAAGAAAATTATATTGAAGCCAGGAAAAGAAATAGGGCGAAGAAGGTAGAGTTAAGGTTAGCAAAACACCTGGACAAAGAAAAAATGGGACAAAGACTGAAGTAGATAAAAAGGCTATGAGGCGTACCTGCTAGAGAAAGGACTTGACTACTGATTATTCTGTCATTTATGAGGCCATACGAACGTCAGGAAGCAATACTTTTTTTATGAACCGCTACAATTTTAGTACTAGTTATTTTATTTTAATTCATTATTGTATTATATTGAAGTATTGTTAAAATATGTAATACTAGCTCTCGACTTAGCTCGCATTTAATAAAAAAATATCCTATGTTACTTCTAAAACTTCCAAGAATATGTGTACAAAGGTTCATGATGATCGGTTAAGTACTTTTCAACAAAAAACTTACATTCACATTTATAATAATCAGGTTTTTTTTCATCAAATTACTGCTTGTGACGTTAGGAGGTGTATAATGTCCATAACTTCCAATGCTGTTGGAAGTGACTGCATTAGTCGTAACATGATCCAACCTATTATCGATGAAATCCTTCCCATTTTAATGTCACATTTTAGATCATTCCCTCGCCAATAGCGTTTTTCCCGATACCTGGAAAGAAGCACAAATTATCCCTATACCCAAAAAATCCAATGCTTCATCTTTTTCCGACTATCGTCCTATTTCCATACTCTCCTTTATGTCAAAAGTCTTAGAACGTCTGGTGCACTCACAACTAACTTCTTATCTAATGAAGAACCAGCTCCTCAATCCTTATCAATCGGGTTTCCGTACAGGCCACAGCACGGTGAGCGCGCTGGTCAATGTCACTGACGACATCAGGCTGGGTATGGAGCACGGAAAACTTACTGTACTATCCCTGCTGGACTTCAGCAATGCGTTTAATGCAGTAGATTTCGACATCTTGCTGGGCATTTTACACTGTATTAACATATCTCCAACGGTGGTTGATTGGTTTCGTAGTTACCTGTTAGGGCGAAGGCAGCGTGTGCGCATTGAGGAATCATTTTCTTCGTGGTGTAATACGTCTGCTGGAGTACCGCAGGGTGGCGTTTTATCTCCTTTACTCTTCACAATTTTTATAAATTCTATCTCGGAAACATTACTCTCATCCTACCTTTACGCAGATGATCTTCAAATCTATACGCAAGCATCATTGAACAAACTGTCGGAAGCTTGTGGAGATATGAACTCGTATTTGGCGCGGATGTGTAAATGGAGCAGCCAGTATGGTCTAATTGTTAATCCATCTAAGACTAAAGTTGTTGTTGTGGGCAGTTCCAGAATGCACTCGAAGATCGACTGGTCTGATTTACCAGACATTAAATTTAATGACGTTGTATTCCCCATCAGTACGTGCGTCAAGAACCTAGGAATTCTGATCGATACTACATTATCTTGGGGCCCCCAATTACGTGAAGTTAGTAGAAGAGTGTTTGCATCGGCGGGATCACTGCGAAGATTTCGCAACTTTCTACCCACGGTTACTAAAATTGCGCTAGCTGAATCCCTGCTCCTTCCTATACTCGATTACGCTGATGTCAGCTATCTCGATATCACTGAGGAGCAGCTTGATAAACTTGAGCGCCTTCAAAACTTTTGTATTAGATTTATATTTGGTTTACGCAAATATGATCATGTGTCTGAATTTCGCAGATTGCTCAAGTGGCTCCCAATTCGACTTCGACGGAATTCTCATATACTTTCTATACTTTATAGTATTTTATTTAATCCCTTTACGTGGAGTAAAGGGATTAAAGGAACGTTACTTAAAGGAACGTTTTGTATTCCTCGGTGACACACATCTGAGATCCTTAAGGTCGTCGGAATCCTTGGAGCTAATGGTACCTAGCCACGCTACTGTATTCTACGACAAACCTTTTACGGTGCAGGCTGTCAGATTGCGGAACTCCTTACCGATATCTATTAGACGTGCTGAAATACTGACGACATTAAAAAATATGGTTAAAGCTCACTACTTAGATTCATAAGTACTTTTACGACTGACTTAAATGCTTTTATATATTGATATATATATTGTATATATTTGGATTTTGTATATATATGTGCATATGTGTGTATATATATGTGTATGTTTATGTATATATTTTACTAGCTGACCCACGCAACCTCGTTTGCGTCTTCAATTGCCCGTAGCGTGAAAATTTTCCCCGTTTTTGAAACATTCTTCATTGGTGCTCCGCTCCTATTAGTATTACCGTGATGATATATAGCCTATAGCCTTCCTCGATAAATGGACTATCCAACACTGAAAGAATTTTTAAAATCGGCTTAGTAGATCCCGAGATTACCCCCTACAATTTAACAAACACTTACTTTACTTCTTTTTAATATTAGTATAGATTATTAAACATCACTATATCTTTAAAACACCTACACTACCCTTTATTCCGATAATTTCTTTCTCCGGTCAATATATCCATCCAAAGGTTGCCTGGAAGAGATTGCTTTTGGCAAGAAGGCCGCCCATTGTACATATCTTCTTGAATTTTGAGTTGAATAATTTGCTATTGGTGTACAATAAAGTATATTCTATTCTATTCTATTCTATAATAATCAGGATTCAATACTTCTGAGGTAAAATATAATCTTGTAAAAGTGTACTCTCAGTGTACTATTATAAATCAAATCCCTGTAAATAAATTCTATAGAAATAAAACGCTAAAAAACAAACGATATACGAGTCACAATAATTACTACGAGACAATACCAATTATACACAATAAGGACAATACGTATCCACAGCTGCATAAACGCAGATTGCGTTTATTTATGCCACAGTAAATATGTTGGACGATAAAAAGAACGGATACGAGATGAACGGTCAGTAATGGAGTAGTAAGTGCTTAACGACTCGGATTGTCAAGGATAAAACACGTTTCTGTATCGAATGATTTTTGCAAGCGGAATATAGATGTAAGAAAACGATTCTTTAATATTGATTTAGAAGTAGTAGAGCCACGATGGTTTCAGCACGAACGAGGCAGTATTTCTCTCTCATAGAAGACCAACCTAAAATGACAATATTCATACTGTCGTGTTACGTTGGTCACTACGAGATCGAAGGCTCAATGATACAGAAGCATCTCAATATGCCGCCATATTGTGACCCACCATGTAGCATTGTTGCATGGAGTGTAGTTGCCACTACGCTTGGATGGTGCTCATGTTTTTCATTAGGCAGAGTAGAGTCACATTGGCATTCTCATATATAAAAAATATATCTCTCAGCCTATTGCCGTCCACTGCTGAACAAAGGCCCCCCCCCAAAGAACGCCAACCATCCTGGTCTAGGGCAGTCCGCATCAATCCGTTGCCAGCCATTTTCATCAAATCGTCGATCGTCGTGCCGCAGGGCGCCCTACATTGCGTTCTCTAATTATGATCCGATAATATCCTTTAACTTCTTCTTCTTCGTTACCGTACTTATTTAACTTCACGCCCTCCACAGAAGTCTTCCATCTTTTACGTTTTCATATTGATTACTACTTACGTATGAAATATAAGATTTGATTTGAGTTTATTATCGAAAATAGAATTTATTGCGCAAAAGTAAACATCATCTTAATAATCTTTCACAAAGTTTAAGGAACATACACACATTATATACCTACATTCAAAAGAGAGTCAGAGACTTATCAAACGTCAATATTGTACTTACTCGTATTATACTTTGGTCGCATATTACTTCATAAAATGACTTAATGAGGACTTTATGGTATAAAAGTTGTAAATCTGTGAACCAGAAGTCGTAGGTGGGCATATAATTTGTTTGAACAATGCTTAGTAATTATTATCTTCGTGGTCGGGATGGTGACATTGTGCTTATTCTAAGATTAAGTTAATCATGATTGACTTGGACAGAATAACAGCGGCTGGCATGCTCTGCATCGTCATCCATATGCTGAGTCCAAGACCATTTTGTCTTTCCAGTCACACTGTTTAAACACTGTTATATTAGGTCTTTACCTATGAAATTTTGTATGCAATAAGTGAAAGTACTTATTTTTTCAAACTTTTTTATTTCTGTTATTCGAAGTAATCACCCATGCAATCGACGCATCTTTGCCAACGCATTGGCAGTTTATTGATGCCCTTCTTGTAAAAATCAGCTGGACGGGAGGCAACAAACTCTTCAAAGGCATTTTGTACTGTCTCTCGGGAATTGAATTTTTTACCCACTAAAAAGTTGTCTAAATTTTGGAAAAAGTAATAGTCGGTAGGTGCAAGGTCTGGTGAGTATGGCGGATGAGGGAGAGCTTCCAACCCCAGCTCTTGCAGCTTGGAGACTGTCTGTTGCGCAGTATGGGGTCGCGCGTTGTCGTGAAGGAGCAGTGGGGACGACCGATTGACCAAAGCTGGTTGCAGATGTGCAAGCTTCTCCATCATTCTCTCCATTTCTTCACAGTACACATCTGCATTAGTGCTCATGCCGTTTTGTAAAAAGCTGTGGTGAATCACACCCGCACTAGACCACCAAACAGTGACCATCGCCTTTTTAGGGGTCATTTTTAGTTTAGGGCATTGCTTTGGTGCTGAACCAGGGTCTAACCAACTTGCTGAGCGCTTTCGTTTGTCGAATAGAATCCATTTTTCGTCGCACGTAACTATTCGTTTCAAAATTCCTTCATTTCTTTGCCTGTTGAGCAGCGAAAGGCAGGTCTCGACGCGTACGTTGCGCTGGCGATCGTTAAGGTCGTGAGGCACCCATCTATCAAGCTTTTTTACCTTGCCAATTTGTCGCAAATGGATCAATATTGTTTTGATGCTTACATTAAAAGCTGCTGCTAGCTCAGCTGTAGATTGAGTTTCGTCAGCTTCCACAATCGCCTTTAATTCATTATTGTAAACCAAAGTCTCCGGACGACCACGACCTTCATTTTTCAAGTAAAAATTTCCAGAACGGAACCGGGAAAACCAATAAAGGGTTGTGCGTTCGTTTGTACAGTTCTCTCCGTAAACGTTTTTGATGTTACGTGCCGTTTGTGTCGCGTTGGTGCCACGACGGAACTCATATTCCATAATTACACGAATTTTTAAAGTATCCATTATGACGAAAAATGTTCAAATGTAATGAAAATACAACGCTAATCAAAAAACAAAAGACTGAGTTTGTAAATAGAATGTCATGCTTTTAAAACAAAATTAATTTGAATTTGGAATACAGAGCCATTACAAACTTTTTTTTATTTGAAATGACCAGTACTGAAAAAACGCAATTTCATAGGTAAAGACCTATTATAATTAAAAGTAACTCTGTAATATAAAGGGAAATGAAGCTTATCTTATTGTTAATCTTATTCTTAATTTTTCAAATAATCTTAATACAATACTATACAGTATTTTCGTAAGTAACTTCGATTAATGTGTCTCTACTATGATTATGATTTAAATTTTCTCGTATACCAAAAGACAAAACTATTAATCGTGTCATAATGTCTTACAAGATTCGGCGGTTAGCCAATGTTGTATACGTGAACTAAAGGTTACAAAACCTCATAAACTTTATAACTTTTTAAAGTTAGCTTTTTGGAAGGTTGCCCAGCCACAGAGTCGATGCTCTAAAGAAAACATCGCACAATTACCTTTGGCGTTCCACTGTGAATGGTAAATTGTACGGCGAGATAAGAACGTCAGGGGATAATGAAGGGAGCTCATTTGTCTCCATAAGAAAATTTCTGTACAGAGTTCTTTTGAGCAAATAGAATAGTTTATCACATACACATTGCTGCTAAATATTATTTAGCACAAGCTTTTTGCTTTTTCATGGATGAAAGGAGTTATTTACGACTCTGTAATTCTGATGCCGAACCATTTAATAGATTTTATGATGATTGTTAGGTAGTGTTGAAGTAAAACTATGGCAAACGAAAAATACATTGACTGAACTGTTGGCCTAGGGGTTGAAGTGATCGTCACGCCGTTTTCTACTGCCCTAAGTGTTGTGGGTTCAAATACCACGTGGGAAAACACTTTCTGCGATCCACAAATTGTTATTCTGAGACTGGGTGTACTTTGTGTCCGCTTCGTGTATATTTGACATGCAGGAGTTATCTTTTTGAAAATGGAAGACATTGTTAAATATAACAGTAGATCAATATATGATAAAAATTTCTAAAAAACTTTAGTAGTTTAGTTTAGTAGTTTAGTACTGAAAATCTTACAACTGAAAATTTTTGATATTCCACTAGCCCGAACCGGACAAATGGGGTGTCAATCGACGGGTCTCAGCAAGACCTTCCTAAATATCTAAAAATTTAGACTTTAAATATAAGGGCTGCCGAGTTATTCGACGTAAACCTCAAAAAATACCAAAATGTATGTTTATATATCGAAAATTTCAAACTTCTATGTACCGGACTTATGTAAAAAAATATTTACTAGGTAGATCTAGATGAGATCTAACTAGGTTTATACACTCATTTGCAAAAAAAATGGGCGGTTTCGATTTTCTTCCTGGCTGAAAAAAATAAAATACCAAAAAGGTTTTAATCATTTGAACATGTTACTGGCCAGTTATAAAAGTGCCATAATGTTTATAAGAGTACATTCCAAATTCCAATTTTTGACTGAGCCTGGTTTTCAAAGAAAACAACTTTTAACTACATTTTGTGGCGCGAATTCCCTATAGTTAATATCGACTCTAATTAACTTTTTGTCAATTTTTATTAAATTATCTTATGTCCTTGACATTTAAAAGTATTGTTATTGCTGTTTAGCAATCTCGAAAATGGTAGATAAAGTGATAAAAGCGAGCAAAATTATTGCGCTGCTTGAAGAAGGTTGCAGCCAATGCTTCGTGGCTCAGAGGCTAAATGTGAGTCGGTCGACAGTTCAAAGGACCTGGCAGCGCTATCAAGAAACCGGTTCCGTCAAGAGAAGGCCTGGTTCTGGCAGAAAGACATGTACCGAACCACGGGATGATCGTTTTCTAGTTAGCCAAGCGTTGGGAAATCGCAAATCTTCTTATGTGGACCTCAAGAACAGCCTCGAAGAAGTAAGAAATGTGCAAATTAGTCTATGGGCGGTCAGGAGGAGGCTTCTCGCTGCCAATATACACAGTCATCGTCCGGCACGCGGCCCTAAATTACTCCGTGGACATCGAGTTGCCAGGCTTAGCTTCGCTCGAAATTGTGTGTCATGGACTCATGAAGACTGGGATAGGATATTGTTCTCCGATGAAGCCAGGATATCTCTGCATGGTGAAGACCGACGTCGGCGAGTGCTACGTAGACGAGGAGAACGCTTTGCAGAGGCATGTTTTGAAGAAATCACACCTTATGGAGGGGGCTCTGTTATGTTTTGGGCAGGAATAAATTCTATGGATCGTACGGAGTTAGTCTTCATCGAAAACGGTACACTGACTGGACACCGATACATAACGGAAGTTCTAATTCCTTATGCACAACCCGCTTTAACCGCTCTTGGCGAAAACTCATTTTTTATGGACGACAACGCTTGCGCCCACCGGTCTGGCGATGTGGAAGCGTATATGCTAGAAGTCGGAATTCGTCGTTTGGACTGGCCAGCTAGAAGTCCGGACCTCAATCCCATAGAGCATGTCTGGGACATTCTGAAAGGACGAGTGAGATCAGTGCAGCCGGCTCCGCAGACCATCAGAGAGCTAAAGAATGTGATTACCGCGGAGTGGGAACGTATTCCCCAAGAAACCATAAAAGATATACTCGCTAGCATGCCCAGACGAATGCAAGCCATGATTTCAGCAAGAGGGGGTCACACTCAATACTAAACTTTTATCTGCTTTTAATGTATTCAAGAAAAACAAAGAAATTAACGCGTTTCATTTTTATTTAGCGAGCAGGTACAATAATAGTGTTTCGAGCTTAAACATTATTTCTCAATAATTTAATCAAAATGTTATGATAAAACTGATGATACCTATTCCTTCCTAATTAATTTATGAAATTCTGAGGATAACAATACCTAAAATTGTCAAACAAACTAATAGTAACTATAAAATAGTTCTTTGCTTAAGTGCCCGTTTTTTTTGCAAAAGAGTGTATAATATAAGAAACTACAAAAATAAGTATTATCGAAATATTAGACAATAACCTTCAACAAAAACAAAAAATTAACAAAATTGAAACTAAATGCGATAATATCTAAGTTTTATTTGCCGGACTTCAATAAAAGAGGTGTTATTAGACGGGTCTAGATGAGAGCCGTCTAAACTGTAAGAATTAAAACTTTAAGATGAGGGATTATCGAGTAAATCGACAAAAACCTCTAAAAAATTAAAAAATTTCAAGATTTTAAAAATCCTAAGTACAAATAATAATTTTTTCTGTATTTTTCAGGATTATCTTCTCCTACGGGACGCAGGAGAGCACTCAGGGTCAAATCGAAACAACGGCGGTAAGTCAAATAGCCAAAAACAAGAAAAAACTTCGTAAATTTGCTCCAAATATGTGTCCCTAAGGTAGACTTTTAACTTTAGTACTAAAAATGTTACAACTGAAAATTTTTGATATTCCACTAGCCCAAATCGGACAAAAGGGGCGTCTATCGACGGGTCTCGGCGAGACCTTCCTAAATATGCAAAAATTTAGACTTTAAATATAAGGGCTGCCGAGTTATTCGACAAAAACCTCAAAAAATACCAAAATGTATGTTTATATATCGAAATTTTCAAACTTCTATGTACCGGACTTATGTAAAAAGCTATTTACTAGGTAGATCTAGATGAGATCTAACTAGGTTTATATAATAAGAAACTACAAAAATAAGTATTATTGAAATATTCGACAATAACCTTCAACAATAACAAAAAATTAACAAAATTCAAACTAAATGTGATAATATCTAAGTTTTATTTGCCGGACTTCAATAAAAGAGGTGTTATTAGACGAGTCTAGATGAGAGCCGTCTAAACTGAAAGAATTAAAACTTTAAGATGAGGGATTATCGAGTAAATCGACAAAAACCTCTAAAAATTTCGAAAATTTCAGGATTTAAAAAAATCCTAAGTACAAAATAAAAAAAAAACTCTATTTTTCAGTATTATCTTCTCCTACGGGACGCAAGAGAGCACTCAGGGTCAATTTGAAGCAACGGCGGTAAGTCAAATAGCGAAAAACAAGAAAAAACTTCGTAAATTTACTCGAAATGTGTGTCCCCAAGGTAGACTTTTAACTTTAGTACTGAAAATCTTATAACTGAAAATTTTTGATATTCCACTCACCCGAACCGGACAAATGGGGTGTCGATCGACGGGTTTCGGCGAGACCTTCCTAAATATGCAAAAATTATGATTTTAAATATAAGGGTTGCCGAGTTATTCGACAAAAACCTCAAAAAATACCAAAATGTATGTTTATATATCGAAAATTTCCAACTTCTATGTACCGGACTTATGTAAAAAGCTATTTACTAGGTAGATCTAGATGAGATCTAACTAGGTTTATATAATAAGAAACTACAAAAATAAGTATTATCGAAATATTCGACAATAACCTTCAACAAAAACAAAAAATTAACAAAATTCAAACTAAATGTGATAATATCTAAGTTTTATTTGCCGGACTTCAATAACAGAGGTGTTATTAGACGGGTCTAGATGAGAGCCGTCTAAACTGTAAAAATTAAAACTTTAAGATGAGGGATTATCGAGTAAATCGACAAAAACCTCTAAAAATTTCGAAAATTTCAGGATTTAAACTGGCCGATTGGCCTACTCTATACTATACTGCATCGCACTAAGCGTAGCTACTAATTCCTCAAAATAAATGAAATCCTAGTTTGAGGATTAGGGGTCTGATTTAATTGTCTGCCATAATACTTTGCTAAAGTAATCAAAATGACTGTGTAAATCCCTTATTGTATGATTAAGTTTATGCAACAAAATTATTATTATTGTTATAGCTATAAATTAATGTAAAATGATTGCCGAACAAATTCTATATAGATAGACAAGCCTCTTTCAAAAAAATTAAAATATTTACACATTTCAAATAAAAGAAAATATAAATACTTTTTCTTAATATGTATTTTAATTCTCAATACTTTATACTATTATTCCTGCAATGCATGCAGTTCTAGAAGTTGAATGTCTTTTGAGACTGGTTGAAGAGTGTGGTGGTTTTCAGAATATTGAAAATATTATAATGACTGCCTCGGTGGCGTAGTGGTAGCGTATGCGACTGCTAAGCTTGAGGTCTAGGGTTCGATTCCCGGGTCGGACCAAATGTTTGTATAATCTGCAAATATTCGTTTCGGAGTTTGGGTGTTTTCTATGTATAATATGTATGTATTTACACAAAAAAGTGTATAAGTATTTATATCAGTTGTACTAGTACCCATAACACAAGCTCTGCTTAGCTTGGGACTAGATGGCGTTGTGTGTTAGATGTCCGGAATATTTATTTATTATTTATTTATTTATTATTATTTCAGAGGTAAAGATCGTCGTCGGTTTATGTGAACAAAAGGCTACATATCATAATATTTAAGTTAAGATCATATCAATGAGGATCTTGAAATTGGATGTTTAAACAAAGCAGCTCGTAACATAGTTTACATAAACTAAACATCAACGCCGGGTACAGTGTAATTAACACTATTCAGGTCCAATGCCTCTTGATTGAAAACAGCCAACACTGTCCTTGAACAGCCTAATCAGACGCTCTTCAAGGGCTGGGTTAGCTTGGCTTCGTTATAGCTTAAATGTGGCACAGAATTTACAATCTTTGAACATTGAACCCAATATTCAGACATCATAAACCAATTCTTATTAAATCCAATAAATTACTACTAATGTTTTTGAAAGTAAATCTATCTGTCTGTCTGTCTGTCTGTTACACAAAGATAGATTGAAACTTGGATAAGAACATAGACTGTCACGACTTTACAAACATACAAGTAACAGACCAAAAGAACACTCAGACTCAGAACAACAATTTGTGGATCACACAAAGTGTTGTCCCAGATGGGATTCAAACCCACAACACTAGATGCAGTAGATAGTGTAAGTAAGAAACTTTTATTTATTGCACTACCCCAAGCCATACACTTCCACATGTATATATCAGTTGTCTAGTACCCATAATACAAGCCCTGCTTAGTTTGGTACTAGATGACATTGTGTGTTAAATGTCCGAAATATTTATTTGTTTTATCAGTAGAGACAACACGACCATTCAGCTACTAGTACTATTTTGTGATACCATTAATAAAAACTCCATTTAAGATTAACAATTTATGTCAAGAAACTTATGAATTACGCGATTGTTACGGTGTGGTAAGCACTTACCAGAGTTCACCCCTTTTTTATTAGACAATAACCTTCAACAAAAACAAAAAATTAACAAAATTGAAACTAAATTTGATAATATCTAAGTTTTATTTGCCGGACTTCAATAAAAGAGGTGTTATTAGACGGGTCTAGATGAGAGCCGTCTGAACTGTAAGAATTAAAACTTTAAGATGAGGGATTATCGAGTAAATCGACAAAAACCTCTAAAAATTTCGAAAATTTCAGGATTTAAAAAAATCCTAAGTACAAAATAAAAAAAAAACTATTTTTCAGTATTATCTTCTCCTACGGGACGCAGGAGAGCACTCAGGGTCAATTTGAAGCAACGGCGGTAAGTCAAATAGCGAAAAACAAGAAAAAACTTCGTAAATTTACTCGAAATGTGTGTCCCCAAGGTAGACTTTTAACTTTAGTACTGAAAATCTTATAACTGAAAATTTTTGATATACCACACACCCGAACCGGACAAATGGGGTGTCGATCGACGAATTTCGGCGAGACCTTCCTAAATATGCAAAAATTTAGACTTTAAATATAAGGGCTGACGAGTTATTCGACAAAAACCTCAAAAAATACCAAAATGTATGTTTATATATCGAAATTTTCAAAATTCTATGTACCGCACTTATGTAAAAAGCTATTTATTATGTAGATCTAGATGAGATCTGACTAGGTTTATATAATAAGAAACTACAAAAATAAGTATTATCGAATCGAAATTTTCAAAATTCTATATACCGGACTTATGTAAAAAGCTATTTAATATGTAGATCTAGATGAGATCTGACTAGGTTTACATAATAAGAAACTACAAAAATAAGTATTATCGAAATATTAGACAATAACCTTCAACAAAAACAAAAAATTAACAAAATTCAAACTAAATGTGATAATATCTAAGTTTTATTTGCCGGACTTCAATAAAAGAGGTGTTATTAGACGGGTCTAGATGGGAGCCATCTAAACTGTTAAAATGAAAACTTTAAGATGAGGGATTATCGAGTAAATCGACAAAAACCTCTAAAAATTTCGAAAATTTCAGGATTTAAAAAAATCCTAAGTACAAAATAAAAAAAAAACTATTTTTCAGTATTATCTTCTCCTACGGGACGCAGGAGAGCACTCAGGGTCAATTTGAAGCAACGGCGGTAAGTCAAATAGCGAAAAACAAGAAAAAACTTCGTAAATTTACTCGAAATGTGTGTCCCCAAGGTAGACTTTTAACTTTAGTACTGAAAATCTTATAACTGAAAATTTTTGATATACCACACACCCGAACCGGACAAATGGGAAGTCAATCGACGGGTCTCGGCGAGACCTTCCTAAATATGCAAAAATTTAGACTTTAAATATAAGGGCTGACGAGTTATTCGACAAAAACCTCAAAAAATACCAAAATGTATGTTTATATATCGAAATTTTCAAACTTCTATGTACCGGACTTATGTAAAAAGCTATTTACTAGGTAGATCTAGATGAGATCTAACTAGGTTTATATAATATAAGAAACTACAAAAATAAGTATTATCGAAATATTAGACAATAACCTTCAACAAAAACAAAAAATTAACAAAATTGAAACTAAATGCGATAATATCTAAGTTTTATTTGCCGGACTTCAATAAAAGAGGTGTTATTAGACGGGTCTAGATGAGAGCCGTCTAAACTGTAAGAATTAAAACTTTAAGATGAGGGATTATCGAGTAAATCGACAAAAAAAATTTCAAGATTTTAAAAATCCTAAGTACAAATAATAATTTTTTTTGTTGAAGGTTATTGTCGAATATTTCGATAATACTTATTTTTGTAGTTTCTTATTATATAAACCTAGTCAGATCTCATCTAGATCTACATATTAAATAGCTTTTTACATAAGTCCGGTACATAGAATTTTGAAAATTTCGATATATAAACATACATTTTGGTATTTTTTGAGGTTTTTGTCGAATAACTCGTCAGCCCTTATATTTAAAGTCTAAATTTTTGCATATTTAGGAAGGTCTCGCCGAAACCCGTCGATCGACACCCCATTTGTCCGGTTCGGGTGTGTGGTATATCAAAAATTTTCAGTTATAAGATTTTCAGTACTAAAGTTAAAAGTCTACCTTGGGGACACACATTTCGAGTAAATTTACGAAGTTTTTTCTTGTTTTTCGCTATTTGACTAACCGCCGTCGTTTGTTAACCGTTTTTTTTTTTTTTTTTTTTTTTTTTTTTTTTTTTTTTTTTTTTTTTTTTTTTTCGTGGGTAGTCAAGTAAACCAGTCGCAAACTTTAACACTCTATTAAATTAAATAGTTTTTATTTGATTTTGAGGATATTCGTGGACTTAAATGTCACAAACTATCAGCTAAACCATCCAGCTGCCGGATTCTACAATATTCCTACAATTAATTTCCTTAAACAAACTATTTTAAATCTCCACACACTGCTGCGAATCAAACATGACAAGTGTGCAAGCAATCAATGACATTACCATCATGTTCAACAAGAGAATGGAAGAATTTGAAGCCCAGCTCACAAAAACATCCAGCCCGTCTGCAAGTGTCACCAGTCTATCTACGGAATTTTCAATTTTTAGAAATTTCGTCACACAGGCCCTACAACTGCTGCAGCAGCAGGTGGATGCCCTGTCAAACACAGTGGATGGTATAGAGATGCAGGGGCGACGTAAGATCCTGCTTTTGCATGGTGTCGCTGAGGTAAATAAAGAAAATGTTACCAACACTGCTGTGAAGGCAATCTCGCAGCGCTTCAAGCAGCAGGACCTCACAGCAGCGGATATCAAACGCTGCCAAAGACTGGGCCAGGCAACTTCCATCAAGAAACCTAGGCCAATACTTCTCAAATTTGTTGATATGACCATACGAGACAAATTATGGTACAATAAAACAGTACTCAAGGGCACCGGGGTCACGTTATCCGAGTTCCTGACGAAGCCTAGACACGATTTGTTTATGGCAGCCCGCGATAAGGTAGGAATTTCTAGGTGTTGGACCAAAGAGGGCTCTATTTACGTTTTGGGTCCAGATGAAACGCGTCATCGTATCGGGTCGTTAGCCGAACTGGACCAAGTTCTCGCTTCATCACCTAAGCCGCCCATCGCAGTCCCAAAAGCCACCGCGGCGAAGACTAAACGTACTGCAGTTGCTAAAAACTAATACTCACTCTGCATACATATTACAGTCCAGGTACATTTCACAACTTTTATTGTTAGTAAACATATTATATGTTTATAATTTCACAAACAGGTACCTTCCTTTTAGCAAATGTTATAATTTTTTTTTATTCATCTTTTTTTTTGTTTTTTTGTTTGTTTTTGTTTTGTGTCCAATAAACCCTCATATTATAATACAATTATAACATTGACAGACAGTGACAGAAAGCCATCAGCATGTCACGGATTACGGATTACGTTTCGTTCGAAAACACAGTACCTATGTTTCTTACTCCAACTTTGAAACCAAGGCTTTCAACTTGCGTGTCTGGATTGTGATGTTGGGACGGTGTGTTTTTTTGTTTTTATTTTTATTTTTTGTTGTTTGTTTTTAAACGTTTTTAGATAACTGTTATTACTGGTTTGTTTTATACTGGCAACCGGCAGATGAATTTAGCGTACTAATTTTATTTTATTTTTATTTAATTAGTTTATTTATATTATTTTATCTTATTTTAATAATATATCTATTTTCTATACTCAATTATATTGGAGAAAGTTATTCCATATACTCAGTTAACTTTTATTATAATTATTTCATTTTATCACACTTTAAACCGAATTCCAGTTCATTTAGAAGCTTTAAATGTCTACGTCTAGTTGCAGTGATGACAGTAATGACTTCTTGTCTGCATGTAGTAGTTTTGGTTCCCAGGGTGATCCAGCAATAGCTGAGACTCTTTCATCTCAGTTCTCTGACGTTCCTAAAAATCTGAACCTTGTCCATATTAATGCTCGAAGTGTTCCGGCTCACTTCACTAATATGCTGGCATGTTTTGACTGTACGAATTTACACGCTATACTTATTTCGGAATCGTGGCTTAAACCCTGCTTACCTTCTTCTGCTTATTCTTTACCAGGATTCAACCTTATCAGGAATGATCGAGCTGTGGGTGGCGGCGGTGGAGTTGCTATCTATCTAAGATCTTATATACCCTACTCCGTTGTTAGTTTCTCTCCGCAGCCCCCTCCATCTAATGCGGGTGAACACCTTTTCCTTGAAGTTGAACTCCTTCATTCTAAAACCCTTCTTGGTGTGTTTTACTGCCCTTCCTTACGCATTAATTTCTTCTCTTCATTTGAACTGCTACTAGAGCAACTCACTCCTTCGTACAGTCATACCATAATCATGGGTGATTTCAATACCTGTCTCCTCAAAAACGATTCTCGGTCGTCTACTCTCCAATCTATAATTCAATCTAGTAATCTGTCTATACTACCTTCCAATGCAACCCATAATTTCCCACATTGTACTCCGTCCCTGTTAGACCTCGTTCTTGTTTCTTCCCCTAACCTCGCAGTCAAACACGCAGTGCTCTGCTGACGAGTTTTCCTACCACGACCTGTTGTATCTATCTTATCGCCTCCGGCCTCCTAAGTCTAAAACAAAGACTATCCTGCAGCGAAACTTCAAAGACATGGATGTGGATGCCTTAGTTAGAGACGCCAACAACATCGACTGGACTCCTCTTTACAGTGCTAATCTTATAGACGACAAAGTGGAACTCTTTGTTGCTAAATTAACAACTCTCTACGATGACCATGCGCCAATGCAGGAAATGAGGGTCAAACGTCTTCCTTCACCATGGCTGACTGAGGATATCAAATCTCTAATTAATAAAAAAGCAACTGCTAAGTCCAAGTTTAAGAAAAACCCCAGCAATAGGAACTGGGACAATTATGTAGCTGTCAGGAATCATTGCGGTAAGGTGTGTAGGAATGCGCAACGCCGGTACATCCACACCTCCGTTGAAAACGGAAGTCCAGCTAAAGTCTGGAAATTTTTAAAGTCACTGGGAGTAGGCAAATCTATTCATGATCCATTTCCTAAAAATGTCAACTTAAATACACTAAATCAACATTTCTCTGCTTCGTCAAATTTAGATAAAATGACAAAAGACACTACACTAAAACTTCTTAATTCTGCCCCGACTCCTGACTGTACTCCATTTTTCTTTAGTCAATTTTCTGATTGTGATGTTAAGAAGAGCATATCATCTATAACTTCAAACGCAGTGGGTTCGGATTGTCTAAGCCGTAATATGATCCTCCCTATCCTTGACGAAATTCTTCCTGTTATCTCCCATATCCTCAATTATTCAATCTCATTTAGTGTATTTCCTAAGGCTTGGAAGGATGCTGAAATTATACCCATTCCTAAAAAGAAAAATCCCGGGTCCTTTTCTGATTACCGCCCTATCTCTATACTTCCCTTTCTCTCCAAGGTCCTCGAACGTTTAATCCATACTCAGCTCTCGAATTTTTTATCCACAAACTTTCTACTGAATCCTTTCCAGTCTGGCTTTCGACCCGGTCACAGCACCACTACCACCCTTGTACACATCACAGAGGACGTGAGATCGGCTATGGAGAATGGCGAGCTGACAGTTTTAACACTTCTTGACTTCAGTAACGCGTTCAACACCGTTGACTTCGACGTTCTGCTGTGTATACTACGCTCTCTTAACATATCTCCAACTGCGGTTGACTGGTTTCACAACTACCTATGTGGTCGCCGGCAGCGCATAAGTATTGAAAACACCGTTTCTTCTTGGTGTAGTACTACAGTCGGTGTACCACAAGGCGGCGTGCTCTCTCCTCTACTTTTCTGTGTTTTCATAAATACCATTACTACGGATCTGTCTTCTTCCTACCACCTATACGCGGATGATCTCCAAATTTATAGCAGGGCATCACTGACTAACCTGACTGACGCCGTTAACACCACTAATGATGAACTAGACAAAATTTGCAAGTGGAGCAACACATATGGCCTAAAAATCAACCCATCCAAAACTCAGGTAATTGTCATCGGAAGCTCGCGAATAATTTCCAAAATTGATTGGACGGGACTGCCTCGAATCTCTTGTAATGGTACACCGATACCGTACAGCGATAGGGTGAAGAACTTGGGGATTTATTATTTTATTTATTATTATTATTTATAACTTCATGCACATGTACATCGGCGGACTTAATGCCAAGGGCATTCTCTACCAGCCAACCTTTGGGGGGTGTAGAGATCTAGTAAGGTAGGTGCATCGAGGTTAATGTTGTAACCTAAATTTATCTAACCAACACAAAAATTCATATACTTAAATACATACATACATCCATACAAAAATAAATATATAGGTACATAATACATATACTTACTAATCGTACACTGGAAAGTAGACTTAAAGTAGTACATTTAAATAAGTTATTCCGCGATTTGAAGAAGGTGATTGTGTACGCTCTTTTTAAAAATGTAACGGTTTGTGGATTTACATTGATAGTACCTTATCCTGGCGTCCTCAGCTACAAGAACTGAGTCGCAAAATGTTTGCTGCTGCAGGGTCTTTGCGCAGATTACGCAATTTTTTGCCTATATCTACCAAGATTGCTCTTACACAATCCCTTCTTTTCCCCATCCTTGATTATGCTGATGCCAGTTATATAGATCTCACTGAAGACCAATTGAATAAGCTTGAAAGACTCCAAAATCTCTGTATAAGATTTATATTTGGATTACGCAAATATGATCATATCTCCGATTATCGTAAACAGCTTAAGTGGTTACCCATTCGCCTTCGCCGGAATGCTCATGTTCTTTCTCTTCTTTATAACATTCTATTCAACCCTCTTACTCCACGTTACCTTAAATCCCGTTTCACCTTTCTACATGACACACACTCTAAATTGTTGAGATCGTCAGAGAACCTGACATTGAAAATGCCTGGACATAGTACCAAATTCCTCGACCACTCCTTCACTGCCCAAGCGGTTCGTTTGTGGAACGCCTTACCAATAACAATAAGACGTGCGCAGACATTAGCTGCGTTCAAGAGACTGGTGAAGGCATATTACCTGGGAGACCTCAAAGACTCGTAACCGACCTTGCACTGAATTAGGTCTCAAATTCCCCCTGTAGTTTGTATGGAATATCTATTAATTAATATTTCTACGTACTTATTTATTTATTTATCATCCACACTAAATGTTACTATTACTTTATATAATATGTATATGTAAGTACTTCTTTTTCTTATTAACTTTTTATACACCAGCCACTACCCTAAACTTTCCACGTCTATCTTTCCATCCAATGGTTGCCTGTAAGAGATTGCCTTCGGGTGATAAGGCCGCCAATTGTACCTCTTAGCTTTAGTTACCTTTGTTAATTATCTGGTGTGCAATAAAGCGATTATTATTATTATTATTATTATTATAAAAATTTCGATATATAAACATATATTTTGGTATTTTTTGAGGTTTTTGTCGAATAACTCGGCAGCCCTTATATTTAAAGTATAAATTTTTGCATATTTAGGAAGGTCTCGCCGAGACCCGTCGATTGACTTCCCATTTGTCCGGTTCGGGCTAGTGGAATATCAAAAATTTTCAGTTGTAAGATTTTCAGTACTAAAGTTAAAAGTCTACCTTAGGGACACACATTTGGAGCAAATTTACGAAGTTTTTTCTTGTTTTTGGCTATTTGACTTACCGCCGTTGTTTCGATTTGACCCTGAGTGCTCTCCTGCGTCCCGTAGGAGAAGATAATCCTGAAAAATACAGAAAAATTTATTATTTGTACTTAGGATTTTTAAAATCTTGAAATTTTTAAATTTTTTAGAAGTTTTTGTTGATTTACTCGATAATCCCTCATCTTAAAGTTTTAATTCTTACAGTTTAGACGGCTCTCATCTAGACCCGTCTAATAACACCTCTTTTATTGAAGTCCGGCAAATAAAACTTAGATATTATCGCATTTAGTTTCAATTTTGTTAATTTTTTGTTTTTGTTGAAGGTTATTGTCTAATATTTCGATAATACTTATTTTTGTAGTTTCTTATATTATATAAACCTAGTTAGATCTCATCTAGATCTACCTAGTAAATAGGTTTTTACATAAGTCCGGTACATAGAAGTATGAAAATTTCGATATATAAACATACATTTTGGTATTTTTTGAGGTTTTTGTCGAATAACTCGTCAGCCCTTATATTTAAAGTCTAAATTTTTGCATATTTAGGAAGGTCTCGCCGAGACCCGTCGATTGACTTCCCATTTGTCCGGTTCGGGCTAGTGGAATATCAAAAATTTTCAGTTGTAAGATTTTCAGTACTAAAGTTAAAAGTCTACCTTAGGGACACACATTTGGAGCAAATTTACGAAGTTTTATCTTGTTTTTGGCTATTTGACTTACCGCCGTTGTTTCGATTTGACCCTGAGTGCTCTCCTGCGTCCCGTAGTAGAAGATAATCCTGAAAAATAGAGATTTTTTTTTATTTTGTACTTAGGATTTTTTAAATCCTGAAATTTTCGAAATTTTTAGAGGTTTTTGTCGATTTACTCGATAATCCCTCATCTTAAAGTTTTCATTTTTACAGTTTAGACGGCTCTCATCTAGACCCGTCTAATAACACCTCTTTTATTGAAGTCCGGCAAATAAAACTTAGATATTATCACATTTAGTTTGAATTTTGTTAATTTTTTGTTTTTGTTGAAGGTTATTGTCTAATATTTCGATAATACTTATTTTTGTAGTTTCTTATATTATATAAACCTAGTTAGATCTCATCCAGATCTACCTAGTAAATATTTTTTTACATAAGTCTATAGCGAGAGGTTTAGCGATGCGTAAGCGGTGTAATAAATAACAGTCTATATTAAATGTTTCAAGCAAGCAATTTAATGTCTTTAAGGCCACAAAGAAGTTTATACAATAGTACGACACATAGAAAGCACAAGACAATAGTAACACAGTACAAGAAAGACGATTTATATGAATAATAGATAAAACACATAAAGTTTGCGCGGTACGCGAATAAAATGTATAGCGGCGCGAGTCAACGTGCGCGCAGCCTCCCGGCGTCAGTATCGGTACTCGACTGGCGAGGCGAGGAAAACCGAGCGCGCACGACGGTGCCTTCGGACGTTCACAGCGCAGGGGCGCGGGCGGCGGTCGGCGCCATTCGTCCATCTACGCTATCGCTACACCAGCCCCCCCGGAGACCGTTAGGTCGAAACAAATTTTGAAAATCGAACTAAACGTCCGCTTCGCGTTCGGTACGTTTGCGGGTCAGCACATGCCGTCCTCACAGTTTCCTCCGGTACAGTGTCGCTTAACTGGTATGCTGGCTTCAGTCGGTCTATGGAAACGTTGGTAGGCTTGCCTCTAACGTCGATCTTAAAAAACTTGTCTCCTCGTTCCAAGACTTTAAATGGTCCAGTATACGGCGCTTGTAACGGTTTCCGTAAAGCATCGTGACGAAGAAAAACTTGCGGTGAAGTCGACAGGTCCTTGCTAACAAACACTGGAGCAGACCCATGATGGCAAACAGGCGTAGGCTTGAGTTTACGTATATAACTACGTAATCGTGATAAGAACTCTGTATGATCTACGACTTCGTTAGGAGTGTTTTCAAAGAATGCACCTGGCAAGCGTAACGTATCTCCGTATACCAACTCGGCTGATGATGAGTCGATATCTTCCTTCCATGCAGTGCGTATTCCTAGTAGAACAAGCGGTAGGACTTCATACCAGTCATCATTGGCGTGGCAAGTTATAGCTGCCTTTAGTTGCCTATGAAATCTTTCTACCATTCCATTTGCAGCTGGGTGGTATGCTGTCGTCTGCAGGTGATTGATGCCCATTAGTCTCGATAGTTCTCTAAACAAATGTGCCTCGAACTGTTTACCTCGGTCCGTAGTTACTTTCTCGGGACATCCAAAGCGCGATATCCAACCTGTGATAAAGGCGTTAGCCACTGTATCAGCTTTGATGTCATGTAGTGGCATCACCTCTGGCCAACGAGTGAATCTGTCCACTGCGGTAAGACAGTATTTGAAGTCGTGTGATTCTGGCAAAGGGCCTATGAGGTCTATGTGTACATGACTAAATCTGTTCGAAGGAGGAACAAAGTCATGTACCGGCGATCGTGTGTGTCGAGAAACTTTTGAACGCTGGCATGAGAGACAGATACGTGTCCAGCTTCTGCAGTCCTTCTTGATGTTGGGCCATACGTAATTTCGTGTCATCAGCCTTACCGTGGCTTTCGCTCCAGGATGACTAAGTCCGTGAATGCTGTCGAAAGCTTGTCGACGGAACGGTGCTGTCAGGTAAAGACGTGGTGATGGGCCGGAAACGTCGCAGTACAACGTTCTACTGGAGCCAGAAACGTGTATTTTCTGTAGGTCCAGTGAAGAGCGTTCGTTCTGTAGTAGTGTCTGGAGTTCCTCATCCTGTTCCTGCGAGCGAGCTAGGGCACAAAAATCAATCGCTGCCGAGATAGCTTCTACGCGAGAAAGAGCGTCGGCTACTACGTTGTCTTCTCCTGCGATATGTCGTATGTCCGTGGTAAATTGTGACACGTAATCGAAATAACGGAACTGTCGTGGTGAACAGTTCTCCGAGGCCTTTTTGAAAGCAGGTACAATAGGTTTATGGTCCGTAAATATGGTGAAAGTTTTACCTTCGACCATATATTTAAAATATTTAACAGCTTCGTAGATCGCTAGTAACTCTCTGTCAAATGGACTGTATTTTCTCTGAGAAGTACTTAACTTTTTTGAGTAAAATCCAAGTGGTTGCCATCCCGAGTTTACGTGCTGCTGAATTACGGCACCGATTGAGGTGTCCGAAGCGTCTGTGAAAATAGCTAATTGTGCTGCTTGTGTAGATGATGTGTAAGGCTTGGGGTAGTGTGATAAATAAAATGTTCAACACTCACAGTTCGGGTAGTTGTTTACTGACACTTATATTCATACACAGCACAAGCAGATACAAGTTTATAGTTGAAGCACAGAAGGAGTGTACAGAGGAAAGCAAAAGAGAATAATTAGAAGTATGGCACATATAGCAATAAGTTAGCACGATTAACAATTAGGCAAATAGCGGGCAGCGCGTCGAACGAGTTGTGGCCGACTGACGAGACAGCGAGCCTCGAGTCTGCGGCCGCGCAGGGCTCGGCCGAACCGGTTTCGGTCGGAGACAACATCTGCTATCTAATACGACGCACCCTGTCGCTTGTCCGTTTGTTCGTGGAAACAATAAATATTTACACTATAAATTATTAATGTATTAATATTAGGAATGACTAAATATAATAATGTTTATAATTTTGACTCGAACTAAGAATATAATAATAACATCACAGATGACAATAAATATTAATATACATTTAAATATACAAATATTCAAATGAATGTTACTCGCTACAACACCCCCCTCCAGAGACCGGGTTACGGGCGATAATAGTCGGGAAAATTAACCTTACGCCCCGACCGCGTCTTTCTGACCTTGTTATCGTCAGCGTCAGGTAAATTCTGGTTATTCCTTAGTGTGTTGTGATTGTCTGTCTGGATGTGGATTGGAGTGTGGTTGTGGTTGTCTGTCTGTATGTGGGTGCGAGTGTGGTTGTTTATGTTTGTGGAGTCACGCAGTATAAATGCCGGTTTTAGACGGTCTATTGATACCGTGACCTGTTTACCGTTAAACAAAATTTTGTATACCTTCTCACCGCGTGATATAACCTCGTGAGGGCCTGTGTATGCAGCTGTTAGTGAACGACCTATCGTGTCGTCCCGGAGAAAAACATGTGTGGCCGAGGGTAAATCCTTAAAAATAAATACCTTACCGCTACGGTTGTGATGGGATGCTGGGGCAGGCTGTAAGTTTCTTACGAAACTACGAAGTCGCGATATATACTCCGTCATGTCTACCGTATCCTCTGTGTGGGGATTAAAAAATTCCCCTGGAAGCCGGATCGGCTGCCCATATACAAGCTCGGCTGATGACGCTTGTAAATCCTCCTTGTACGCACTGCGGATACCTAACAATACAAGGGGGAGGTACTCAACCCAGGTTTCGTTTGTGTGGCAGGTTATTGCAGCCTTTAACTGCCTGTGGAACCTCTCCACGAGGCCATTACAGGCTGGATGGTAAGCCGTAGTCCTGCGATGCTGGAAACCGGTGATGAGTGACAATGTTTTGAAGAGGGCAGCTTCAAACTGCCTACCTCTGTCTGTCACTATGTCTGTAGGACAACCAAACCTCGAGATCCATCCGCTGACTAACGCCTTTGCCACCGACTCGGCGGTCATGTCGACAAGAGGGATAGCCTCGGGCCATCGCGTGAAGCGATCTACAGCCGTAAGGCAATATCGAAAGCCTTGACATAGTGGCAAAGGTCCTATCAGGTCAATGTGGACGAAGGCAAATCTCGACTGTGGTAAACTAAAACTACCTATTGGAGAAAAGACGTGTCTGGTAACCTTCGAGCGTTGACAAGCTAAACAAGTACGCACCCAGTGTCTACAGTCTTTCCTTACTTCAGGCCACACATACCGTTCAGAGATAAGCTTGGTGGTGGCATTAGCGCCAGGGTGACTCAGGCAGTGAAAGCTATCGAACACCTGTTTACGCAACACCTTAGGGATAAACGGCCTCGGAGTAGTGCTACCGATGTCGCAGTATATGTTACTCTGAGAGCCTGGAATCTTGACCTGTTTGAGCTGTAGTGAGGTGTTGCCTGTCAGGAGTTGTGACAATTCATCGTCGGAAGCTTGAGCCACTGCGATTTTCTCAGGATCGACTGGTTGAGAAATTGCCTCGATCCTAGAAAGTGTGTCGGCTACGACGTTATTCTTACCTGATATGTGTCGTATATTTGTGGTAAACTGAGCTATTAAATCTAAGTGTCGGAACTGTCTAGGGGAGCAATTTTCTTTCCGAGTGTGGAAAGCAAAGGTAAGAGGCTTATGGTCTGTGTACACAACGAAGTCTCGTGCCTCTAGCATGTGCCTAAAGTATTTGATGCTCTCGTAAATCGCAAGTAGCTCACGATCATAAGGTGAGTACTTTACTTGAGCTGGATTCAGTTTTCGCGAAAAGAAAGCGAGAGGCTGCCAAGCACTACCTTTCAGCTGTTGTAGAACTGCTCCGATGGCCTTGTCTGAGGCGTCCGTGACCAATGCAAGCTTTGCACTGCAGTCAGGATGCGCTAACATGGCTGCCTGGCACAAACCATCCTTGCAGCCTTCGAAGGCCTCCAGCTGTGCTGCTGAAAGGTGTACTGGAGTTGAGCCTTTAACTGAACCAGTCAAACACTCGTTTAATGGTGCCTGATGAGTTGCTGCCCTAGGAATGAACCTACGATAAAAATTTAACATCCCTAGAAACCGTCGGAGTTCTCTTACCGTTTTCGGAATGGGGAAGTTCTTGATAGCTTCGACCTTTGAAGGGAGTGGTGTTGTCCCTTTGGCTGTTACCTGGTAACCTAAGAACGTTGCCTCAGACACGCCAAACCTACATTTGGAACTATTGATTACCATGCCGTATTTTCTAAGTCTATCGAAGAGCTGACGTAGGTGCTGCTCATGGCTGGTCTCGTCCTTCGAGAAGACCAGAAAATCATCAAGGAACGCATATGTAAAATCTAGACCTCTCAGCATTTCGTCGACGAACCGTTGAAATGTTTGTCCGGCGTTACGAAGTCCAAATGTCATATATGGAAATTCATAAAGTCCGAACGGTGTGGTGATTGCGGTTTTTGCAATGTCGTCGGGGTTGACCTTGATTTGATTGTACGCTTTCTCAAGGTCAATTATGGAGAATACAGTACAGCCTGAGAGGCTATGAGCAAAGTCCTGGATGTGGCGTATGGGGTATCGGTCTGCGACGGTTCGAGCGTTTAACATTCTATAATCCCCGCAGGGTCGCCAGCCATCATTCTTTTTTGGTGCTAGGTGAAGGGGTGACGACCATGGAGATTTAGAAGGGCGGCAGACACCACTCTGCAACATGACCTCAAATTCGGCCTTTGCGATTTTGAGTTTATCGGGGGCTAATCGGCGAGGTGTGCCAGATACAGGCGGACCAGGTGTTGTTTTGATGTAGTGTAGTGTTTTGTGTGGGGGCGTACTATGTACGCCGTGTGGGCGAGTAATGTCAGGGTATTCGCGTAGTATGTTGTGATACTTGGAATTACCAGAAATTACCTTAACTGAAGATATCGCGTCTACTGAACGCGCAGGTGACGCCGGGGACGTGAGCGTAGTGCTGTCGTCTATCAGGCGTTGCCCTCTGCAATCAACAATTAAATTGTAATGAGACAAAAAATCCACACCTACTATCGCCTTCGTAACATCGGCAACAATAAAACGCCAAGCAAAATCACGGCGCAACCCCAAGTTTAAATTTAAATTTATAAACCCGTATGTACCGATTTGTGTTCCATTGGCCGCACAGAGTTCGAATTTTGTTCTTTCTCGACGTCCTTGCAGTGCCGATCGGGGGTAAACGCAGAGGTCACTGCCCGTGTCCACTAGAAACTGCGTTTTTGTTCTGCGATCGGTAACAAAAAGGCGACCAGAACTCAGACAATCATAGGCCGCCATCAGTGATTGTCTTTCACGTTTCCCGCCGGTTGGTAGTCGCAGGGCTTAATACATTTCCTCGCTCGTTCGCCGAAGTTCTGGTGGTACCAGCATTGCGAGTGTAGCCTATAAGCCGAGTGTGATCGCGTCGAGTTTGAGCGGTGGCGGTTACGGATATTATTTCTCGATCTACCGCGTTCTCGTGACATTCTGTCGATTTTTTCCGTTAATACTGCGACTTGTTTTGTTAACGCGGCCACCTCGGAATATTCATTACTCCGCGACGTAGAAGCGATGGCCAGTGTTGACGCTGCTGGTGTTTGCAGGCCGACGACGTCGTTGATACGGTCGGCTAGGTCAGCCAGGTCCTCCATCGGGCTCTTCGATTGCGAAGCGATTATAGCTTGCGTACTACTGGGAAGTCGACTGGTCCAGATGGTACGCAGGAACTCTTCTGGTACTCCAGGTCCGGCTAAGTTCATGAGGTGACGGTAAAACTGTGATGGCTTCCTATCGCCTAATTCCTCGTGTGTAAGGAGCTGTTTTACCTTTCGTTCACGCGACGCTGAAAGCCGTTTTATGAGCTCGCTCTTCAGTTTCTCATATTTATTTGTAGGTGGAGGGTAAGTAATGATGTCCTCGACTTCACACGCGTACTGAGGATCGAGATTGCCCGTGATGTAGAAGAATTTGGTCTCGTCAGTCTTTATATTCGATAGGGCAAACTGCACCTCCATCTGCGAAAACCACAGGGCTGGTTTCTCAGCGTAAAACGGAGGAATTCTCACGCCTACGCGAAATGTTTCCTGCGGTTGCGCGGCAGCTTCGCGCTGTACGGGTGCCTCTCTTGGCTTTTCCTCGGTCATCTTCACCGTGTTCTTCGGGGTCACCACTGTAGATGATGTGTAAGGCTTGGGGTAGTGTGATAAATAAAATGTTCAACACTCACAGTTCGGGTAGTTGTTTACTGACACTTATATTCATACACAGCACAAGCAGATACAAGTTTATAGTTGAAGCACAGAAGGAGTGTACAGAGGAAAGCAAAAGAGAATAATTAGAAGTATGGCACATATAGCAATAAGTTAGCACGATTAACAATTAGGCAAATAGCGGGCAGCGCGTCGAACGAATTGTGGCCGACTGACGAGACAGCGGACTCGAGTCGTCTGCGGCCGCGCAGGGCTCGGCCGAACCGGTTTCGGTCGGAGACAACATCTGCTATCTAATACGACGCACCCTGTCGCTTGTCCGTTTGTTCGTGGAAACAATAAATATTTACACTATAAATTATTAATGTATTAATATTAGGAATGACTAAATATAATAATGTTTATAATTTTGACTCGAACTAAGAATATAATAATAACATCACAGATGACAATACATATTAATATACATTTAAATATACAAATATTCAAATGAATGTTACTCGCTACAGACTGTATTTTCTCTGAGAAGTACTTAACTTTTTTGAGTAAAATCCAAGTGGTTGCCATCCCGAGTTTACGTGCTGCTGAATTACGGCACCGATTGAGGTGTCCGAAGCGTCTGTGAAAATAGCTAATTGTGCTGCTGGATTTGGATGAGCTAGCAGAGTGGCTTGGGCTAAATTTTCTTTACACTTTGAGAACGCCTCCTCTACTTCTGGCGTCCAGGTTATGGGGTTGTTAGGTTTTACAGCTGGACCGGAAAGTAGCTTATTTAAGGGCGCCTGACTATATGCAGCTCTTGGCATGAAACGCCTATAAAAATTCAACATACCCAAGAATCTGCGGAGCTCCTTGATGGTTTTAGGCCGCGGGAAGTTCTGGATCGCCTCAACTTTCTGTGGTAGTGGCTTTGTACCTGCTGCAGACACGGCGTAACCAAGGAAGTCCACTTGAGACTTACCGAACACGCACTTTGAAGAGTTTATCACAACTCCGTGGTCCTCCAGGCGCTGGAAAACTTGTTTTAGGTGTTCCAGGTGGCAGGTTTCGTCCTGTGACCCGACCAGGATGTCATCAATAAAAGGATAACAGAAATCCAGGTCTCTCAAGATCTCATCCATAAATCTCTGAAATGATTGGGCAGCGTTACGAAGGCCAAAACTCATGAATGGTAGCTCAAACAAACCAAATGGGGTTGTTATGGCTGTCTTGGGGATATCGGGGGGAAAAACGGGAATTTGATGATAAGCGCGGATTAAATCGAGCTTACTGAAGACGGTACATCCAAAAAGGTTGTGAGAAAAATCCGCAATGTGGCGAACCGGGTATCGGTCAGGTATGGTGCGTGAATTTAATGCTCGATAGTCACCACACGGTCGCCACTCGTTGTTTTTCTTTGGTACCAGGTGTAGCGGCGATGACCATGGGCTGTCTGACCTCCTTGCAATACCTGCTCTTACCATGTCTTCGAACTCCTTTGTTGCGATGTGGAGTCGATCCGGTGCCAATCTGCGAGGTCTGCTGAACACAGGCGGTCCTGGAGTAGTCCGGATGTAGTGCACCGTGTTGTGCTTAATAACACGCGTTGACAGGTCGCCAGCCGGACGGGTGATATCCGGAAACTGTGTGAGTAAGTTATGGTAGCGAGTAGTACCTGTAACAGATTTAATTTGGCACAAAGCGGATGGAGCTGGTGCAGGTCTAGCGAAAGCGACTAGCGAAGTTACATTATCGATTAAGCGATGGTGTCTGGCATCCACTAACAGGTTATAGTGTGATAAAAAGTCTATGCCTATTATTGGTTTTGTAACGTCAGCTATGATGAAACGCCAAACAAACGCACGTCTGAGACCAACATCTAACGATAATGTTACCCAGCCGAAGGTATTAATCATTGACCCGTTAGCCGCGAAAAGTTCATAGTCAGTTTTCACGCATTGTCTATCTCGAATATATTTATGAGGGTATACACATAAGTCTGAACCTGTGTCCACTAAATATTGCACTTTAGTCTTGCGGTCTATAACGAAGACACGGCCACCAGATACACTATTGCATTCACGCGCCGCCGTTTTCACTGACTGCTGCGTCCGTTTCCCTCACGAAATGTACACGGCTCCCTACACCTTGTTGACCTGGTTCCGAACCGTCGATGGTACCAGCAATGCCCCGAGCCAGCACTTGAGCGGCTCCGGGACCGACGACGCCAATGCGGAGAGTATGCTCGCGACCTAGAGCGCGAGCGCGATCTGGATGTCAGCGCTGCAACCTGCTGTGTCAGGTCATCGATGCGCTGCGTCAGGATGTCGAGAGCAGCTGTCGAGTTCTGGGACGTCGCTGTCAATGTGGGCGCTGCCGTAGATGCTGTGGCTACCTGGGGTTGAAGCGCGATCTCGTGGATCTTATCTACTATCTGAGCTACGGTGTCAAGGGGTAGTTCTGCTTGAGCCGCTATGATAGCCTGTACGTGACTTGGTAACCGACTCGTCCACAGCGATCGGATGAAGTCATCAGGCACTTCAGAACCCGCCAAGTCCCGCAGGTGACGCAGAAACTGTGACGGCTTTCGGTCACCCAGCTCTTCGTGCGTCAACAATCGCCGCACCCGCTGTTCTTGAGAAGCCGACAGACGAGAGATTAATTCGGTTTTAATTTTTTCATATTTATTATCTGGCGGTGGCTTAGAAATAATGTCTTTCACTTCACACACATATTTAAAGTCTAAATTTGCAAGGACGTAATTAAATTTGGTGATGTCGGTCGTTATATTCGCTAGTGCGAACTGCGATTCTAATTGTGCAAACCATAAACTCGGTTCATTTGCCCAAAATGAAGGCATTTTCACCCCGACACGACACAACTCCGATCCGTCCGTAGGTTGCTTATTCGGCATGTCGCTTGTCTATATACACTCTCACTATACTATAATACCGCACTGTTAGTAAGTGTTCACGGGGTCACCACTATAGCGAGAGGTTTAGCGATGCGTAAGCGGTGTAATAAATAACAGTCTATATTAAATGTTTCAAGCAAGCAATTTAATGTCTTTAAGGCCACAAAGAAGTTTATACAATAGTACGACACATAGAAAGCACAAGACAATAGTAACACAGTACAAGAAAGACGATTTATATGAATAATAGATAAAACACATAAAGTTTGCGCGGTACGCGAATAAAATGTATAGCGGCGCGAGTCAACGTGCGCGCAGCCTCCCGGCGTCAGTATCGGTACTCGACTGGCGAGGCGAGGAAAACCGAGCGCGCACGACGGTGCCTTCGGACGTTCACAGCGCAGGGGCGCGGGCGGCGGTCGGCGCCATTCGTCCATCTACGCTATCGCTACACCAGCCCCCCCGGAGACCGTTAGGTCGAAACAAATTTTGAAAATCGAACTAAACGTCCGCTTCGCGTTCGGTACGTTTGCGGGTCAGCACATGCCGTCCTCACAGTTTCCTCCGGTACAGTGTCGCTTAACTGGTATGCTGGCTTCAGTCGGTCTATGGAAACGTTGGTAGGCTTGCCTCTAACGTCGATCTTAAAAAACTTGTCTCCTCGTTCCAAGACTTTAAATGGTCCAGTATACGGCGCTTGTAACGGTTTCCGTAAAGCATCGTGACGAAGAAAAACTTGCGGTGAAGTCGACAGGTCCTTGCTAACAAACACTGGAGCAGACCCATGATGGCAAACAGGCGTAGGCTTGAGTTTACGTATATAACTACGTAATCGTGATAAGAACTCTGTATGATCTACGACTTCGTTAGGAGTGTTTTCAAAGAATGCACCTGGCAAGCGTAACGTATCTCCGTATACCAACTCGGCTGATGATGAGTCGATATCTTCCTTCCATGCAGTGCGTATTCCTAGTAGAACAAGCGGTAGGACTTCATACCAGTCATCATTGGCGTGGCAAGTTATAGCTGCCTTTAGTTGCCTATGAAATCTTTCTACCATTCCATTTGCAGCTGGGTGGTATGCTGTCGTCTGCAGGTGATTGATGCCCATTAGTCTCGATAGTTCTCTAAACAAATGTGCCTCGAACTGTTTACCTTGGTCCGTAGTTACTTTCTCGGGACATCCAAAGCGCGATATCCAACCTGTGATAAAGGCGTTAGCCACTGTATCAGCTTTGATGTCATGTAGTGGCATCACCTCTGGCCAACGAGTGAATCTGTCCACTGCGGTAAGACAGTATTTGAAGTCGTGTGATTCTGGCAAAGGGCCTATGAGGTCTATGTGTACATGACTAAATCTGTTCGAAGGAGGAACAAAGTCATGTACCGGCGATCGTGTGTGTCGAGAAACTTTTGAACGCTGGCATGAGAGACAGATACGTGTCCAGCTTCTGCAGTCCTTCTTGATGTTGGGCCATACGTAATTTCGTGTCATCAGCCTTACCGTGGCTTTCGCTCCAGGATGACTAAGTCCGTGAATGCTGTCGAAAGCTTGTCGACGGAACGGTGCTGTCAGGTAAAGACGTGGTGATGGGCCGGAAACGTCGCAGTACAACGTTCTACTGGAGCCAGAAACGTGTATTTTCTGTAGGTCCAGTGAAGAGCGTTCGTTCTGTAGTAGTGTCTGGAGTTCCTCATCCTGTTCCTGCGAGCGAGCTAGGGCACAAAAATCAATCGCTGCCGAGATAGCTTCTACGCGAGAAAGAGCGTCGGCTACTACGTTGTCTTCTCCTGCGATATGTCGTATGTCCGTGGTAAATTGTGACACGTAATCGAAATAACGGAACTGTCGTGGTGAACAGTTCTCCGAGGCCTTTTTGAAAGCAGGTACAATAGGTTTATGGTCCGTAAATATGGTGAAAGTTTTACCTTCGACCATATATTTAAAATACTTAACAGCTTCGTAGATCGCTAGTAACTCTCTGTCAAATGGACTGTATTTTCTCTGAGAAGTACTTAACTTTTTTGAGTAAAATCCAAGTGGTTGCCATCCCGAGTTTACGTGCTGCTGAATTACGGCACCGATTGAGGTGTCCGAAGCGTCTGTGAAAATAGCTAATTGTGCTGCTTGTGTAGATGATGTGTAAGGCTTGGGGTAGTGTGATAAATAAAATGTTCAACACTCACAGTTCGGGTAGTTGTTTACTGACACTTATATTCATACACAGCACAAGCAGATACAAGTTTATAGTTGAAGCACAGAAGGAGTGTACAGAGGAAAGCAAAAGAGAATAATTAGAAGTATGGCACATATAGCAATAAGTTAGCACGATTAACAATTAGGCAAATAGCGGGCAGCGCGTCGAACGAGTTGTGGCCGACTGACGAGACAGCGAGCCTCGAGTCTGCGGCCGCGCAGGGCTCGGCCGAACCGGTTTCGGTCGGAGACAACATCTGCTATCTAATACGACGCACCCTGTCGCTTGTCCGTTTGTTCGTGGAAACAATAAATATTTACACTATAAATTATTAATGTATTAATATTAGGAATGACTAAATATAATAATGTTTATAATTTTGACTCGAACTAAGAATATAATAATAACATCACAGATGACAATAAATATTAATATACATTTAAATATACAAATATTCAAATGAATGTTACTCGCTACAACACCCCCCTCCAGAGACCGGGTTACGGGCGATAATAGTCGGGAAAATTAACCTTACGCCCCGACCGCGTCTTTCTGACCTTGTTATCGTCAGCGTCAGGTAAATTCTGGTTATTCCTTAGTGTGTTGTGATTGTCTGTCTGGATGTGGGTGCGAGTGTGGTTGTTTATGTTTGTGGAGTCACGCAGTATAAATGCCGGTTTTAGACGGTCTATTGATACCGTGACCTGTTTACCGTTAAACAAAATTTTGTATACCTTCTCACCGCGTGATATAACCTCGTGAGGGCCTGTGTATGCAGCTGTTAGTGAACGACCTATCGTGTCGTCCCGGAGAAAAACATGTGTGGCCGAGGGTAAATCCTTAAAAATAAATACCTTACCGCTACGGTTGTGATGGGATGCTGGGGCAGGCTGTAAGTTTCTTACGAAACTACGAAGTCGCGATATATACTCCGTCATGTCTACCGTATCCTCTGTGTGGGGATTAAAAAATTCCCCTGGAAGCCGGATCGGCTGCCCATATACAAGCTCGGCTGATGACGCTTGTAAATCCTCCTTGTACGCACTGCGGATACCTAACAATACAAGGGGGAGGTACTCAACCCAGGTTTCGTTTGTGTGGCAGGTTATTGCAGCCTTTAACTGCCTGTGGAACCTCTCCACGAGGCCATTACAGGCTGGATGGTAAGCCGTAGTCCTGCGATGCTGGAAACCGGTGATGAGTGACAATGTTTTGAAGAGGGCAGCTTCAAACTGCCTACCTCTGTCTGTCACTATGTCTGTAGGACAACCAAACCTCGAGATCCATCCGCTGACTAACGCCTTTGCCACCGACTCGGCGGTCATGTCGACAAGAGGGATAGCCTCGGGCCATCGCGTGAAGCGATCTACAGCCGTAAGGCAATATCGAAAGCCTTGACATAGTGGCAAAGGTCCTATCAGGTCAATGTGGACGAAGGCAAATCTCGACTGTGGTAAACTAAAACTACCTATTGGAGAAAAGACGTGTCTGGTAACCTTCGAGCGTTGACAAGCTAAACAAGTACGCACCCAGTGTCTACAGTCTTTCCTTACTTCAGGCCACACATACCGTTCAGAGATAAGCTTGGTGGTGGCATTAGCGCCAGGGTGACTCAGGCAGTGAAAGCTATCGAACACCTGTTTACGCAACACCTTAGGGATAAACGGCCTCGGAGTAGTGCTACCGATGTCGCAGTATATGTTACTCTGAGAGCCTGGAATCTTGACCTGTTTGAGCTGTAGTGAGGTGTTGCCTGTCAGGAGTTGTGACAATTCATCGTCGGAAGCTTGAGCCACTGCGATTTTCTCAGGATCGACTGGTTGAGAAATTGCCTCGATCCTAGAAAGTGTGTCGGCTACGACGTTATTCTTACCTGATATGTGTCGTATATTTGTGGTAAACTGAGCTATTAAATCTAAGTGTCGGAACTGTCTAGGGGAGCAATTTTCTTTCCGAGTGTGGAAAGCAAAGGTAAGAGGCTTATGGTCTGTGTACACAACGAAGTCTCGTGCCTCTAGCATGTGCCTAAAGTATTTGATGCTCTCGTAAATCGCAAGTAGCTCACGATCATAAGGTGAGTACTTTACTTGAGCTGGATTCAGTTTTCGCGAAAAGAAAGCGAGAGGCTGCCAAGCACTACCTTTCAGCTGTTGTAGAACTGCTCCGATGGCCTTGTCTGAGGCGTCCGTGACCAATGCAAGCTTTGCACTGCAGTCAGGCTGCGCTAACATGGCTGCCTGGCACAAACCATCCTTGCAGCCTTCGAAGGCCTCCAGCTGTGCTGCTGAAAGGTGTACTGGAGTTGAGCCTTTAACTGAACCAGTCAAACACTCGTTTAATGGTGCCTGATGAGTTGCTGCCCTAGGAATGAACCTACGATAAAAATTTAACATCCCTAGAAACCGTCGGAGTTCTCTTACCGTTTTCGGAATGGGGAAGTTCTTGATAGCTTCGACCTTTGAAGGGAGTGGTGTTGTCCCTTTGGCTGTTACCTGGTAACCTAAGAACGTTGCCTCAGACACGCCAAACCTACATTTGGAACTATTGATTACCATGCCGTATTTTCTAAGTCTATCGAAGAGCTGACGTAGGTGCTGCTCATGGCTGGTCTCGTCCTTCGAGAAGACCAGAAAATCATCAAGGAACGCATATGTAAAATCTAGACCTCTCAGCATTTCGTCGACGAACCGTTGAAATGTTTGTCCGGCGTTACGAAGTCCAAATGTCATATATGGAAATTCATAAAGTCCGAACGGTGTGGTGATTGCGGTTTTTGCAATGTCGTCGGGGTTGACCTTGATTTGATTGTACGCTTTCTCAAGGTCAATTATGGAGAATACAGTACAGCCTGAGAGGCTATGAGCAAAGTCCTGGATGTGGCGTATGGGGTATCGGTCTGCGACGGTTCGAGCGTTTAACATTCTATAATCCCCGCAGGGTCGCCAGCCATCATTCTTTTTTGGTGCTAGGTGAAGGGGTGACGACCATGGAGATTTAGAAGGGCGGCAGACACCACTCTGCAACATGACCTCAAATTCGGCCTTTGCGATTTTGAGTTTATCGGGGGCTAATCGGCGAGGTGTGCCAGATACAGGCGGACCAGGTGTTGTTTTGATGTAGTGTAGTGTTTTGTGTGGGGGCGTACTATGTACGCCGTGTGGGCGAGTAATGTCAGGGTATTCGCGTAGTATGTTGTGATACTTGGAATTACCAGAAATTACCTTAACTGAAGATATCGCGTCTACTGAACGCGCAGGTGACGCCGGGGACGTGAGCGTAGTGCTGTCGTCTATCAGGCGTTGCCCTCTGCAATCAACAATTAAATTGTAATGAGACAAAAAATCCACACCTACTATCGCCTTCGTAACATCGGCAACAATAAAACGCCAAGCAAAATCACGGCGCAACCCCAAGTTTAAATTTAAATTTATAAACCCGTATGTACCGATTTGTGTTCCATTGGCCGCACAGAGTTCGAATTTTGTTCTTTCTCGACGTCCTTGCAGTGCCGATCGGGGGTAAACGCAGAGGTCACTGCCCGTGTCCACTAGAAACTGCGTTTTTGTTCTGCGATCGGTAACAAAAAGGCGACCAGAACTCAGACAATCATAGGCCGCCATCAGTGATTGTCTTTCACGTTTCCCGCCGGTTGGTAGTCGCAGGGCTTAATACATTTCCTCGCTCGTTCGCCGAAGTTCTGGTGGTACCAGCATTGCGAGTGTAGCCTATAAGCCGAGTGTGATCGCGTCGAGTTTGAGCGGTGGCGGTTACGGATATTATTTCTCGATCTACCGCGTTCTCGTGACATTCTGTCGATTTTTTCCGTTAATACTGCGACTTGTTTTGTTAACGCGGCCACCTCGGAATATTCATTACTCCGCGACGTAGAAGCGATGGCCAGTGTTGACGCTGCTGGTGTTTGCAGGCCGACGACGTCGTTGATACGGTCGGCTAGGTCAGCCAGGTCCTCCATCGGGCTCTTCGATTGCGAAGCGATTATAGCTTGCGTACTACTGGGAAGTCGACTGGTCCAGATGGTACGCAGGAACTCTTCTGGTACTCCAGGTCCGGCTAAGTTCATGAGGTGACGGTAAAACTGTGATGGCTTCCTATCGCCTAATTCCTCGTGTGTAAGGAGCTGTTTTACCTTTCGTTCACGCGACGCTGAAAGCCGTTTTATGAGCTCGCTCTTCAGTTTCTCATATTTATTTGTAGGTGGAGGGTAAGTAATGATGTCCTCGACTTCACACGCGTACTGAGGATCGAGATTGCCCGTGATGTAGAAGAATTTGGTCTCGTCAGTCTTTATATTCGATAGGGCAAACTGCACCTCCATCTGCGAAAACCACAGGGCTGGTTTCTCAGCGTAAAACGGAGGAATTCTCACGCCTACGCGAAATGTTTCCTGCGGTTGCGCGGCAGCTTCGCGCTGTACGGGTGCCTCTCTTGGCTTTTCCTCGGTCATCTTCACCGTGTTCTTCGGGGTCACCACTGTAGATGATGTGTAAGGCTTGGGGTAGTGTGATAAATAAAATGTTCAACACTCACAGTTCGGGTAGTTGTTTACTGACACTTATATTCATACACAGCACAAGCAGATACAAGTTTATAGTTGAAGCACAGAAGGAGTGTACAGAGGAAAGCAAAAGAGAATAATTAGAAGTATGGCACATATAGCAATAAGTTAGCACGATTAACAATTAGGCAAATAGCGGGCAGCGCGTCGAACGAATTGTGGCCGACTGACGAGACAGCGGACTCGAGTCGTCTGCGGCCGCGCAGGGCTCGGCCGAACCGGTTTCGGTCGGAGACAACATCTGCTATCTAATACGACGCACCCTGTCGCTTGTCCGTTTGTTCGTGGAAACAATAAATATTTACACTATAAATTATTAATGTATTAATATTAGGAATGACTAAATATAATAATGTTTATAATTTTGACTCGAACTAAGAATATAATAATAACATCACAGATGACAATACATATTAATATACATTTAAATATACAAATATTCAAATGAATGTTACTCGCTACAGACTGTATTTTCTCTGAGAAGTACTTAACTTTTTTGAGTAAAATCCAAGTGGTTGCCATCCCGAGTTTACGTGCTGCTGAATTACGGCACCGATTGAGGTGTCCGAAGCGTCTGTGAAAATAGCTAATTGTGCTGCTGGATTTGGATGAGCTAGCAGAGTGGCTTGGGCTAAATTTTCTTTACACTTTGAGAACGCCTCCTCTACTTCTGGCGTCCAGGTTATGGGGTTGTTAGGTTTTACAGCTGGACCGGAAAGTAGCTTATTTAAGGGCGCCTGACTATATGCAGCTCTTGGCATGAAACGCCTATAAAAATTCAACATACCCAAGAATCTGCGGAGCTCCTTGATGGTTTTAGGCCGCGGGAAGTTCTGGATCGCCTCAACTTTCTGTGGTAGTGGCTTTGTACCTGCTGCAGACACGGCGTAACCAAGGAAGTCCACTTGAGACTTACCGAACACGCACTTTGAAGAGTTTATCACAACTCCGTGGTCCTCCAGGCGCTGGAAAACTTGTTTTAGGTGTTCCAGGTGGCAGGTTTCGTCCTGTGACCCGACCAGGATGTCATCAATAAAAGGATAACAGAAATCCAGGTCTCTCAAGATCTCATCCATAAATCTCTGAAATGATTGGGCAGCGTTACGAAGGCCAAAACTCATGAATGGTAGCTCAAACAAACCAAATGGGGTTGTTATGGCTGTCTTGGGGATATCGGGGGGAAAAACGGGAATTTGATGATAAGCGCGGATTAAATCGAGCTTACTGAAGACGGTACATCCAAAAAGGTTGTGAGAAAAATCCGCAATGTGGCGAACCGGGTATCGGTCAGGTATGGTGCGTGAATTTAATGCTCGATAGTCACCACACGGTCGCCACTCGTTGTTTTTCTTTGGTACCAGGTGTAGCGGCGATGACCATGGGCTGTCTGACCTCCTTGCAATACCTGCTCTTACCATGTCTTCGAACTCCTTTGTTGCGATGTGGAGTCGATCCGGTGCCAATCTGCGAGGTCTGCTGAACACAGGCGGTCCTGGAGTAGTCCGGATGTAGTGCACCGTGTTGTGCTTAATAACACGCGTTGACAGGTCGCCAGCCGGACGGGTGATATCCGGAAACTGTGTGAGTAAGTTATGGTAGCGAGTAGTACCTGTAACAGATTTAATTTGGCACAAAGCGGATGGAGCTGGTGCAGGTCTAGCGAAAGCGACTAGCGAAGTTACATTATCGATTAAGCGATGGTGTCTGGCATCCACTAACAGGTTATAGTGTGATAAAAAGTCTATGCCTATTATTGGTTTTGTAACGTCAGCTATGATGAAACGCCAAACAAACGCACGTCTGAGACCAACATCTAACGATAATGTTACCCAGCCGAAGGTATTAATCATTGACCCGTTAGCCGCGAAAAGTTCATAGTCAGTTTTCACGCATTGTCTATCTCGAATATATTTATGAGGGTATACACATAAGTCTGAACCTGTGTCCACTAAATATTGCACTTTAGTCTTGCGGTCTATAACGAAGACACGGCCACCAGATACACTATTGCATTCACGCGCCGCCGTTTTCACTGACTGCTGCGTCCGTTTCCCTCACGAAATGTACACGGCTCCCTACACCTTGTTGACCTGGTTCCGAACCGTCGATGGTACCAGCAATGCCCCGAGCCAGCACTTGAGCGGCTCCGGGACCGACGACGCCAATGCGGAGAGTATGCTCGCGACCTAGAGCGCGAGCGCGATCTGGATGTCAGCGCTGCAACCTGCTGTGTCAGGTCATCGATGCGCTGCGTCAGGATGTCGAGAGCAGCTGTCGAGTTCTGGGACGTCGCTGTCAATGTGGGCGCTGCCGTAGATGCTGTGGCTACCTGGGGTTGAAGCGCGATCTCGTGGATCTTATCTACTATCTGAGCTACGGTGTCAAGGGGTAGTTCTGCTTGAGCCGCTATGATAGCCTGTACGTGACTTGGTAACCGACTCGTCCACAGCGATCGGATGAAGTCATCAGGCACTTCAGAACCCGCCAAGTCCCGCAGGTGACGCAGAAACTGTGACGGCTTTCGGTCACCCAGCTCTTCGTGCGTCAACAATCGCCGCACCCGCTGTTCTTGAGAAGCCGACAGACGAGAGATTAATTCGGTTTTAATTTTTTCATATTTATTATCTGGCGGTGGCTTAGAAATAATGTCTTTCACTTCACACACATATTTAAAGTCTAAATTTGCAAGGACGTAATTAAATTTGGTGATGTCGGTCGTTATATTCGCTAGTGCGAACTGCGATTCTAATTGTGCAAACCATAAACTCGGTTCATTTGCCCAAAATGAAGGCATTTTCACCCCGACACGACACAACTCCGATCCGTCCGTAGGTTGCTTATTCGGCATGTCGCTTGTCTATATACACTCTCACTATACTATAATACCGCACTGTTAGTAAGTGTTCACGGGGTCACCACTATAGCGAGAGGTTTAGCGATGCGTAAGCGGTGTAATAAATAACAGTCTATATTAAATGTTTCAAGCAAGCAATTTAATGTCTTTAAGGCCACAAAGAAGTTTATACAATAGTACGACACATAGAAAGCACAAGACAATAGTAACACAGTACAAGAAAGACGATTTATATGAATAATAGATAAAACACATAAAGTTTGCGCGGTACGCGAATAAAATGTATAGCGGCGCGAGTCAACGTGCGCGCAGCCTCCCGGCGTCAGTATCGGTACTCGACTGGCGAGGCGAGGAAAACCGAGCGCGCACGACGGTGCCTTCGGACGTTCACAGCGCAGGGGCGCGGGCGGCGGTCGGCGCCATTCGTCCATCTACGCTATCGCTACACCAGCCCCCCCGGAGACCGTTAGGTCGAAACAAATTTTGAAAATCGAACTAAACGTCCGCTTCGCGTTCGGTACGTTTGCGGGTCAGCACATGCCGTCCTCACAGTTTCCTCCGGTACAGTGTCGCTTAACTGGTATGCTGGCTTCAGTCGGTCTATGGAAACGTTGGTAGGCTTGCCTCTAACGTCGATCTTAAAAAACTTGTCTCCTCGTTCCAAGACTTTAAATGGTCCAGTATACGGCGCTTGTAACGGTTTCCGTAAAGCATCGTGACGAAGAAAAACTTGCGGTGAAGTCGACAGGTCCTTGCTAACAAACACTGGAGCAGACCCATGATGGCAAACAGGCGTAGGCTTGAGTTTACGTATATAACTACGTAATCGTGATAAGAACTCTGTATGATCTACGACTTCGTTAGGAGTGTTTTCAAAGAATGCACCTGGCAAGCGTAACGTATCTCCGTATACCAACTCGGCTGATGATGAGTCGATATCTTCCTTCCATGCAGTGCGTATTCCTAGTAGAACAAGCGGTAGGACTTCATACCAGTCATCATTGGCGTGGCAAGTTATAGCTGCCTTTAGTTGCCTATGAAATCTTTCTACCATTCCATTTGCAGCTGGGTGGTATGCTGTCGTCTGCAGGTGATTGATGCCCATTAGTCTCGATAGTTCTCTAAACAAATGTGCCTCGAACTGTTTACCTCGGTCCGTAGTTACTTTCTCGGGACATCCAAAGCGCGATATCCAACCTGTGATAAAGGCGTTAGCCACTGTATCAGCTTTGATGTCATGTAGTGGCATCACCTCTGGCCAACGAGTGAATCTGTCCACTGCGGTAAGACAGTATTTGAAGTCGTGTGATTCTGGCAAAGGGCCTATGAGGTCTATGTGTACATGACTAAATCTGTTCGAAGGAGGAACAAAGTCATGTACCGGCGATCGTGTGTGTCGAGAAACTTTTGAACGCTGGCATGAGAGACAGATACGTGTCCAGCTTCTGCAGTCCTTCTTGATGTTGGGCCATACGTAATTTCGTGTCATCAGCCTTACCGTGGCTTTCGCTCCAGGATGACTAAGTCCGTGAATGCTGTCGAAAGCTTGTCGACGGAACGGTGCTGTCAGGTAAAGACGTGGTGATGGGCCGGAAACGTCGCAGTACAACGTTCTACTGGAGCCAGAAACGTGTATTTTCTGTAGGTCCAGTGAAGAGCGTTCGTTCTGTAGTAGTGTCTGGAGTTCCTCATCCTGTTCCTGCGAGCGAGCTAGGGCACAAAAATCAATCGCTGCCGAGATAGCTTCTACGCGAGAAAGAGCGTCGGCTACTACGTTGTCTTCTCCTGCGATATGTCGTATGTCCGTGGTAAATTGTGACACGTAATCGAAATAACGGAACTGTCGTGGTGAACAGTTCTCCGAGGCCTTTTTGAAAGCAGGTACAATAGGTTTATGGTCCGTAAATATGGTGAAAGTTTTACCTTCGACCATATATTTAAAATATTTAACAGCTTCGTAGATCGCTAGTAACTCTCTGTCAAATGGACTGTATTTTCTCTGAGAAGTACTTAACTTTTTTGAGTAAAATCCAAGTGGTTGCCATCCCGAGTTTACGTGCTGCTGAATTACGGCACCGATTGAGGTGTCCGAAGCGTCTGTGAAAATAGCTAATTGTGCTGCTTGTGTAGATGATGTGTAAGGCTTGGGGTAGTGTGATAAATAAAATGTTCAACACTCACAGTTCGGGTAGTTGTTTACTGACACTTATATTCATACACAGCACAAGCAGATACAAGTTTATAGTTGAAGCACAGAAGGAGTGTACAGAGGAAAGCAAAAGAGAATAATTAGAAGTATGGCACATATAGCAATAAGTTAGCACGATTAACAATTAGGCAAATAGCGGGCAGCGCGTCGAACGAGTTGTGGCCGACTGACGAGACAGCGAGCCTCGAGTCTGCGGCCGCGCAGGGCTCGGCCGAACCGGTTTCGGTCGGAGACAACATCTGCTATCTAATACGACGCACCCTGTCGCTTGTCCGTTTGTTCGTGGAAACAATAAATATTTACACTATAAATTATTAATGTATTAATATTAGGAATGACTAAATATAATAATGTTTATAATTTTGACTCGAACTAAGAATATAATAATAACATCACAGATGACAATAAATATTAATATACATTTAAATATACAAATATTCAAATGAATGTTACTCGCTACAACACCCCCCTCCAGAGACCGGGTTACGGGCGATAATAGTCGGGAAAATTAACCTTACGCCCCGACCGCGTCTTTCTGACCTTGTTATCGTCAGCGTCAGGTAAATTCTGGTTATTCCTTAGTGTGTTGTGATTGTCTGTCTGGATGTGGATTGGAGTGTGGTTGTGGTTGTCTGTCTGTATGTGGGTGCGAGTGTGGTTGTTTATGTTTGTGGAGTCACGCAGTATAAATGCCGGTTTTAGACGGTCTATTGATACCGTGACCTGTTTACCGTTAAACAAAATTTTGTATACCTTCTCACCGCGTGATATAACCTCGTGAGGGCCTGTGTATGCAGCTGTTAGTGAACGACCTATCGTGTCGTCCCGGAGAAAAACATGTGTGGCCGAGGGTAAATCCTTAAAAATAAATACCTTACCGCTACGGTTGTGATGGGATGCTGGGGCAGGCTGTAAGTTTCTTACGAAACTACGAAGTCGCGATATATACTCCGTCATGTCTACCGTATCCTCTGTGTGGGGATTAAAAAAATCCCCTGGAAGCCGGATCGGCTGCCCATATACAAGCTCGGCTGATGACGCTTGTAAATCCTCCTTGTACGCACTGCGGATACCTAACAATACAAGGGGGAGGTACTCAACCCAGGTTTCGTTTGTGTGGCAGGTTATTGCAGCCTTTAACTGCCTGTGGAACCTCTCCACGAGGCCATTACAGGCTGGATGGTAAGCCGTAGTCCTGCGATGCTGGAAACCGGTGATGAGTGACAATGTTTTGAAGAGGGCAGCTTCAAACTGCCTACCTCTGTCTGTCACTATGTCTGTAGGACAACCAAACCTCGAGATCCATCCGCTGACTAACGCCTTTGCCACCGACTCGGCGGTCATGTCGACAAGAGGGATAGCCTCGGGCCATCGCGTGAAGCGATCTACAGCCGTAAGGCAATATCGAAAGCCTTGACATAGTGGCAAAGGTCCTATCAGGTCAATGTGGACGAAGGCAAATCTCGACTGTGGTAAACTAAAACTACCTATTGGAGAAAAGACGTGTCTGGTAACCTTCGAGCGTTGACAAGCTAAACAAGTACGCACCCAGTGTCTACAGTCTTTCCTTACTTCAGGCCACACATACCGTTCAGAGATAAGCTTGGTGGTGGCATTAGCGCCAGGGTGACTCAGGCAGTGAAAGCTATCGAACACCTGTTTACGCAACACCTTAGGGATAAACGGCCTCGGAGTAGTGCTACCGATGTCGCAGTATATGTTACTCTGAGAGCCTGGAATCTTGACCTGTTTGAGCTGTAGTGAGGTGTTGCCTGTCAGGAGTTGTGACAATTCATCGTCGGAAGCTTGAGCCACTGCGATTTTCTCAGGATCGACTGGTTGAGAAATTGCCTCGATCCTAGAAAGTGTGTCGGCTACGACGTTATTCTTACCTGATATGTGTCGTATATTTGTGGTAAACTGAGCTATTAAATCTAAGTGTCGGAACTGTCTAGGGGAGCAATTTTCTTTCCGAGTGTGGAAAGCAAAGGTAAGAGGCTTATGGTCTGTGTACACAACGAAGTCTCGTGCCTCTAGCATGTGCCTAAAGTATTTGATGCTCTCGTAAATCGCAAGTAGCTCACGATCATAAGGTGAGTACTTTACTTGAGCTGGATTCAGTTTTCGCGAAAAGAAAGCGAGAGGCTGCCAAGCACTACCTTTCAGCTGTTGTAGAACTGCTCCGATGGCCTTGTCTGAGGCGTCCGTGACCAATGCAAGCTTTGCACTGCAGTCAGGATGCGCTAACATGGCTGCCTGGCACAAACCATCCTTGCAGCCTTCGAAGGCCTCCAGCTGTGCTGCTGAAAGGTGTACTGGAGTTGAGCCTTTAACTGAACCAGTCAAACACTCGTTTAATGGTGCCTGATGAGTTGCTGCCCTAGGAATGAACCTACGATAAAAATTTAACATCCCTAGAAACCGTCGGAGTTCTCTTACCGTTTTCGGAATGGGGAAGTTCTTGATAGCTTCGACCTTTGAAGGGAGTGGTGTTGTCCCTTTGGCTGTTACCTGGTAACCTAAGAACGTTGCCTCAGACACGCCAAACCTACATTTGGAACTATTGATTACCATGCCGTATTTTCTAAGTCTATCGAAGAGCTGACGTAGGTGCTGCTCATGGCTGGTCTCGTCCTTCGAGAAGACCAGAAAATCATCAAGGAACGCATATGTAAAATCTAGACCTCTCAGCATTTCGTCGACGAACCGTTGAAATGTTTGTCCGGCGTTACGAAGTCCAAATGTCATATATGGAAATTCATAAAGTCCGAACGGTGTGGTGATTGCGGTTTTTGCAATGTCGTCGGGGTTGACCTTGATTTGATTGTACGCTTTCTCAAGGTCAATTATGGAGAATACAGTACAGCCTGAGAGGCTATGAGCAAAGTCCTGGATGTGGCGTATGGGGTATCGGTCTGCGACGGTTCGAGCGTTTAACATTCTATAATCCCCGCAGGGTCGCCAGCCATCATTCTTTTTTGGTGCTAGGTGAAGGGGTGACGACCATGGAGATTTAGAAGGGCGGCAGACACCACTCTGCAACATGACCTCAAATTCGGCCTTTGCGATTTTGAGTTTATCGGGGGCTAATCGGCGAGGTGTGCCAGATACAGGCGGACCAGGTGTTGTTTTGATGTAGTGTAGTGTTTTGTGTGGGGGCGTACTATGTACGCCGTGTGGGCGAGTAATGTCAGGGTATTCGCGTAGTATGTTGTGATACTTGGAATTACCAGAAATTACCTTAACTGAAGATATCGCGTCTACTGAACGCGCAGGTGACGCCGGGGACGTGAGCGTAGTGCTGTCGTCTATCAGGCGTTGCCCTCTGCAATCAACAATTAAATTGTAATGAGACAAAAAATCCACACCTACTATCGCCTTCGTAACATCGGCAACAATAAAACGCCAAGCAAAATCACGGCGCAACCCCAAGTTTAAATTTAAATTTATAAACCCGTATGTACCGATTTGTGTTCCATTGGCCGCACAGAGTTCGAATTTTGTTCTTTCTCGACGTCCTTGCAGTGCCGATCGGGGGTAAACGCAGAGGTCACTGCCCGTGTCCACTAGAAACTGCGTTTTTGTTCTGCGATCGGTAACAAAAAGGCGACCAGAACTCAGACAATCATAGGCCGCCATCAGTGATTGTCTTTCACGTTTCCCGCCGGTTGGTAGTCGCAGGGCTTAATACATTTCCTCGCTCGTTCGCCGAAGTTCTGGTGGTACCAGCATTGCGAGTGTAGCCTATAAGCCGAGTGTGATCGCGTCGAGTTTGAGCGGTGGCGGTTACGGATATTATTTCTCGATCTACCGCGTTCTCGTGACATTCTGTCGATTTTTTCCGTTAATACTGCGACTTGTTTTGTTAACGCGGCCACCTCGGAATATTCATTACTCCGCGACGTAGAAGCGATGGCCAGTGTTGACGCTGCTGGTGTTTGCAGGCCGACGACGTCGTTGATACGGTCGGCTAGGTCAGCCAGGTCCTCCATCGGGCTCTTCGATTGCGAAGCGATTATAGCTTGCGTACTACTGGGAAGTCGACTGGTCCAGATGGTACGCAGGAACTCTTCTGGTACTCCAGGTCCGGCTAAGTTCATGAGGTGACGGTAAAACTGTGATGGCTTCCTATCGCCTAATTCCTCGTGTGTAAGGAGCTGTTTTACCTTTCGTTCACGCGACGCTGAAAGCCGTTTTATGAGCTCGCTCTTCAGTTTCTCATATTTATTTGTAGGTGGAGGGTAAGTAATGATGTCCTCGACTTCACACGCGTACTGAGGATCGAGATTGCCCGTGATGTAGAAGAATTTGGTCTCGTCAGTCTTGATATTCGATAGGGCAAACTGCACCTCCATCTGCGAAAACCACAGGGCTGGTTTCTCAGCGTAAAACGGAGGAATTCTCACGCCTACGCGAAATGTTTCCTGCGGTTGCGCGGCAGCTTCGCGCTGTACGGGTGCCTCTCTTGGCTTTTCCTCGGTCATCTTCACCGTGTTCTTCGGGGTCACCACTGTAGATGATGTGTAAGGCTTGGGGTAGTGTGATAAATAAAATGTTCAACACTCACAGTTCGGGTAGTTGTTTACTGACACTTATATTCATACACAGCACAAGCAGATACAAGTTTATAGTTGAAGCACAGAAGGAGTGTACAGAGGAAAGCAAAAGAGAATAATTAGAAGTATGGCACATATAGCAATAAGTTAGCACGATTAACAATTAGGCAAATAGCGGGCAGCGCGTCGAACGAATTGTGGCCGACTGACGAGACAGCGGACTCGAGTCTGCGGCCGCGCAGGGCTCGGCCGAACCGGTTTCGGTCGGAGACAACATCTGCTATCTAATACGACGCACCCTGTCGCTTGTCCGTTTGTTCGTGGAAACAATAAATATTTACACTATAAATTATTAATGTATTAATATTAGGAATGACTAAATATAATAATGTTTATAATTTTGACTCGAACTAAGAATATAATAATAACATCACAGATGACAATACATATTAATATACATTTAAATATACAAATATTCAAATGAATGTTACTCGCTACAGACTGTATTTTCTCTGAGAAGTACTTAACTTTTTTGAGTAAAATCCAAGTGGTTGCCATCCCGAGTTTACGTGCTGCTGAATTACGGCACCGATTGAGGTGTCCGAAGCGTCTGTGAAAATAGCTAATTGTGCTGCTGGATTTGGATGAGCTAGCAGAGTGGCTTGGGCTAAATTTTCTTTACACTTTGAGAACGCCTCCTCTACTTCTGGCGTCCAGGTTATGGGGTTGTTAGGTTTTACAGCTGGACCGGAAAGTAGCTTATTTAAGGGCGCCTGACTATATGCAGCTCTTGGCATGAAACGCCTATAAAAATTCAACATACCCAAGAATCTGCGGAGCTCCTTGATGGTTTTAGGCCGCGGGAAGTTCTGGATCGCCTCAACTTTCTGTGGTAGTGGCTTTGTACCTGCTGCAGACACGGCGTAACCAAGGAAGTCCACTTGAGACTTACCGAACACGCACTTTGAAGAGTTTATCACAACTCCGTGGTCCTCCAGGCGCTGGAAAACTTGTTTTAGGTGTTCCAGGTGGCAGGTTTCGTCCTGTGACCCGACCAGGATGTCATCAATAAAAGGATAACAGAAATCCAGGTCTCTCAAGATCTCATCCATAAATCTCTGAAATGATTGGGCAGCGTTACGAAGGCCAAAACTCATGAATGGTAGCTCAAACAAACCAAATGGGGTTGTTATGGCTGTCTTGGGGATATCGGGGGGAAAAACGGGAATTTGATGATAAGCGCGGATTAAATCGAGCTTACTGAAGACGGTACATCCAAAAAGGTTGTGAGAAAAATCCGCAATGTGGCGAACCGGGTATCGGTCAGGTATGGTGCGTGAATTTAATGCTCGATAGTCACCACACGGTCGCCACTCGTTGTTTTTCTTTGGTACCAGGTGTAGCGGCGATGACCATGGGCTGTCTGACCTCCTTGCAATACCTGCTCTTACCATGTCTTCGAACTCCTTTGTTGCGATGTGGAGTCGATCCGGTGCCAATCTGCGAGGTCTGCTGAACACAGGCGGTCCTGGAGTAGTCCGGATGTAGTGCACCGTGTTGTGCTTAATAACACGCGTTGACAGGTCGCCAGCCGGACGGGTGATATCCGGAAACTGTGTGAGTAAGTTATGGTGGCGAGTAGTACCTGTAACAGATTTAATTTGGCACAAAGCGGATGGAGCTGGTGCAGGTCTAGCGAAAGCGACTAGCGAAGTTACATTATCGATTAAGCGATGGTGTCTGGCATCCACTAACAGGTTATAGTGTGATAAAAAGTCTATGCCTATTATTGGTTTTGTAACGTCAGCTATGATGAAACGCCAAACAAACGCACGTCTGAGACCAACATCTAACGATAATGTTACCCAGCCGAAGGTATTAATCATTGACCCGTTAGCCGCGAAAAGTTCATAGTCAGTTTTCACGCATTGTCTATCTCGAATATATTTATGAGGGTATACACATAAGTCTGAACCTGTGTCCACTAAATATTGCACTTTAGTCTTGCGGTCTATAACGAAGACACGGCCACCAGATACACTATTGCATTCACGCGCCGCCGTTTTCACTGACTGCTGCGTCCGTTTCCCTCACGAAATGTACACGGCTCCCTACACCTTGTTGACCTGGTTCCGAACCGTCGATGGTACCAGCAATGCCCCGAGCCAGCACTTGAGCGGCTCCGGGACCGACGACGCCAATGCGGAGAGTATGCTCGCGACCTAGAGCGCGAGCGCGATCTGGATGTCAGCGCTGCAACCTGCTGTGTCAGGTCATCGATGCGCTGCGTCAGGATGTCGAGAGCAGCTGTCGAGTTCTGGGACGTCGCTGTCAATGTGGGCGCTGCCGTAGATGCTGTGGCTACCTGGGGTTGAAGCGCGATCTCGTGGATCTTATCTACTATCTGAGCTACGGTGTCAAGGGGTAGTTCTGCTTGAGCCGCTATGATAGCCTGTACGTGACTTGGTAACCGACTCGTCCACAGCGATCGGATGAAGTCATCAGGCACTTCAGAACCCGCCAAGTCCCGCAGGTGACGCAGAAACTGTGACGGCTTTCGGTCACCCAGCTCTTCGTGCGTCAACAATCGCCGCACCCGCTGTTCTTGAGAAGCCGACAGACGAGAGATTAATTCGGTTTTAATTTTTTCATATTTATTATCTGGCGGTGGCTTAGAAATAATGTCTTTCACTTCACACACATATTTAAAGTCTAAATTTGCAAGGACGTAATTAAATTTGGTGATGTCGGTCGTTATATTCGCTAGTGCGAACTGCGATTCTAATTGTGCAAACCATAAACTCGGTTCATTTGCCCAAAATGAAGGCATTTTCACCCCGACACGACACAACTCCGATCCGTCCGTAGGTTGCTTATTCGGCATGTCGCTTGTCTATATACACTCTCACTATACTATAATACCGCACTGTTAGTAAGTGTTCACGGGGTCACCACTATAGCGAGAGGTTTAGCGATGCGTAAGCGGTGTAATAAATAACAGTCTATATTAAATGTTTCAAGCAAGCAATTTAATGTCTTTAAGGCCACAAAGAAGTTTATACAATAGTACGACACATAGAAAGCACAAGACAATAGTAACACAGTACAAGAAAGACGATTTATATGAATAATAGATAAAACACATAAAGTTTGCGCGGTACGCGAATAAAATGTATAGCGGCGCGAGTCAACGTGCGCGCAGCCTCCCGGCGTCAGTATCGGTACTCGACTGGCGAGGCGAGGAAAACCGAGCGCGCACGACGGTGCCTTCGGACGTTCACAGCGCAGGGGCGCGGGCGGCGGTCGGCGCCATTCGTCCATCTACGCTATCGCTACAAGTCCGGTACATAGAAGTTTGAAATTTTCGATATAAAACATACATTTTGGTATTTTTTGAGGTTTTTGTCGAATAACTCGGCAGCCCTTATATTTAAAGTCTAACTTTTTGCATATTTAGGAAGGTCTCGCCGAGACCCGTCGATTGACGCCCCATTTGTATGGTTCGGGTGTGTGGTATATCAAAAATTTTCAGTTATAAGATTTTCAGTACTAAAGTTAAAAGTCTACCTTGGGGACACACATTTCGAGTAAATTTACGAAGTTTTTTCTTGTTTTTCGCTATTTGACTTACCGCCGTTGCTTCAAATTGACCCTGAGTGCTCTTCTGCGTCCCGTAGGAGAAGATAATCCTGAAAAATAGAGATTTTTTTTTAATTTTGTACTTAGGATTTTTTAAATCCTGAAATTTTCGAAATTTTTAGAGGTTTTTGTCGATTTACTCGATAATCCCTAATCTTAAAGTTTTCATTTTAACAGTTTAGACGGCTCTCATCTAGACCCGTCTAATAACACCTCTTTTATTGAAGTCCGGCAAATAAAACTTAGATATTATCACATTTAGTTTGAATTTTGTTAATTTTTTGTTTTTGTTGAAGGTTATTGTCGAATATTTCGATAATACTTATTTTTGTAGTTTCTTATATTATATAAACCTAGTTAGATCTCATCTAGATCTACCTAGTAAATAGCTTTTTACATAAGTCCGGTACATAGAAGTTTGAAAATTTCGATATATAAACATACATTTTGGTATTTTTTGAGGTTTTTGTCGAATAACTCGTCAGCCCTTATATTTAAAGTCTAAATTTTTGCATATTTAGGAAGTTCTCGCCGAGACCCGTCGATTGACTTCCCATTTGTCCGGTTCGGGCTAGTGGAATATCAAAAATTTTCAGTTGTAAGATTTTCAGTACTAAAGTTAAAAGTCTACCTTAGGGACACACATTTGGAGCAAATTTACGAAGTTTTATCTTGTTTTTGGCTATTTGACTTACCGCCGTTGTTTCGATTTGACCCTGAGTGCTCTCCTGCGTCCCGTAGGAGAAGATAATCCTGAAAAATAGAGATTTTTTTTTATTTTGTACTTAGGATTTTTTAAATCCTTGAAATGTTTGAAATTTTTAGAGGTTTTTGTCGATTTACTCGATAATCCCTCATCTTAAAGTTTTCATTTTTACAGTTTAGACGGCTCTCATCTAGACCCGTCTAATAACACCTCTTTTATTGAAGTCCGGCAAATAAAACTTAGATATTATCACATTTAGTTTGAATTTTGTTAATTTTTTGTTTTTGTTGAAGGTTATGTCTAATATTTCGATAATACTTATTTTTGTAGTTTCTTATATTATATAAACCTAGTTAGATCTCATCTAGATCTACCTAGTAAATATTTTTTTACATAAGTCCGGTACATAGAAGTTTGAAATTTTCGATATATAAACATACATTTTGGTATTTTTTGAGGTTTTTGTCGAATAACTCGGCAGCCCTTATATTTAAAGTCTAAATTTTTGTATATTTAGGAAGGTCTTGCCAAGACCCGTCGATCCACACCTCATTTGTCCGGTTCAGGCGAGTGGAATATCAAAAAATTTCAGTTATAAGATTTTCAGTACTAAAGTTAAAAGTCTACCTTAGGGAAACTCATTTCGAGTAAATTTACGAAGTTTTTTCTTGTTTTTCGCTATTTGACTTACTGCCGTTGCTTCAAATTGACCATGAGTGCTCTCCTGCATCCCGTAGGAGAAGATAATCCTGAAAAATAAAGATTTTTTTTTATATTGTACTTAGGATTTTTTAAATCCTGAAATTTTCGAAATTTTTAGAGGTTTTTGTCGATTTACTCGATGATCCCTCATCTTAAAGTTTTCATTTTTACAGTTTAGACGGCTCTCATCTAGACCCGTCTAATAACACCTCTTTTATTGAAGTCGGCAACCCTTATATTTAAAGTTGTAATTTTTGCATATTTAGGAAGGTCTTGCCGAGACCCGTCGATTGACACCCCATTTGTCCGGTTCGGGCTAGTGGAATATCAAAAATTTTCAGTTGTAAGATTTTCAGTACTAAAGTTAAAAGTCTACCTTAGGGACACACATTTCGAGTAAATTTACGAAGTTTTTTCTTGTATATATGTAATAATATATAATTATTTATTTATTTATTTAATGTTTATAAGAGTACATTCCAAATTCAAATTTTTGACTGAGCCTGGTTTTCAAAGAAAACAACTTTTAACTACATTTTGTGCCGCGAATTCCCTATAGTTAATATCGACTCTAAATAACTTTTTGTCAATTTTTATTAAATTATCTGATGTCCTTGACATTTAAAAGTATTGATATTGCTGTTTAGCAATCTCGAAAATGGTAGATAAAGTGATAAAAGCGAGCAAAATTATTGCGCTGCTTGAAGAAGGTTGCAGACAATGCTTCAAAGTCAAAGTCAAAGTCAAATCATTTATTTCCATAGGCCCCAAAAGGCACTTGAACACGTCAAAAATACAAACATAAAAATATAAAACAAAACTCCTAATACTAAATGCACTGAGATGATTTGAATTACCGGAGCTTAGATTGATTTCGATTCAACTCAAAGGTTTAAATTGAAATCAATCCAAGTACCAGCTCCGATGGGTATTGCATTCATGAGAAGAGCTGGTGAGAAACTCATGTGCACCATCTTTTCAAATAATTCATACAAAGTTTGTTTGTTTTTGACAATAATACTTATATGTGCAAGTTAAGGCAACCAAAACACAAAGGCTAGAAAACGGTCTAAAGAAATATTAAAATTAGGGAAATCAATTTTTTGTCTAATAAAATAATTATAATTAGTCCATAGCATATAAGGTTGCAATCACTTACACATCAAGGAGTAAAAGCAATGTGTGCATACATACTGGTTCCAGAAAAAAAACGTTCAATATTAGTTAACTGGCGAACTTTCCAAACAGCGAATGCCGCGGAGCTCAGTTTCCCTGCTAGATACGATATATGGGCGCCCCACTGAAGCTTATGATCCAAGGTTATTCCTAAAAACATAGTTGACTCTACGAGATCAATCATTTCGTTATTTATTATGATGTTCGTGTTGAGTTTCTTAACATTAGGCAAAGTGAACTTACATACATTTAGTTTTATTCGAGTTCAATAGTAAGTTGTTGCTTGTAAACCAATCTTGGACTAGTGTAAGTGACCTGTTAATATCATCAAAACTATTCTGATTACGATCAACTTTAAAAACAAGCGAAGTGTCATCTGCAAAAAGTATCACATCACAGAAATTTTGCACAAAGAAAGGTAAATCATTAATATACACTAGAAAGAGAAAAGGACCGAGAATTGAGCCCTGTGGCACGCCCATTGAGACAGGTAATCCGGAGGACCTAATTCCATTTATATCCACTCGTTGAACTCTGTCTCCAAGGTACGAGGCAACCAGATCAAGTGCAGTATCCCTAATGCCATAGTGCCTGAGTTTTCGCAAAAGCGTTTGATGTTCAACGCAGTCAAATGCTTTGGATAAGTCACAGAAAACGCCAATAGCATCTTGCGCGTTTTCCCAGGCACTAAATATATGTTTTATAAGTGTTGAACCAGCATCAATGGTTGAGCGATCCTTTCTGAAACCATACTGCTCTTAACTGCTGAAGAATAAGTTTTTCAAAGACTTTACTGACTGCTGGCAAGATTGAGATGGGTCTAAAATTACCTGGATCGCTCTTAGACCCACTCTTAAATAATGGTATCAACTTACTATGTTTCATTAAATCCGGAAATACACCATTTTCTACACACTTATTAAATATTACAGCTAAATGTAGTGCTATATCAATAATTATATTTTGCAATAATTTGACAGAAATACCCCACAAGTCGGTTGATTTCTTTGAATTGAGCGACTTGAAAGTTTTCACCACATCATTAGGGCTTATAAACTGAAACTTGAACATGACATCACACTCTTTCACGCTGCCCCTGGCCAAGGATTCAGCTGTGACTGAGCAGGAATCCAAAGAACTGGTAGTATCAACTGGTATCTTTGCAAAATAATTGTTAAAAGTTTCAGCCAAACCCCGATTATCTTTAATAATATTGTTGTTAACAACTAATTCTAACCTATCATCCTGCGGTTTAGACCGCCCTGATTCAGTATTTATTACAGTCCAAGTAGTTTTTATTTTATTATCAGACTGTTTAATTTTGTTACTTAGAAAAATTGATTTAGCTACCAAACAAACCTTTTTAAATATTTTGGAATAATTTCTAACATATTGTACAAAAACAGGATCAAAATTATACTGTTTCATGCCATATAGTTCATACATATTATCTCTACTTTTGTAAATTCCAGGAGTTGCCCAGTCACAGAATCTAGTATTCACATTTTTAGTGAAAGTTTTCTCTTTAAAAATTAAATCATATTCTAGTTTAATTAAATGAAATAAATTCCCGTATAAGACATCCGGATTATCCTCACTGAAATCTATGTTGGTAACCTTATCTGCAATATTTTCATTAAAGCATTTCAGGCGGTTAGAAGTCATCGGCCTGCATGTGATTTTCGTTGCTTTAACTACTTCATCTGTGGGATAAATGACCATTTGCCCACAGTGGTCAGATCTCAAGTGACTAAATATTGCTTTACTAAGATATTCACAGTTGCTAAATACATTATCTAGACATGTTGCAGAATGTGATGTAATTCTGGTTGGCTCAAAGAATACGTGCTCCAGATTAAATGATTTGAATAAGCTTATTAACCTAGTGCAGCCCACTGACTGCTGAAGTAGGTCCACATTAAAATCGCCACATACAACTAAATTCCTATTACCAGTACTCAAACGCCTTAAAACATCTTCCATAACTGTCTCAAATATAGTAATATCACTGTGTGGAGGTCTATACACACATACTATAATATAATGCTTTAACTCAATCAAAGACAGTTCAGCAGTGCGTTCAATAGATAACTTCACAATGTCTCTTCGTTCCTTACATTTTAGTGTCTTATTAACAATTATCATCGATCCACCATGTATGGCTTTCTTCCTATTAAATGCACTCATAACTAAATAATTGTCATTAATATACAATGACTCATGATTCCTTAACCAATGTTCAGTGATACACATAATCTGTACCTTATGTTCTATTAAAAACAAATGTAACTCAAGTTCTTTGCCGGATAAGCCCTGGAAATTTTGAAGAAATAACCTAATACTACTGGCCTGCCTATCCTTTGTCCTAAGTCCTAGTTTAAATTATTTGATGTATCAACACTACATCTAATCACCTCTTGACCTAGACTATGGTCTGATACCATATCAGTGCATGGGTTGTCATTGTTCTGCTCAATAGAAGCAGATCTGTTAGTTGCCAAGTTCCTGGCAATTATATCAATAAAATAGGATAGCGATAATGCTATCTGTCTCTTAAAACTATCAGAAAGGTAATAGCTACCTTTTGTCGAATATAAGTGCCTGCTAACAAAACTGTTAGTGTCTATTACATGCACACAATCATGATATGTACTAATAGTGTGTAGTACATTGTTCAGCTTATATCTAAGATTATTTTCCGCGTCAGAGAATCTCCTAGAGTAGGGGAATGTAAACAAAATTAGACTACTCAAGTTTAAGGATAATAGATAATCAAAGTAATCTATTAAAACTTTTTTGCTAACATCACCCCTATTTTCCACTAAAATAATGAGATTCTTACAAGACCTAAAGTTATAATTTTGGATTCTTTTCATAATAATATCATAAGTTGCAAATGGTAAGCAATAGTTAACAACTGACTGTTCCTTAACAAGAGAATTAAATTTTGAGCCCATATGTTTTCCAATAGTATCACTAAACATAATAGTACTTTGTGCACCACCTGATGCACAACATGTTACATCAATTGATGCCCCTAATGACTGCACTTTCCTAACACTGGTAGATGAGCTATCACACAAGGTCTTAGCATTGTCATAGCAAACCGCGGGAGCACACACAGGCTGTGGAGGACTAAAGCGAGCGCACTGGCATGAATGATTGTTAACTAGTGAATCAAATCGCTCTGTGTTATCATTACTTAATTTTAAGAGGTCATCCATGGCCTCCGTATACTCTTTAAAATCTCATTTAGTGATAAATTATATTTAATTTGTGTTGACTTTAACGATTCAGTTAAATGATTAATTCTCAATTCTAAGGCCTGTGTGTCAGCTTCATACTTTTTTCTGCTATTATCTAACTTCAATGTAAGTAATTCTAAATCATCAAGTAACTCTAACTTTTCCCTACTAGATTTCACACACTTAGATACAACTTTTTGATTTTTGATTAACTTTTGTGTTCTTTTAATATACCTATTTATTTTGACATATTTTTTCAGTTTATTCCTACCACAAATTGACATACTCACTGACTGTTGTTCGTGGCTCAGAGGCTAAATGTGAGTCGGTCGACAGTTCAAAGGACCTGGCAGCGCTGTCAAGAGACCGGTTCCATCAAGAGAAGGCCTGGTTCTGACAGAAAGACATGTACCGAACCACGGGATAATCGTTTTCTAGTTAGTCAAGCGTTGAGAAATCGCAAATCTTCTTATGTGGACCTCAAGAACAGCCTCGAAGAAGTAAGAAATGAGCAAATTAGTCTATGGACGGTTAGGAGGAGGCTACTCGCTGCTAATATACACAGTCATCGCCCGGCACGCGGCCCTAAATTACTCCGTGGACATCGAGTTGCCAGGCTTAGCTTCGCTCGAAATTGTGTGTCATGGACTCATGAAGACTGGGATAGGATATTGTTCTCCGATGAAGCCAGGATATCTCTGCATGGTGAAGACCGACGTCGGTGAGTGCTACGTAGACGAGGAGAACGCTTTGCAGAGGCATGTTTTGAAGAAATCACACCTTATGGAGGGGGCTCTGTTATGTTTTGGGCAGGAATAAATTCCATGGATCGTACGGAGTTAGTCTTCATCGAAAACGGTACACTGACTAGACACCGATACATAACGGAAGTTCTAATTCCTTATGCACAACCTGCTTTAACCGCTCTTGGCGAAAACATTTTTTATGGACGACAACGCTCGCGCCCACCGGTCTGACGATGTGGAAGCGTATATGCTAGAAGTCAGAATTCGTCGTTTGGACTGGCCAGCTAGAAGTCCGGACCTCAATCCCATAGAGCATGTCTGGGACGTTCTGAAGCGACGAGTGAGATCAGTGCAGCCGGCTCCGCAGACCATCAGAGAGCTAAAGAATGTGATTACCGCGGAGTGGGAACGTATTCCCCAAGAAACCATAAAATATATACTCGCTAGCATGCCCAGACGAATGCAAGCCGTGATTTCAGCAAGAGGGGGTCACATTCAACACTAAACTTTTATCTGCTTTTAATGTATTCAAGAAAAACAAAGAAATTAAGCCGTTTCATTTTTATTTAGCGAGCAGGTACAATAATAGTGTTTTGAGCTTAAACATTATTTCTCAATAATTTAATCAAAATGTTATGATAAAACTGATGATACCTATTCCTTCCTAATTAATTTATGAAATTCTGAGGATAAAAATACCTAAAATTGTCAAACAAACTAATAGTAACTATAAAATAGTTCTTTGCTTAAGTGCCCGTTTTTTTTGCAAAAGAGTGTATAAGAAACTACAAAAATAAGTATTATCGAAATATTCGACAATAACCTTCAAAAAAAAATTTATGTTCTTTAGGTAAAACAATTTGTGTATAGGGCTAAGGTAACTATCCCTTTTTAAGAATATTGGACTAAAATTACATTCTTCAAAAGGGATTTAGCTATATTTAATAAAAAGTTAACGAAAATGTAAAATGGGACATGGATGGTAATTAGAATCTGGATGCTTGAAACCAAATTTCTATGAGTTCTATAAACAAAAAATATTTCTAATAGTCTAGTTTAGATCCATAAAACTTATATTTATAAGGTAGTATCATCAAAATAACAATATTTACTCTGTAGAAGATTCTTTATCATCCGCCGCGTAATATGCACATTCTCAAAGAAATGCCCTGGGGCGAATCATCTTTGGTCACGAACAATGTCCTTTAAATACTTGATACATACTTACTTCAAGCTCTTCCAAGCTTGGATAAAATGTGGGTGCATCTAGTATGGTTTTTTTAGAGACAGTTTCGTTATACAGTTTTATTTTCGGTGATAGCTTAATAGAACTAAATACAATTTTTTTGTTTTCCTTTGGAAGCACTATTTTTTTCTTTTTGAATTGCATCGTTATCACCATATGCACCAGAGTCACAAGGAGCGTCGCCCATATTTAGGCTAAGGGTTTCTATTACCTCGTCTAGCAGACGATCGTGTTGTGACCAATTAAATTGTTTTGTAACGGCAGTTACTGGGCGTGGGATGACACTCGCACTATACCTTTTCGTTTCGTTTATCATTGATACTTTAAGGTTTATAACCAGGTGCTCATGACGCGGAATAAGATCCAGAGTCAGACTCACATTTCTATCGAACGAGCTGACGGATGCTGAATCAGACTGGCGTTCTTGCGTCTCGTTGTCTTCAACTATCCAATCAATTCTATTTTGCCTTTTAAGTAAAGTCGTAAGATGAACTAATTTCTTTATCCTTGTACAATTTTCACAGGTTTTGCATCTGCCATCAAAATCAGATTTAGATGCTTTCGCTATGTCCTCAACAGTGTGCCACAAATCTGCATTACATAGCACTGGTGTTTCTTGCTCTAGACAAGCACTCTCAAGTTGTTCGTTAAGTGCTTCTAGTTGCGTTATTATGTAAGAGACATCGCATCTAATCGACCCGTTATGTTCTTCCTCGGCCTGCATCAAATCTTCATTATTTACATGAAGCTCTTCAGGTATGTACATATTTTGCTGAGACGTAGACGCAGCTGCAATAAACTTATCGTTCGGCATCGAACTGTCTATCCAGCGGCGAATTCCTTGTACGCTATAGTACCCTCTCGGTTGCAAGAGCATTTGAAAAGGATAAGGTGGTGGAGTGGGGTGCCTAGGTGGACCTGTTGTAAGTTGAATATATAAAATTGATTTAATATATTTTGTCAGTTATTTTAAGCAATTTAATTAGCATTTTTATATCTTTATTTCTTTAGAGACTTTTATTAAAAAATAATATGTTACACAGACTGCACGGTTGGCCGAGTGGTGTCAGCGATCGCCATGCCGCTTGCTACTGCGCCAAGTGGGTTCAAATCCTACGCGGTACCTACAACACTTTGTGTGATATCCACGAATTGTTGTCCCGAGTCTGGATGTTCTTTGTGTCTGTTTCATGTATGTTTGTAAAGTCCCCCACGACACAGGATGTTTATTCCTAAGGTGGGAGTTGTCTTTAAAAAAAAAAAAAAATATGTTAGCCCATCTTAGCTTATCCTAAGATACTAACTAACATGGAGACAAAGGAAGTCGTTGTTGCGCAAATATCTCAAATAGGTCTAACGCCGCATTTGTATTAGGATTACTTAAAATAGTGATGACAAGTCCTACAACGTAAACATTAAAGTTATATTTGCACATCAACGAGTTCCTTTGGTTTCGATATTTGACACAATCAACTAGCAAGTGTTGGATATAATCAAGGACTCCGCAAGTTTCACAATTTGGCGTATAAACTTTTTTCATGAGATGAATTAGCCATATTTTAAATTATTTAAACAAAAAAGAAACCGACTTCAAGAACTGGACCAAATTGAAATGGGACCAAGACCAAGGACAAGGGAAGCACCAGCTTTGAAATAAAAAAAATAATCATTGAAATCGCTTCGCCTAGTCGAAAGCTATGAGCCACTATGTGGTAACGAACATAATCTTTTTTTGAAGTCGGTTAAAGATAAATGATTTAATGATATGTAACATTTATCCTTTACATCTTAAAAGAAACCTAGATTTTTTTAAGGAATCAAATAATGTACTGGTTAATCGATGAAATATAACGAACTATAAACATGGGAAAAAACATTCAGTTATAAAAACAACATGCTCGTTGGATTTTATTGCAATTAAAGGTACGTTAATTTTCTATATTATTGGCAAAAACGCAATTATAATTTAGTGTTATTATGAAATATTAACTTTTTTATGTTCGTTTTATATAAAAACAGTGTATCGTACTAATATTATAAACATGAAAGTTTGTGAGTATGTTTGTTGCTCTTTCGCACAAAAGGTACAGAATGGATTTTGATGTAACTTTACAATAATATAACTTATACATCAGAATAACATATAGGCTACAATTTATAAAGATACTAGTTGCCTTCGGTTATTGTCGTACCGCGGGGTTCAGCTAGTTAAGTACATAAATCTTTCTTTGAAACATAATCTAAACGATGGTGACAACCGCATTTATATCGTTGGATCTAAGACAAGATCGTATGTAATATAGGAAATATTTATCGGAATTTAATGTAGTCATGGTGTTGATATACCAAAGAAATAAATAGACTTACTCTGTCTGTAAGGATTCATACTTTCTACGCTAACTATTTTCGGCATTTGGCTGTAGTTAGATCCTAAAACGTTAAATAGTGTATATAAATATCTACTTAAAATTATTCACAACTGTTGTGCTTTTCCAAAATTTTTCTGCCTCGCACAACAAAACTGTAGAATGAACTGTCCGACCTTCAAACCTTCAAGAAAAGAGAGAGAGAAGAGCGTACTCTTTTTAAAAGGTCGGCAACGCACGGTGACGTCTCTGGTGTTGCGGCGGTAATCGCCTACCATCAGACATACGACAATGCTCGTTTGCCCCCTATTCCATAAAAAAAAGAGTATTTATGGCCTGACTAAATATAATCTGAATCATGGTAACGGCTCCAAAGATTTTCATGAAATTTAGTATGTGCAGGGGGTTTCGGGGACCATAAATGGATCTAGCTTAGATTATTTTTAGTTACTGTATGGTTATCTCTCTAACCAGTAAGTAGTGGGAAGTAACTTATGTCATGAGACAAGCAATTAATATTCCTTATTCATAAACAATCAATCAATGAATGATCTTCGCAAGTGATGATCAACGTAGTACAAAGTCAACAGATTTAGTTCAAAAAACAATAATAAGTTACGTCTCCGATTTATTTAACTACTCAAAGAGGGTTTTTTAAAGAGTACCACTACCTTTTTATTGAACAAAGTTAGTTTATTTTAATTGTCATCAAGCCGTTTATATTTTAATTGCTAATCTTCGTCAAACTGCAACAGCAAGCTAGTAACAACTGTCATAATATAATCATCGTCATAAACAGCTTGTTATACCTAATCCACTGCTGGACATAAATAAGTCTTCGGCCTACTGAACCACTCTGGCTTGACGTATTGGTATGGGATGTGTGTCAAGTGTTCCTTCTCTTTGCCGTGCTTCTCCCTTGGTCGGTCTTTACGGGATGATCAGAGGTGGTGACACTCCGTGTTGTTAATCCGTCACCAGACTAATGAAAATCCGCGTGATAAATATAAAACGTCTTTTATTATGTTATCAAATATGTTATGAATGAAAAACATACCTGATGGTTTAGGGATGAAGGTTTGGGAAACCGATGCAGCGTTCCTTTGACGTAGTCCCGTCCTAACCAAACTGCTTGATGGCTGATACTCGATTAGACGATGTGGAATGGTACGTGGTGGTCCCATTAAAGAAGAAGTTGCAACCGGAGGTGCAGGAGCTCTCGGCGTACTACTGTTTACAAAGTGGTCTATTATCATCCAGTGTAAAATTTGGAAGTTTCTGGCTTCGTGTATTTCTAATGTTTTTGCGTGGTGTGGTCTTCTTACTGACGTTCGTTAGTGCAACAAATTCTTGGCAGGGTGTATATAGTGAATGAAGGGATTCAGTGTCCGCCTTGGTTTCCGTTCCTGCATTAGAAGCAGCACTAGACAACCAATTTGGCTTATTATTTGACTACGAGCTCGTAACGTCATTGTATGTTGTTGGATCTCGATCACTGTTGGAGTTACTCGTTTTATCATATTTGTTTTAGGTTTTTTAGTGGGGCGTTTCACAACCTTTCCTTTAGACTTTGCCTTCGATTTGCTTTTGCACTTTGCATTTGAAGTGCTTTCGCCAATGTTTCTTATATTTATAATCATAACGATTCAGAATACAACGCTTGTGTAAGACCTTCAAAGGACATCGACCACTTTGTATTGGCCTAGACGATTTTTTTTAAGATAACAATATTATTTTTCATCGGCCTATACACAATGGAAAAAAAAAAAACTTGAGAGGTGTCAAGGGACACCCGGATGGAACGAAGTTCGAAATAGAAAGACGAAACGAAAATATCTGGCTTGCTTTCTATAAGAGAGATAGAGACAGAGAGAGAGACAGACAGACAGAGAAACATGCGCATGCCGCACGGCTTACAATAGCTTACTTTAACAAAAAGTGTCGTTACCAGCCTATCGTAGTTCACTGCTAAACTTATTTATTGATATATTTTGTATTTATATTTGATACACATAATTTTAAAAATCATTAATTTACAGCGACATCTATATTATTAATATTAAACTACTGGCAACGACAACTATAACACGTAAATGTAAGTTCAGTTTCTATTCTAAAGATGGCGCTATATATAAAATTGAAAAATGTTTTTCACCAATTCTTTAAAAAATAATAACAAAACAATATTTTCTTAATAAAAAAATATTAAGACTTCGTTCCCATAACAAAAATAGTGAATCAAGCAATGAAAATGGGGGTGTAAGGGGACGAACCACGATCTTTCGCTTCCAGCCAACCTCACCTGCACGTGGTGCACCCTGCTGAACGACAAACGAGGCTCTGGCGACCGATCGATGGCGGTATATCCACGCCTCTTGGCGTAACTAAATACAATAGGCCGGAGACGGGCAGCAGCATCTTCGGTGCAACAAGTTACGCCCTGCGATCACCAACCCGCCTGCCCAGCGTGGTGATGATGGGCCAAAATCCTCCATGAGTAAGCAACAGAAGCCACGGCCCCCAGTTCCCGGCAGTCCCGCTATTCCTGGTCATGGTGGCGACCACGGTAACGGCGTGACAGGGGGTGCTAAGAATCACCGGGTTACGGAAGGCCACCGTAAACGACTGACCCTGGCAATGTTTAACGGCCGCACGTTACGGCTGGACTCGCATCTGGCGCAGCTTGAGGTGGAACTTGGGAAGATTAGGTGGCATATCTTAGGGTTATGTGAAGTCCGAAGAGAGGGGGAGGACACCGTAACTCTCGACTCAGGCCATCTAATGTACTTCCGCGAGGGAGACCAACAATCCCAAGGTGGCGTGGGGTTTCTGGTAAACAAGTCACTCTCTGATAACGTGGTAGAATTGTCCAGTGTGTCGAGCAGGGTAGCGTACCTCATTATCAAACTTACCGAGAGGTATAGCCTCAAGGTAGTACAAGTGTACGCACCGACCTCGGTTCACTCGAATGATGAGGTGGAGGATATGTTCGATGACATATCGAGGGCTCTCCACTTCACTACTAAAACACACTATACCGTTGTTATGGGTGACTTCAACGCCAAAGTGGCAGTACAAACTTGCAGCGAATCGGTAATAGGAACCCATGGATTTGGAAGCAGGAATCATAGGGGGCAAATGCTCGTCAATTTTCTCGAGCGGGAGGGGCTGTTCTTGATGAAAAAACGGCCCCAAAGGAAGTGGACGTGGCGAAGCCCCGACGCTATGACTAAAAATGAGATTGATTCCATCTTGACGGACAGGAAGCACATATTCAGAGACGTCTCAGTGATCAATAGGTTTAACACCGGTAGTGATCACCGTCTTGTCCGAGGCTCTCTGAATATCGACTTTAAGGCTGAACGTGTCCGTTTGATGAAATCCAGGCTCCGACCAACTCTGCTCCAAATCGCGATGGGATCTGAAAAATTCCAGTCAAATCTGGAAAACCGATTTGCTGCCATGGAAACCACAAGAGACGTAAACCAGAACCTTGAAAATGTGGTTCGGATTCTCAGGGACGAAGGTACGAGATTTTGTAAAATGCAGCGTAAAAGCGGGGAGTCGAAGCTTTCAGAGAGGACATTAGGGCTAATGAGGGAACGACGTGAGAACCCACACCTGCCACTTCGTCGGCAAAGCGGGCTCTAAACCGAGAGATCACCAAACTTGTGCGATACGACCTCCGATGCTCCAATACTCTTTCGATTAAAAGAGCGATCGAGCAGAATCGGGGGTCAAAAGTGTTCGTACAATCTCTTGGAAGAAGCCACCTGACGAAGTTGACCACATCAAGAGGAGAAGTCGTTGCTTCCAAGCCGGCCGTCCTTTCGGAAGTCGAAAGCTTCTACGGCAGCTTATACGCTTCGCATACATCTAGACCTGATCCCGAAAATGAGGACCCTAGAGCTACATTAACACGCCACAACACCGAAGATCTGCCAGAAGTCAGCACTGATGAAATCGAAATGGCTCTTGGACAGCTGAAAAATGGAAAAGCCCCTGGAGAGGATGGCGTTACAACAGAGCTGTTAAAGGCTGGAAGTACGCCCGTATTGAGGGAGCTCAAAAAGCTTTTTAACGCTGTCCTGTTCGAAGGGAGAACTCCAGAGGCGTGGAGTAGAAGTGTGGTCATCCTGTTCTTCAAGAAAGGTGACAAGACCATGTTGAGGAACTATCGGCCCATTTCCCTTCTAAGCCACGTCTACAAGCTGTTTTCGAGAGTCATTTCGAACCGTCTTGCGCGAAGACTCGACGAATTCCAACCACCGGAGCAAGCTGGGTTTCGGAGCGGATATGGCACCATAGACCACATTTACACAGTACGGCAGATTATACAGAAGACCGAAGAGTATAATCAGCCCCTGTGTCTAGCATTTGTGGACTATGAGAAGGCCTTTGACTCGATAGAGATCTGGTCTGTTCTGGAGTCCCTGCAGCGTTGCCAAGTAGATTGGCGATACATACAAGTGTTGAGATGTCTCTACAAAGCCGCCACAATGTCCGTCCAAGTACAGAATCATGCATACAAGACCCGTACCATTGCATCGAGGAGTGAGACAAGGGGACGTTATATCCCCGAAATTGTTCACTAATGCAATGGAGGACTTCTTCAAGACGCTGCACTGGAAAGGACGCGGAATCAACATCAATGGCGAATACATCTCTCACTTGCGATTTGCAGACGACATTGTCATTGTAGTATGGTATGTTTACCTTTTATTTGTGCAGCGGAGCGAAGGAGTTTTTGTTCACAAAATAAAAGTCTCACACGGTTTTTCAGATTGTCTATTTTCACTACACGAGAACACACGGTATACAGTTGTTTTTGCAAAACAGTTTAGCGTTCATGTTTACTTTATAACACAGTTCAATATATCGCTATTAATATCTCGTCGGTAAAAGTCTCTCTGTCCGGCGCACCATTACCGATCTACCCTCAGTTAGATAATTGTATCGGTGTACACCCCAGGCAAGAGGTTTGACTTTATAAGAATTGAATTTAATTATAATTATTTAATTTGGAAACAAAATTTTGGATTTTATGAAAACTAACTAGTACTTACAATTATTAGGGCTATATATAAACTGTTTCAAAGAAATAACCATATGACAATATTTTCAAGGAATAGGTAATAAATATAAGTTTAAATATTATTTATTTATTTATTTATTTATTTATACTTTATGCACAAATGTACAGAGGCGGACTTAATGCCGTAGGCATTTTCTAACAGTCGACCTTAGGGCGATGCAGAGCCAAACATGGTAGATGCACAGAAAATAGAAATGTAGGTAAAGATATCATACATATAGCTTATATACACACATATATACATATATACACACACACATATACATACATATACATACACATATATATACATAAAAATAATAATACATACTACTAAATAAATTTATTTACATACCTAAATACATATAATACTAATTCAAGAGGGAGAGTATAAAATTAAGATGAATCTGATAAACTGTTTAGAAAATGTTTCCGCACTAGAAATCTGAACGTTTGTCGAGTTTTTGCCATCCTGATCTCGAGTGGAAGCGCGTTCCATAACAGAATTGACTGTACCAAGAAAGTAGAATGTACAAAGTCAGAGCGGTGAGTGGGACAGTGGAGAAGTATGTTGTTTGAAGATCTAAGGCTTCTGACATGGTTTGCACCTAAATATTGTAATTGACTAGTTAAGTAGGAAGGAGAACTTGGAGAAGAGAGTAAAGAATATAGAGTGGTTAATGCTCGTACCTGTCTACGTTGGCGAATCGGTAGCCATTTCAAATGGGAGCGATGCTGAGACACGTGATCATATTTGCGTAAATTGAAAACAAATCGAATGCAATTGTTGAGAAGACGGTCAAGTTTATTGAGCAGATCTGCATTCAGGTCGAAGTAGCACATATCACCATAGTCGATTATAGGGAATATTAGGGTCTGAACAAGCATTGCCTTAGTTTCTGATGGAAGGAAGTTCTTAAGTGCATAGAGAGCGCGCAAAGAACCTGTAACTTTCTGGCACACGGAAGCAACTTGTTTTCGCCAATTAAGAGTTGTGTCAATATACAGTCCGAGGTCCTTAACACTTTCAGTGTATGGAATAACCATGCCGTCATAAGTAAGTAGTGGAAGTGAAGCAAGGTCGATCTGGTTTATAGAACGGTTACTCCCGACGATAATAGCCTGGCATTTAGTCGGATTTACCGATACCCCAAACATATCCGACCAGTGTTTAATGGCTGCCAGGTCACTATTAAGGGCCGAAACCGCGGACGACACATTGCACAACTCCGTTTGACGGTATAACTGCAAGTCATCGGCGTATAGATGGAAGGAACACTGAAGTCTAAGGGTAATAAGGTTAATAAAGATGGAAAATAAGAGAGGTGAAAGAATACCGCCTTGAGGAACGCCAGCAGCAAGACCAAGCCAGCCAGAAGAGGAATCTTCTACTCTGACAGATTGCTGACGATCTTGAAGGTAAGAGGAAAACCAGTCCAGTACTTCTTGAGAGGCTGAAATAAAGGATAGGATAGTAAGGAGGAGTTCATAACTGACGGTATTGAAGGCATTGGAAAAGTCAATTAGTACTACCGGTGTAACCTTAGTACTCTCCATCCCCGCCTTAATGTCGCCAGTTACTTTAAGAAGAGCAGAAACTGTACTATGGCCCGGTCGAAACCCTGACTGGAAAGGACTGAGTAAGCTGTTACTGTAAACAAAGTGGGAGAACTGTTTGTGGACGCAGGCCTCTAGCACCTTGGACAGGAAAGGAAGGATAGAAATTGGTCGAAAATCAGTTGGAAGAGAAGGATTAGGAGTTTTAGGTAAAGGACGCACATACGCTCTTCGCCACAGAGAAGGAAATGTGCCTGACATGAGGGAGAAGTTTACTATATGAGAGATAGCGGGAAGGAGGTGAACTAGCAGTGTTGTGATCATTCTCCGACTAATGCCATCACACCCAATCGCTTGGGATTTTATAGACAGGATGATTTTCCTAACCTCTCCTTCTGTAACCAGACTGAAATTAAAAGGGCTTACGTTAGGACGCGGTAGACTATTGATGTAATTATGAGCTTGAAGTTCAGATAGACTGTCCAAAGTGAGAGAGGTGGTAAATTGTTGATTAAGTGAATCAAGGCTTATTGATTGTGGAAAGTCTACATGTTGCGTTCTGCCGATACCAAGAGTTCCAAGGAACTTCCAGATGTCAGCAGGAGAGGAAGAGGAAATATTTTCAAGAATACAGCGGCGTTTGGCGTTCCTTATCATCTGGTTACACCGATTTCTCGCAGACTTATACAATCCCCAGTTGACTTCGACACGGTTCCCCTTGTAGGTCCTAAACGCCCGATTGCTACGTCTCATGGCGCTCCGAATACCCTCAGTCATCCATAGTGCCGGCGATCGCTTCATTGTAACCTTTTTAACCGGTGCGTGAGTGTCGTATAGTTTAGTGACTACTTCGTTAAAGACATGCACCTTGTCGTCGACAGAAGTGGAATTGATCAGAGATGACCAATCAATATGTGATGCATCATCACTCAATTTGTCGATGTCCAACCGTCCAAAGCAACGCCTGTATAGGATCTTAGGTTTGGATTTTGGTGGTTTGAGGACGTAGGAGAGGAAAATCAGGTCATGATGTGAAAATCCGGGAGCGTCAAGTTGACCGTGAGAGGAAACAAGGGAAGGATTGGAAGTGATGATTAAATCAAGCCAAGTGTCCTCGCCGACATTATTGTGGTGAGTAGCATGTAATGGCAGAACATGAAGGCTGACCGATTCAAGAAGGAATTGGAGTTTACAGGAACGATTGGAGTTTAGGGCTAGGAGATTGGTATTAAAATCACCCATGATGATATGATGAGTATACTCCGCACCCAGCGATTCGAGAACTGTTTCGAAATCAGTGAAATAGTTACTAGAGGGGGGACAATAAACAACCCCAAGCACGACTTTAGCGCCTTGGACACAAACCTCTAAAAATAAGAATTCAGCAGAAGAAGATGATAGAATTCTATAGGGAAAGTCGCTACGTAGATAAATAGCTACGCCACCTCCTCTCTTCCCTATTCTGTCATTTCGAATAAGAATAAAGCCAGGTAATGAGTAGGAGGTGGAGAGAAGATGTGGTTTGAGCCAAGTCTCAGAGATCAGGACGGCATGAACATTGGCATCACAAAACGCCTCGTACAAGTCAGCAAAGTGGCTAGGAATGCTTTGGGCATTTAGATGACAAACATTAAATAGATGGCTATTTTTATTATTTATAAACGTACTGCGTAAAACACTACCTAGGGTATCTGCTATGGAGGAGAAGCTTTCATCACATAAAGAAGGTTCAGATTCATAAGCAGAAACATAACACTCGCTATCTGAGGACATGAACACAATTAACTGTTAATAAATTTAACTAAGACAAAAAATAAAAATATAAATATATTTATATATTAACTAGTATATAATAGGTATATATTAATAAAATTACGTGCAGATGTTCTGGTACACAGCTTATATCTCTGCACCACCCGCCAGCTTACATCACTAGAAAAAGTTGAAACATAACAAAAAAAAACAAAAATATAAGATACAGATCGCAAGTTCTCAACAGTGCAACGAGAATGTCGGCGCCTCCGACTATTAACATTTTTGATGCAAAAATTGTAGTTATCGCGCAGTGTATTTGAACGGCAGCGACCGAAATGATTGAATGATTTAAAATGAACACACAAAACGTCAAGTAAAAGTAAACAAAGGAACAGTATATATTGAAAATAATGATAATAAATGTAAGTTAATGAAAACGATTAAAAATAATGTGTTTCGAAAAGGGATGCCACCTTTTTAACAGTAAATAACAAATATTAATATTTAATATTATGTTAAAGTTAAATTTCACTATTATCGGAGTGTCACCGCTAAAAGGAATTTATTTACAAGACCTGACCTCACTTGTCCGACTACCAGGTTTCGTGGAAGCCCTTTCCGCTTGTGGATATTTCACCAGCAGCGAGTTCAGCTCGTCGATGGTCGTAATCCTGTTCCGGACACCACCAGGGGTTTTGATGACTATGGTACCGTCCTGAGTCCAGCAAGCGGAGACACCAAAATGCAGCCTAGCCCTTGCGAAGACAGATTGCCTGCTCCTTGTCAGGAACTCCTTGACGGTTATAGGAGAACCCTTAAGTCCCGACTTGGCCCTCCATACTGCCGATCTGTCGTCCACAGTCGAGAACTTAATAAGTATAGGCCGCTGATGTTCCTTATTCAACACTCCAAGTCGATGGCATATCTTAATAGAGGAAGCAGATACATCCTTGAGGCCCATCCTACCGTTGATGACTTGAAGTGCGACTCCCCTGCAGTCCTCCCTCTCAGCCTCCTCGACACCCAAGAAGATCAGTGACTTACGCCGCTGTCTGGTTTCTATGATGTCAATCTGTCTGCAGCATTCGCTAATTTGTGTCCGGAGCAGGCCCAACATGGAGAAGACCAACTCCCGAAATGTTCGGAACTCCTCCGCAACCTTGGCCACAGTATCCTTGGCAGGGCCTGCACTCTGAATTTGAGCCTCAAGATTACACATTTTTCTAGTGAATGTCTCCTCCAGTGTCTTCTGCGCCGACAATATCTCACTAAGTTGCGACATCCTCGGTTATAAGGTGAAATTTATTAAGAAACACTACAAAGCGATGGACCGGCAGGTGGTGTGGATGAAGTGGGTTATTGTCACATTAAATGTATACCTAACGTGACTACCAGCACTTAAACTATATTAACTTGCCCAAAGATATAGAATTAGGCAAAATGTACAATAAATACTGTTCAGGCCAAGTGCCTGCTAAAGGAAGTGATCGGTAGCGGTATACGTTGCTTTCCAAAACGCATAGGCGTTATATTTTTTATTTGTACGCCACCGCCCTCTTGTCATCACTATCGAATCAACCTTCACGTTATCAGCACGAAAAATTGTAATTTTATGTTTAATATCATTAAACACCGTTCCAAAGTAATTTGGGTTTCATTTGAGGCTCCTTTATGTCCGCTGAGACATAAATTGGTGGCCCATGAGGGGAACGAACCCGCGACCTTCGCGTTATCAGCACGAAAAATTTTAATTTTATGTTTAATATCATTAAACAACGTTCCAAAGTAATTTGGGTTTCATTTGAGGCTCCTTTATGTCCGCTGAGACAAATACAATTAAATTAAATTCCGAGATTTACAAATACGTCTATACTTTTTTTACACCTACCGCCGAAAAAAATTAATATTAATTAAATTAAATATTAGTGTAGTGACCCGCTACATCATCATGGCAGAGACGCTGCACGACCTACAACAGATGCTGAACGACCTTGCTGACTCTTCTGTACGCATCGGCCTACGGATGAACTTGGACAAGACCAAGGTCATGTTCAATGAACATGTACTACCGGAACCGGTTGCGGTACACGGTGCCGTTCTCGAAGTTGTTCAAAAATACGTGTACCTCGGGCAGACTTTGCAGTTAGGGAGAAACAACTTTGAGGACGAGATGAACATGAGAATCCGGCTGGGTTGGGCAGCGTTTGGGAAGCTTCGTCGAGTCTTCTCATCATCGATCCCACAGTGCCTAAAGACAAAAGTCTTTAATGAGTGCGTCCTACCCGTAATGACATACGGAGCCGAAACGTGGACACTTACGGTACGGCTGGTCCACAAGTTCAAAGTCGCTCAGCGTGCTATGGAAAGGGCTATGCTCGGAGTTTCTCTAAGGGACCGTATTAGAAACGAGGTGATCCGACAGAGAACCAAGGTCATCGACATAGCCCACAGGATAAGCAAGCTGAAGTGGCAGTGGGCTGGCCATATTAGCCGCAGAACCGATAACCGTTGGGGTAAACGGGTTCTTGAGTGGAGACCGCGTCTCGGCAAACGTAGTGTAGGACGTCCACAGGCCAGGTGGAGTGATGATTTGCGCAAGACGGCTGGCAGGAGCTGGATGCGAGAGGCCGAGGATCGAACTAAGTGGCGTGCTATTGGATTTATTTACTCGAAATGTGTGTCCCTAAGGTAGACTTTTAACTTTAGTACTGAAAATCTTATAACTGAAAATTTTTGATATTCCACTCGCCCGAACCGGACAAATGGGGTGCTGATCGGCGGGTCTCGGCGGGACCTTCCTAAATATGCAAAAATTATGATTTTAAATATAAGGGTTGCCGAGTTATTCGACAAAAACCTCAAAAAATACCAAAATGTATGTTTATATATCGAAAATTTCAAACTTCTATGTACCGGACTTATGTAGAAAGCTATTTACTAGGTAGATCTAGATGAGATCTAACTAAGTTTATATAATAAGAAACTACAAAAATAAGTATTATCGAAATATTCGAAAATAACCTTCAACAAAAACAAAAAATTAACAAAATTCAAACTAAATGCGATAATATCTAAGTTTTATTTGCCGGACTTCAATAAAAGAGGTGTTATTAGACGGGTCTAGATGAGAGCCGTCTAAACTGTAAGAATTAAAACTTTAAGATGAGGGATTATCGAGTAAATCGACAAAAACCTCTAAAAAATTTAAAAATTTCAAGATTTAAAAAATCCTAAGTACAAATAATAAATTTTTGTTTATTTTTCAGGATTATCTTCTCCTAAGGGACGCAGGAGAGCACTCAGGGTCAATTTGAAGCAACGGCGGTAAGTCAAATAGCGAAAAACAAGAAAAAACTTCGTAAATTAACTCGAAATGTGTGTCCCCAAGGTAGACTTTTAACTTTAGTACTGAAAATCTTATAACTGAAAATTTTTGATATTCCACTCGCCCGAACCGGACAAATGGGGTGCTGATCGACGGGTCTCGGCGGGACCTTCCTAAATATGCAAAAATTATGATTTTAAATATAAGGGTTGCCGAGTTATTCGACAAAAACCTCAAAAAATACCAAAATGTATGTTTATATATCGAAAATTTCAAACTTCTATGTACCGGACTTATGTAGAAAGCTATTTACTAGGTAGATCTAGATGAGATCTAACTAAGTTTATATAATAAGAAACTACAAAAATAAGTATTATCGAAATATTCGAAAATAACCTTCAACAAAAACAAAAAATTAACAAAATTCAAACTAAATGCGATAATATCTAAGTTTTATTTGCCGGACTTCAATAAAAGAGGTGTTATTAGACGGGTCTAGATGAGAGCCGTCTAAACTGTAAGAATTAAAACTTTAAGATGAGGGATTATCGAGTAAATCGACAAAAACCTCTAAAAAATTTCCAAATTTCAAGATTTAAAAAATCCTAAGTACAAATAATAAATTTTTGTTTATTTTTCAGGATTATCTTCTCCTAAGGGACGCAGGAGAGCACTCAGGGTCAATTTGAAGCAACGGCGGTAAGTCAAATAGCGAAAAAACAAGAAAAAACTTCGTAAATTAACTCAAAATGTGTGTCCCCAAGGTAGACTTTTAACTTTAGTACTGAAAATCTTATAACTGAAAATTTTTGATATTCCACTCGCCCGAACCAGACAAATGGGGTGTCGATCGACGGGTCTCGGCGAGACCTTCCTAAATATGCAAAAATTATGATTTTAAATATAAGGGTTGCCGAGTTATTGGACAAAAACCTCAAAAAATACCAAAATGTATGTTTATATATCGAAAATTTCAAACTTCTATGTACTGGACTTATGTAAAAAGCAATTTACTAGGTAGATCTAGATAAGATCTAACTAGGTTTATATAATAAAAAACTACAAAAATAAGTATTATCGAAATATTCGACAATAACCTTCAACAAAAACAAAAAATTAACAAAATTCAAACTAAATGTGATAATATCTAAGTTTTATTTGCCGGACTTCAATAAAAGAGGTGTTATTAGACGGGTCTAGATGAGAGCCGTCTAAACTGTAAAAATGAAAACTTTAAGATGAGGGATTATCGAGTAAATCGACAAAAACCTCTAAAAATATCGAAAATGCAAGATTTAAAAAATCCTAAGTACAAATAATAAATTTTTCTTTATTTTTCAGGATTATCTTCTCCTACGGGACGCAGGAGAGCACTCAGGTTCAATTTGAAGCAACGGCGGTAAGTCAAATAGCGAAAAACAAGAAAAAACTTTGTAAATTTACTCGAAATGTGTGCCCCTATAGTAGACTTTTAACTTTAGTACTGAAAATCTTATAACTGAAAATTTTTGATATTCCACTCGCCCGAACCGGACAAATGGGGTGTCGATCGACGGGTCTCGGCGAGACCTTCCTAAATATGCAAAAATTATGATTTTAAATATAAGGGTTGCCGAGTTATTCGACAAAAACCTCAAAAAATAGCAAAATGTATTTTTATATATCGAAAATTTGAAACTTCTATGTACCGGACTTATGTAAAAAGCTATTTACTAAGTAGATCTAGATGAGATCTAACTAGGTTTATATAATAAGAAACTACAAAATAAGTATTATCGAAATATTCGACAATAACCTTCAACAAAAACAAAAAATTAACAAAATTCAAACTAAATGTGATAATATCTAAGTTTTATTTGCCGGACTTCAATAAAAGAGGTGTTATTAGACGGGTCTAGATGAGAGTCGTCTAAACTGTAAAAATGAAAACTTTAAGATGAGGGATTATCGAGTAAATCGACAAAAACCTCTAAAAATATCGAAAATGCAAGATTTAAAAAATCCTAAGTACAAATAATAAATTTTTCTTTATTTTTCAGGATTATCTTTTCCTGCGGGACGCAGGAGAGCACTCAGGGTCAATTTGAAGCAACGGCGGTAAGTCAAATAGCGAAAAACAAGAAAAAACTTTGTAAATTTACTCGAAATGTGTGCCCCTATAGTAGACTTTTAGCTTTAGTACTGAAAATCTTATAACTGAAAATTTTTGATATTCCACTAGCCCTAACCTGACAAATAGGATGTCAATCGAAGGGTCTCGGCAAGACCTTTCTAAATATACAAAAATTTTGACTTTAAATATAAGGGCTGCCGAGTTATTCGACAAAAACCTCAAAAAATAGCAAAATGTATGTTTATATATCGAAAATTTCAAACTTCTATGTACCGGACTTATGTAAAAAGCTATTTACTAGGTAGATCTAGATGAGATTTAACTAGGTTTATATAATAAGAAACTACAAAAATAAGTATTATCGAAATATTCGACAATACCCTTCAACAAAAACAAAAAATTAACAAAATTCAAACTAAATGTGATAATATCTAAGTTTTATTTGCCGGACTTCAATACAAGAGGTGTTATTAGACGGGTCTAGATGAGAGCCGTCTAAACTGTAAAAATGAAAACTTTAAGATGAGGGATTATCGAGTAAATCGACAAAAACCTCTAAAAATTTCGAAAATTTCAGGATTGAAAAAATCCTAAGTACAAAATAAAAAAAAAACTCTATTTTTCAGGATTATCTTCTCCTACGGGACGCAGGAGAGCACTCAGGGTCAATTTGAAGCAACGGCGGTAAGTCAAATAGCGAAAAACAAGAAAAAACTTTGTAAATTTACATGTGTGCCCCTATAGTAGACTTTTAACTTTAGTACTGAAAATCTTACAACTGAAAATTTTTGATATTCCACTAGCCCTAACCAAACAAATAGGATGTCAATCGAAGGGTCTCGGCAAGAACTTTCTAAATATACAAAAATTTAGACTTTAAATATAAGGGCTGCCGAGTTATTCCACAAAAACCTCAAAAAATAGCAAAATGTATGTTTATATATCGAAAATTTCAAACTTCTATGTACCGGACTTATGTAAAAAGCTATTTACTAGATAGATCTAGATGAGATCTAACTAGGTTTATATAATAAGAAACTACAAAAATAAGTATTATCGAAATATTCGACAATAATCTTCAACAAAAACAAAAAATTAACAAAATTCAAACTAAATGCGATAATATCTAAGTTTTATTTGCCGGACTTCAATACAAGAGGTGTTATTAGACGGGTCTAGATGAGAGCCGTCTAAACTGTAAGAATTAAAACTTTAAGATGAGGGATTATCGAGTAAATCGACAAAAACCTCTAAAAAATTTCAAAATTTCAAGATTTAAAAAATCCTAAGTACAAATAATATTTTTTTCTTTATTTTTCAGGATTATCTTCTCCTACGGGACGCAGGAGAGCACTCAGGGTCAAATCGAAACAACGGCGGTAAGTCAAATAGCCAAAAACAAGAAAAAACTTCGTAAATTTACTCGAAATGTGTGTCCCCAAGGTAGACTTTTAACTTTAGTACTGAAAATCTTATAACTGAAAATTTTTGATATTCCACTCGCCCGAACCGGACAAATGGGGTGTCGATCGACGGGTCTCGGCGAGACCTTCCTAAATATGCAAAAATTATGATTTTTAATATAAGGGTTGCCGAGTTATTGGACAAAAACCTCAAAAAATACCAAAATGTATGTTTATATATCGAAAATTTCAAACTTCTATGTACTGGACTTATGTAAAAAGCTATTTACTAGGTAGATCTAGATAAGATCTAACTAGGTTTATATAATAAAAAACTACAAAAATAAGTATTATCGAAATATTCGACAATAACCTTCAACAAAAACAAAAAATTAACAAAATTCAAACTAAATGTGATAATATCTAAGTTTTATTTGCCGGACTTCAATAAAAGAGGTGTTATTAGACGGGTCTAGATGAGAGCCGTCTAAACTGTAAAAATGAAAACTTTAAGATGAGGGATTATCGAGTAAATCGACAAAAACCTCTAAAACTATCGAAAATGCAAGATTTAAAAAATCCTAAGTACAAATAATAAATTTTTCTTTATTTTTCAGGATTATCTTCTCCTACGGGACGCAGGAGAGCACTCAGGTTCAATTTGAAGCAACGGCGGTAAGTCAAATAGCGAAAAACAAGAAAAAACTTTGTAAATTTACTCGAAATGTGTGCCCCTATAGTAGACTTTTAACTTTAGTACTGAAAATCTTATAACTGAAAATTTTTGATATTCCACTCGCCCGAACCGGACAAATGGGTGTCGATCGACGGGTCTCGGCGAGACCTTCCTAAATATGCAAAAATTATGATTTTAAATATAAGGGTTGCCGAGTTATTCGACAAAAACCTCAAAAAATAGCAAAATGTATGTTTATATATCGAAAATTTGAAACTTCTATGTACCGGACTTATGTAAAAAGCTATTTACTAAGTAGATCTAGATGAGATCTAACTAGGTTTATATAATAAGAAACTACAAAAATAAGTATTATCGAAATATTCGACAATAACCTTCAACAAAAACAAAAAATTAACAAAATTCAAACTAAATGTGATAATATCTAAGTTTTATTTGCCGGACTTCAATAAAAGAGGTGTTATTAGACGGGTCTAGATGAGAGTCGTCTAAACTGTAAAAATGAAAACTTTAAGATGAGGGATTATCGAGTAAATCGACAAAAACCTCTAAAAATTTCGAAAATTTCAGGATTGAAAAAATCCTAAGTACAAAATAAAAAAAAAACTCTATTTTTCAGGATTATCTTCTCCTACGGGACGCAGGAGAGCACTCAGGGTCAATTTGAAGCAACGGCGGTAAGTCAAATAGCGAAAAACAAGAAAAAACTTTGTAAATTTACATGTGTGCCCCTATAGTAGACTTTTAACTTTAGTACTGAAAATCTTACAACTGAAAATTTTTGATATTCCACTAGCCCTAACCAAACAAATAGGATGTCAATCGAAGGGTCTCGGCAAGAACTTTCTAAATATACAAAAATTTAGACTTTAAATATAAGGGCTGCCGAGTTATTCCACAAAAACCTCAAAAAATAGCAAAATGTATGTTTATATATCGAAAATTTCAAACTTCTATGTACCGGACTTATGTAAAAAGCTATTTACTAGATAGATCTAGATGAGATCTAACTAGGTTTATATAATAAGAAACTACAAAAATAAGTATTATCGAAATATTCGACAATAATCTTCAACAAAAACAAAAAATTAACAAAATTCAAACTAAATGCGATAATATCTAAGTTTTATTTGCCGAACTTCAATAAAAGAGGTGTTATTAGACGGGTCTAGATGAGAGCCGTCTAAACTGTAAGAATTAAAACTTTAAGATGAGGGATTATCGAGTAAATCGACAAAAACCTCTAAAAAATTTCAAAATTTCAAGATTTAAAAAATCCTAAGTACAAATAATATTTTTTTCTTTATTTTTCAGGATTATCTTCTCCTACGGGACGCAGGAGAGCACTCAGGGTCAAATCAAAACAACGGCGGTAAGTCAAATAGCCAAAAACAAGAAAAAACTTCGTAAATTTACTCGAAATGTGTGTCCCCAAGGTAGACTTTTAACTTTAGTACTGAAAATCTTATAACTGAAAATTTTTGATATTCCACTCGCCCGAACCAAACAAATGGGATGTCGATCGACGGGTCTCGGCGAGACCTTCCTAAATATGCAAAAATTATGATTTTAAATATAAGGGTTGCCGAGTTATTCGACAAAAACCTCAAAAAATACCAAAATGTATGTTTATATATCGAAAATTTCAAACTTCTATGTACCGGACTTATGTAAAAAGCTATTTACTAGGTAGATCTAGATGAGATCTAACTAGGTTTATATAATAAGAAACTAACTGTAGTTGGCTAACACGTGTGTCTAGAATTTCTAAAAATCTTGAGTGGTTTTGTGACTTTTGGGTTTTTTCTTGTTTCTTTGTGCTGTCCTAGTGGTAAAGGTGTGTTGTTTGTGTATTATTTGTTGTAAACTAACAGTTTGGTCATGACGCGTAACAAACCTCCCGACCCGCCTGACCCTCCCGACAATCCATCCCCCGTGACTCCCCCTTTCATCCCTACTCCATTCTTTCCTGTAAACCCCTCAACTCCTACTAACCCTCTGGAGCAGTTTGTTAATGAGGTATGCAATGCAACGGAGCAAAATAACTCTCATAATTCAAGCTCACGAAAACGCCCTGTGGACGATGAGGTGAGTACTATTCACCCTCCTAAGCAAATGAGAAGTCAAATCGGACGCGATAAATACACATCTACTGACAATGGGCCCTTTATTGTTCACGTTTCCAGCGCCGAGAGCCAAATAGGCTCTGGCACATTCCTTCACCCCGTATCTTTTGGTATTTTCCTTTTCAAAAATAATATCCAAAACATCGTCAGAGAAGGCGTGAAAAAAGTAGGCAGAAACAGAGTTTCGGTTCAATTCGCATCCCCTCAGGATGCAAATTCATTTTTGATCAACCCCTTGCTAAATTCCCATAAATACATCGCGAACATCCCTACCTTCAACATTACGAGAATGGTGTAGTCTCTGGCATCCCCACCGACATGGTCGATAAGGACGTCTTAAAATTGGTAACTGTGCCGCAGGGCTGTGGGCAGATAATAAAAGTCAGGCGCCTTAACAGAAAATCATTCACTGAAGGTATATTAGAATGGAAGCCTACAGAAACCTGCGTCCTGACCTTCGATGGCCAGGTTCTGCCTAAAAGAGTTTTCTGTTGTTACAACTCCCTCCCGGTACAACAGTACATTTACCCAACTGTTCAATGTAGGAAATGCTGTAGGTTTGGACATGTGGAAACAATATGCAGGTCCAAGCCACGATGCTGCAAATGTGGTCATGACCATCCCGGCTATGGCTGTGATGTTACAGAGAGGGATGCCTGCTGTGTCCTGTGCTCCGGTGGGCACTTTGCTAACAGCAAAACTTGCCGAACAAACTTGCAAACCGAATGTGCAAAAAATTTTGTCTAAAATTACAGTAGTGGCATCTGTAGTAATATTCTTAGGTTTCACTCTATGTTTAAAAAAACCTTCTTTGCAATCATTATGACTGACTTGAAATTTAGAGCGCAATGCTGTAAATTTATATTATTTATTATCTTTATTAATTTTAACCAGATTCTGCCTATCTTCCATGACCCCTTCACAGGTTTCTCCATAGCTAAGCTCTTCTACATGTTTTACATGACTGCAATAACCGCTCAAACAAATAAAGCAGCTTACCTTTCTAAAAATTAAATTCGGGTAGTATTTCCGCCACAAAACCTGATGCACCTTATTTGTGCCCTTTAATGGCTTTAGTTTGTCTGAAGGAATTAGTAAATCTTTTTACGAAAATTTGATAATCGTTAACAATTTCTAATTTGACATTCTCCGCAGATTGTGCCACACTTGTAATGAAATCATCAATATTATCAATATCTTTGCCTTTAGCCACCGCTGCGTCTGCGACTCTTTTGACAGTACCACCTACACCATCAGCTGCTACATTACCATTTACTTAAGAGTAACGGAAAATACGGTAATTATGCAAATGGTAATTAGTATTCAAACATTTTGTTGATTAAACAGTTCTTTATAAGAATTATGACCTTTTTACCTACTTTACCTAAAATTAGTTCTTATAACCACTTAAATAAACGTATCAATGAAAAAAAATAATCACTGACTTACCATAAAAATAGGAAATGGTGATTAGACCATATTTCGACAAAACCCCTACGGCGACAAGAGATGCTTGAATATGGCGCAAAAATATCAGTCTTTGACCCGTGTAATATTCTCAGACGCCGAGCGAAGACTGGCGCAACTTGTTAAGTCAGTTAAAAGTATGAATTTTCAAATTTGAAGGTAGTAAATAAGAGCGAATATTTTTTAAACGGTAATCATAAAGTTATCTGAGGACATTTGTTAAGAGCATTTATTCTTAATAATTTATGTTCTTTAGGTAAAACAATTTGTGTATAGGGCTAAGGTAACTATCCCTTTTTAAGAATATTGGACTAAAATTACATTCTTCAAAAGGGATTTAGCTATATTTAATAAAAAGTTAACGAAAATGTAAAATGGGACATGGATGGTAATTAGAATCTGGATGCTTGAAACCAAATTTCTATGAGTTCTATAAACAAAAAATATTTCTAATAGTCTAGTTTAGATCCATAAAACTTATATTTATAAGGTAGTATCATCAAAATAACAATATTTACTCTGTAGAAGATTCTTTATCATCCGCCGCGTAATATGCACATTCTCAAAGAAATGCCCTGGGGCGAATCATCTTTGGTCACGAACAATGTCCTTTAAATACTTGATACATACTTACTTCAAGCTCTTCCAAGCTTGGATAAAATGTGGGTGCATCTAGTATGGTTTTTTTAGAGACAGTTTCGTTATACAGTTTTATTTTCGGTGATAGCTTAATAGAACTAAATACAATTTTTTTGTTTTCCTTTGGAAGCACTATTTTTTTCTTTTTGAATTGCATCGTTATCACCATATGCACCAGAGTCACAAGGAGCGTCGCCCATATTTAGGCTAAGGGTTTCTATTACCTCGTCTAGCAGACGATCGTGTTGTGACCAATTAAATTGTTTTGTAACGGCAGTTACTGGGCGTGGGATGACACTCGCACTATACCTTTTCGTTTCGTTTATCATTGATACTTTAAGGTTTATAACCAGGTGCTCATGACGCGGAATAAGATCCAGAGTCAGACTCACATTTCTATCGAACGAGCTGACGGATGCTGAATCAGACTGGCGTTCTTGCGTCTCGTTGTCTTCGACTATCCAATCAATTCTATTTTGCCTTTTAAGTAAAGTCGTAAGATGAACTAATTTCTTTATCCTTGTACAATTTTCACAGGTTTTGCATCTGCCATCAAAATCAGATTTAGATGCTTTCGCTATGTCCTCAACAGTGTGCCACAAATCTGCATTACATAGCACTGGTGTTTCTTGCTCTAGACAAGCACTCTCAAGTTGTTCGTTAAGTGCTTCTAGTTGCGTTATTATGTAAGAGACATCGCATCTAATCGACCCGTTATGTTCTTCCTCGGCCTGCATCAAATCTTCATTATTTACATGAAGTTCTTCAGGTATGTACATATTTTGCTGAGACGTAGATATGGGCGCTGTACTGATTTTAAATTAACAAAATGTTAATATGACGTCATAAACTAAAATTATAGAAGTATCTATTTAAAATCTGTTTTAACCTTAATAATTACAGTAACCACTTTGTTTAATTCAAAATGTATTAACAATTATAATAATATCGGCCATGTATTGACTTTCATTAATCTAATATGGATTTGACGTCATACTAGCACTAATATAATATTTATAATAAAGGAATATTGTTATGATAATCTTAAAAATAATATTTAATTGTAGTTATATCTTTGTCTAATTTAAAATGTATCAATTTTAGGATTTGCATATTGAAAGGTAATAAAGCAAAGCAATAATGACTTTTAAAAAAGGTTCCTTTAATATATTAAATACGAATTATTAATACAATTCGTATTTATTCCATCGAATAAATATTATAAATAAGATTAATTATTACTGCGGAATATTAATTGGACGGAAATGGGTTAATGTATAAAAGGCGAATATTGTTAGCGGTCGACACAATTTGTTGAAAACTACCCGAACTACTACATTGTATTTTCTACATTTCTTTAAATATAAAAGTTCTTGAAAGTGTGTAGTATTTCTTTATTCGACGAGATGGATTCCGAGAACCCTACTGGTGACGCCACGCCGACATAGACACAGCTGCAATAAACTTATCGTTCGGCATCGAACTGTCTATCCAGCGGCGAATTCCTTGTACGATATAGTACCCTCTCGGTTGCAAGAGCATTTGAAAAGGATAAGGTGGTGGAGTGGGGTGCCTAGGTGGACCTGTTGTAAGTTGAATATATAAAATTGATTTAATATATTTTGTCAGTTATTTTAAGCAATTTAATTAGCATTTTTATATCTTTATTTCTTTAGAGACTTTTATTAAATAATAATATGTTACACAGACTGCATGGTTGGCCGAGTGGTGTCAGCGATCGCCATGCCGCTTGCTACTGCGCCAAATGTCGTGGGTTCAAATCCCACGCGGTACCTACAACACTTTGTGTGATATCCACGAATTGTTGTCCCGAGTCTGGATGTTCTTTGTGTCCGTTTCATGTATGTTTGTAAAGTCCCCCACGACACACAAAACGGTAGCCCTATAGCTAGCCACTATAGGGTAACGGACACGCGTCCCGTACGGAAGAGGTGGTACGGGTCGCAGGCGAGGTTCGGGGGGTGTGTTCTCTGGGAGAGCACGGGGGCTTGGCCATGCTAACGGAACGAGGGCAGGTGGAACAACTGGGGATGGATGTGGATCGTTCTCCCCAGCCACAAGTCTGCAGTTCCCGATGTCGCGCATGAGTCCCAACCCAACGAACCTATACCTCTCGGGTATTCCTGGTGTCCTTAGGGACATCCCCAAAGGTGCGGGCTCCACGGAGGGTGGGAAGCTCGAGAGGTGAAATCAAAAACTACAAATACCATGGACAATAAAAGATCCAACAACCCAAAGGTGGACGGTACGGCAGCAGCCGGACCTGACGCCCAAGGAAGGCTTCCTTCCTTATCAAGAGCCTCCAGGATTGCTTCGGCAACCCAGGAGGTCAAAACCAGACAGCCTCGGGACGGCGCCACTATGGCACCGATACCGAAGGCAAAATTGACAGCGAGGGGCAGAAAGGTCACTGGTACACCAGTGACCAGGACGCCCAACGCGAAGACACCCGCGGGCCAGGTACAGGCTTCAACAAGCTCCACGAGTTTGGGCCGTACCCAGCCAGCACCCACGGTCGTTCCGGGCGAGGCTAGACCTACCAACCTGGAGCAGACTGCGGGGACGGGGTCCCAACACAACAACCCAGCCACGGACCCTAGCTTGTCCGGCTGGCAAATTGCAACAACGAGGAGAAGAAAGGGGAAAAAGGCGAAACGCTTAACGCCAACGTCCCAACCCCCATCTTCCTCATCTTGTACGGCACAAAGCAAGCCGCACAAGAATAACAAAAAGCAGCGTCGCAGGGAGAGGGCGAAGCGGCATGCTGCTTTATCTGGCGCGTCCCAGGTACCCACCCAAGGGCAGGGAACCCGTCCGCAGGGAGGGAGTGACGCGAGCGCTGAATCCTCGGCGCCGCGACACCCGCCCCCCCTAAGGGCAAAGGGACACAAACAGGACCTCAGGGTGGTAGTACCCAGGGGGGCCAGTACTCAGCCAAAAGGGCGCGACTTGACGAGACATTTTCTACGAAAGGCGAGCCAAAGAGGCGGAGGACTGGACCACCAGGGGAAACCACTCAGACTGACTACGCAAGTGCGCTTGTTAGTATCATGTTAATATTATGATTATTATTATAACTGAATACATCATATAAATATATGCAAAATATTTGTAATGAGTTTATTATTAAATTCAGAAAACCATATTGTAATTTGCAATGACGGTAGTTGATTAAAATACATGTTTGCCGTCGCCCATAAAAGCGAGTGTTCTTGCTGGATTGAGACACTTCTTGTCGAGACTTGGACCGGTGCAGAGCTCTCTAACATTTAATCGGTGGCGACCAGTAGTGTCAGTGCTGATTTCACATATAGATTTGAGAATTAAAGATAAGTATATACTATTCTGTTGTTGTTGTATGTTGTGTTAATAATACTTTCTATGTAGTTAAGATGATATTTAAATTAGTGTATAAATTATGTATTAAAATACAGATATATTATAATAAATATATGTAATACAATTTATCGTTTTTACTAGAATAAATACTTACCTTTCGTATATTCTTTTGTTTTATTAAACATTAATTTGAGTGACGGGAATATATTTAATAAATATAGGTCTACTATTATCAGAAGTGGGATTCGAAACTAACTTGATGTCTGATTAATAAATTTATTTTAAATTTTTAGATGGATCTACCTGTCTTACAAGAGCTTTTGAAGGCCATCAAAGATGCTGTGTCCGGCTCTCACCCGAAAGACAGCGACGTCGCTCTCCCAGTATTCGAACCAGCAACAAGTGACCTCGGTGCTGAATCATGGTGCAATAATATTGCAACACTGGCTAAGGAGTTCGGATGGAGCAACATCACAACCGTCGCAAAAGCTGGTAAGGCCCTTAAAGGGTCCGCTTTATTATGGTTCGAGACATGGGACCCATCTGAGGGCCGTTCATGGGAAAACTTACGATTAGAGCTAACAGCTTTATACCCAGAAAAAAAGAATCTATCAGAAAAACTTCAAAAGGCTGTATTATATATGGTGTTAGGCCGGGTGAATCTAAAATAAATGCTTTGGTACATTCGCCGGTACCAACTAATATCAAGCAAGTTCGACAGTTTATGGGTTTATCTAGTTATTTTAGGAAATTTATTCCGTATTTTGCCTCCCGCACCGCTTGTATTACAAAACTAACTAAAAGTGATCAAAAATGGGACTGGGGTCCCGAACAGGATAGAGCTAGAAAATATGTTATTGATCATCTTACTTCTAAACCTCTTTTAACGATATTTGACCCTCAACGTCCAACTGAGTTACATACTGATGTTAGTGCTATAGGTTATGGTGCGATATTGTTACAAAAAGAAAATAACGTTAACAAAGTGGTTGCTTACTATAGTAAACGAACAAGTCCGGCAGAATCTAAGTATTGCTCTTATGACCTAGAAACGTTAGCTATATTTAATGCTCTTAAGCATTTCCGAGTATATCTTCTTGGTATTAAATTTACTATAGTTACTGACTGTAATGCAATAAAATCAACAATGACAAAGAAAGTTTTTTTTTTTTTTTTTTATTTATACTTTATGCACATTATAGTAACAAAGGTGAACTTAATGCCGTAGGCATTTTCTACCAGTCGACCTTAGGGCGATGCAGAGCCAAACAAGGTAGATGCACAAACTAAAAATTTATACCGACTTCTCAACAAGGAATTCACCAATTAATAATAAATTTCTCATCGAGAAATCAACAAGATTAAGAATAATAAATTAAACAATAATTAGTAATAATTTATATAGATACACATAACATATACGTATTAAATACTTATACATACATAGGTACTAATATATATATATATATATATATATACATGTATACACACAAACATATAATACATACATAATATAAATTCTAAAAGGGGAGAGAGTATGATGAAATCAGCGTGGATCCGATAGGGTGCTCAAGAAATGTCTCTGCAACAAGTGTTTAAAATTTTGTTTAGTTTTAGCCATCCTGATCGTGAGAGGGAGCTCGTTCCATAGTAGGACAGCTTGTATGAAGAAGGTTGAGTGTAAAAACTCAGAGCGGTGAGTGGGACATTGTAGAAGCAAGTTGTTGGAAGACCTAAGGTTCCTATCGTGGTTTGAACCTAGATAATGAAATTGAGTAGTTAGGTAGGAAGGAGAGCTTGAAGAGAAGAGTAAAGAATAAAGGGTAGTTAATGCCCGTATATGTCTACGTTGGCGAATTGGAAGCCACTTCAAATAAGACCGATACTCGGACACGTGATCATATTTCCGTAAGTTGAAAACGAATCGAATGCAATTGTTGAGAAGACGGTCGAGCTTATTGAGCAGATCTGCATTCAGGTCAAAGTAGCACACGTCACCATAGTCGATTATTGGGAATATTAGGGTCTGGACAAGCATTACCTTAGTTTTCATTGGCAGAAAGTTTTTAAGCCTATAGAGAGTTCGTAACGAGCCCGTGACTTTCTGGCACACAGATGCAACTTGTTTTTGCCAGCTGAGTGTTGTATCGATGTACAATCCGAGGTCCTTCACATTTTCACAGTATGGGATAACCATACCATCGTAGGTAAGTGGTGGAAGCGAAGCAAAGTCTAACTGGCTCATGCGACGGTTACTTCCGATGATGATACCCTGACATTTATTTGGATTTACCGATACGCCAAACATATCGGACCAGTGTTTAATGGCTCCCAGGTCACTGTTTACGATCGAGATCGCGGACGATACATCGCACAAATCAGTTTGATAATATAATTGCAAGTCATCAGCATACAGATGATAGGAACACCGAAGTCTTAACGTGATGAGATTAATGAATATTGAAAAGAGAAGAGGTGAAAGAATACCGCCTTGGGGGACGCCAGCATGGAGATGGCACCAGCTAGAGGAACAATCTTCCATCTTCACTGACTGCTGACGATCCCGAAGGTAAGAGGAGAACCAGTCCAGCGCTTCTTGAGAGACTGAGAAATTGGATAGGACAGCGAGAAGGAGTTCATGACTGACAGTGTTGAAGGCATTGGAGAAATCAATCAGTACCACGGTGGTAACCTTGGCATTCTCCATTCCCGCCTTAACATCACCAGTCACTTTAAGAAGGGCAGAAACTGTGCTGTGGCCTGGTCGAAATCCAGACTGAAGAGGACTGAGTAAGTTGTTACAATATATGAAGCGAGAGAACTGTTTGTGGACACAGGCTTCTAGCACTTTGGAGAGAAAAGGAAGAATAGAAATAGGACGAAAATGACTGGGAAGAGACGGATTAGGAATTTTAGGCAATGGGCGTACATACGCTTTACGCCACAGAGAAGGAAATGTGCCGGACACAAGGGAGAAGTTAATAATATGGGAAATAGCAGGGAGGAGGTGAACTATTAATGTGGTGATCATTCTCCGGCTAATTCCATCACAACCAACCGCTTGGGATTTGATGGATAGGATTACTTTCTCAATTTCTCCTTCCGCGACTGGAGCAAAGTGAAAAGGGCTTGAGTTAGAGCGCGGTAGACTATTAATGTAGTTAAGGGTATTATGTTCAGACAGACTGTCCATATTAAAAGATGTAGTAAAATGTTGATTCAGGGAATCGAGACTTACTGATTGTGGAAAGTCTACATGCCGCGATCTGCCGACACCAAGAGTTCCAAGGAACTTCCAGACGTCGGCAGGAGAAGAAGAAGAAATATTATCTAGAATATGGCGGCGTTTAGCGTTCCGTATCATCTGGTTACACCGATTTCTTGCAGTCCTATACAGTTGGCAGTTGACTTCTACACGGTCCCTCTTAAAAGTTCTAAAAGCTCGATTTCGGTGTTTCATGGCCGTCCGTATATCCCTGGTCATCCAGGGCGCTGGCGGTCGTTTAACCCTAACCTTTTTAATTGGAGCGTGAGTGTCATATAACTTAGTGACTAGTTCGTTGAATATGTTTACCTTGTCATCTATGGAAGAACAGTCGATCAAGGGTGTCCAGTCAATACATGAAGCATCACCACTCAATTCATCGATGTTCATTCTCCTAAAGCAACGCCTGTATAGTATTTCGGGTTTGGGTTTAGAGGGTTTGAGGATATAGGAGAGGAAAATTAGGTCATGATGTGAGAATCCGGGAGCATCTAGTTGCCCATGAGAGGAAACAAGGGAAGGATTGGAGGCGATGATTAGGTCGAGCCAAGTGTCCTCGCCGTTATTGTTGTGATGAGTGGCATGTAGTGGCAGAACATTAAGGCTGACCGACTCAAGAAGGAGTTGGAGTTTACAGGAACGACGGGAGGTTTGATCTAGGAGATTGGTATTAAAATCACCCATGATGACGTGATGAGCATACTCTGTACCCAAGGATTCAAGGACTGATTCGAATTCAGTGAAATAGTCAACAGAAGGGGGACAATAGGTAACACCAAGGACAGTTTTAACGCCCCCGACACAAACCTCTAAGAATAAGTACTCAGCAGCGGCAGCAGAAGAGGAAGATGAAATAATTTTATGAGAAAAATCACTGCGTAGGTAAATAGCCACGCCGCCCCCTCTTCCCTCCATCCGGTCATTTCGGATAAGGATAAAGCCAGGGAGCGAGTAAGAGGTAGATAAAAGATGTGGTTTGAGCCAAGTCTCAGAAACCAGGACGGCATGAACATTAACATCACTGAACGCCTCGTACAAATCAGAATAGTGGCTAGGAACACTTTGGGCGTTTAAATGACATACGTTAAATAGATGATTATTAATAAAATTAAATTTATTGCGTAGAACACGACCGAGAGTATCTGATAAGGAGGAGAAGCTTTCATCGCTTAAGCCGATCTCGGACCCACATGCAGAACCATAACATTCACTATCTGATGACATACATATAAATAAACTATAAATATATAATAAAATAAAAGTTAGGAGAATAAAACTTATTAATAAAACAGAATATATTAAAATATATGTGTATACCTATCAATGTGCAAATATTCTGGTACACCGTTTGTATCTCTGCACCACCCGCCAGCTTACATCACTAGAAAAAGAAAAAAAAAATATATGAGAAAATTAAACAGAAAACTAAACAGGATACATTTTATAAAAGTACTCAACACGAATGCAAAACAATATTTATGGTGCAGCGTATCCGAACTGTAATGAGTAAAATGAGTGAACGATTGCATCTTTAATCTATGATATCACTCATAATGCACCGCACACAATTGCTATATAAGTTACATAAAAACAGAGAGGGTATATTAATATTTTGTCGTTTCAATCAAAACAAAGGTGCAGAAATCAACACAATTTGTGATAGTGTGTTACATAAATTTAGATATGAGTTTTGTTTACATGGAGATTTTAGGATTAAAATTGTTAAAATAAAGAAGAAAAAATAAATAAAATGAACTGAAATACCTAAAACAGAAAACTTGAATAACTATTTTAGTTGTTTACGAGACCTGATATCTCCCGCGGATCGGTCACTGGGACCCGCGGAAGCCGATTGTGGCTTTGGGTACTTCGTCAGTAGCGGGTTCAACTCGTCGATGGTCGTGACTTTATGTCTGATACCACCTGGGACCTTGATAACTATGGTGCCATTCTGAGTCCAGCTAGCAGAGACCCCAAAATGAATCCTAGCCTTGGCGAAGATGGATTGCCTGGTTTTTGTGAGGAACTCCTTAACACTGATAGAAGAACCCTTAAGCCCTGATTTCGCATTCCATACCGATGATCTGTCGTCCACACTTGAAAACTTTACTAATATAGGCCGCCGACGCTCCCCACTCGCCGCTCCAAGTCGGTGGCAGAGCACGATAGATGAAGCAGTTATGCTCTTGAGGCTTAAGTGGTTGTTGATGATTTGCAGCGCGACAGCCTTGCAGTCCTCCTTTTGAGCCTCTTCGACACCCAAAAAAATTAGTGACTTACGTCGCTGTCTGGTTTCTATGTCGTCGATCTGTCTGGAGCACTCGCCTATCTGCTTCCGGAGCAAGCCTAGCATCGAGAAGATCAGCTCTCGAAAGCATCGAAATTCCTCCGCCACCTTAGCCACGGTGTCTTTGGCGGGACCAGCACCCTGAATCTGAGACTCAAGGTCTGACATCTTCCTCATAAAAGTGTCTTCAAGTGTCCTCTGCGCCGATATTATATCACTGATTTGTGACATTCTTCAATATATTTAAGATACTCGTAGTTGTTGTTTAGCACTGTAAAGCGATGCGCTGGCAGGTGGTATGTATCAATTGTCCAATTATTACATTAAATATGTTGCGAACGTGAGTACCAGTAATTTAACTATATTTACTTGTCCCAAGATAAAGAATTGAGTCAAATGTATAATAAATTGTAATTAATTTTTAATTCCGAAATTTACGACACGTCTATATTTTTCTACACCTACCGCCGAAAAAAAAAGAAAAAAAAAAAAAATTAAAACCTAGAGTAGCACGATGGTGGACCTTTATGCAGGATTTCCAGTTTAATATTCAGTATAAAAAGGGTAAATACATCAGTCACGTAGATTACTTAAGTCGCAATCCTATTTCTTCTAAAGGACGCCACCGCTGTCTGCCACAAATTAATTTCATTGAATCTGATAATGTAAGTCCCGAATCTTGGCTTAAAATTGCACAGACCAACGATCTTGAAACCCAGAATCTAATTTCGCAACTGCAAACAGGTAATTTAGATAGCAACCAATATTTAATAAAAAATAATCTATTGCATTATAAAACCGGTCCTGATACCGAGCCGAGGTTGTTTGTACCAAAAGGGTGTAGGTTAAATATTTTGAAACTGTTCCACGATCAAAACTGTCATGTGGGATTCGATAAAGTTGCACATAAAATTCGACAATATTTTTGGTTTCCTGGGATGGCAGCTTTTATATACAAATATATTTATCATTGTTTAACGTGTATAGAAAAAAAGGGACATTCTGGCCCTAAACAAGGATTATTACACCCGATAGATAAAGTTGCTATACCATTCCATACCATACATTTGGACTGCACAGGGCCTTTTACGACAACCACAGAAGGTTTTAAGCATATTTTATTGTTTGTTGATGGTTTTACAAAATTTTGTTTATTGAAACCTCTCAAATCGTTAACCGCCACAGAATTAACACCAGTCATTCGAGAGACTGTCACACTATTTGGTACACCATCATTAGTAATAACAGATCGTGGTACAAATTTTAGCTCGAATCAAATCCAATCTCTTTTTAGAGAACTAAACATCAATCACCACATGATAGCAACAGGTACACCTAGAGGTAATGGTCAGGTCGAACGTTACGTAGCAACGATAGTCAGTATGTTGAGTACTATGTGTAGTGACTCGTCAGAGTGGCCGATCGTATTAACAAAGGTACAGCAGTCAATATTTATTTATTTATTTATTTATTTATTTAAATCTTTATGCACAAAAGTGGCAAAGGCGGACTTAATGCCAAAGGCATTTTCTGCCAGTCGACCTTAGGGTGATGCAGAGCTAGCCATGGTAGATGCACAGAAATAACTGTAATTGAAAAATAGAAAAGAAAAAATATAAATATACATACATACATTAAGTAATAGTGATACTGATTCTAATATAATAAATAAATGTTTATATACATATTTTTACAATTATACATATATAAATATACATAATATAAAATTTAGAAAGGGAGAGTATGAAATTAAGGTGGTTCTGACAGTGCGTTTAGAAAATGTTTCCGCAACATATATTTGAAAGCTTGCCGTGCTTTTGCCATTCTGATCTCAAGAGGGAGTGCGTTCCAAAGCAGGACAGACTGTATGAGGAAAGTAGAGTGTACAAAGTCAGAGCTGTGTGTGGGACAGTGAAGTAGTAGGTTGTTTGAAGACCTGAGGTTCTTAGCGTGGTTTGCACCTAAATATTGTAGTTGTGTAGTTAAGTAGGAAGGAGAATTTGGAGAGAACTGTATAGAGTATAGGGTAGTCAATGCACGTATCTGCCTACGTGTGCGAATAGGAAACCAATTCAAAATGGTGCGATACTGAGATACGTGATCATATTTGCGTAAATTGAAAACGAATCGAATGCAATTGTTGAGAAGACGGTCGAGCTTATTGAGCAGATCTGCATTCAGGTCAAAGTAACACATATCACCATAGTCAATTATTGGGAATATTAGGGTCTGAACAAGCATTACCTTAGTTTTTGATGGAAGGAAGTTCTTCAGTCTGTGGAGGACCCGCAACGAGCCTGTGACTTTTTGACACACGGATGCAACTTGTTTTTTCCAGCTGAGAGTCGTGTCAATGTACAATCCGAGGTCCTTCACACTTTCACAATATGTAATAACTATGCCATTGTACGTAATTGGTGGAAGTAAAGCAAGGTTGAGCTGGCTGATATTACGATTGCTACCAATGATTATAGCCTGACATTTGTTTGGATTAACTGCTACACCAAACATATCGGACCAGTGTTTAATAGCTGCCAGGTCACTATTTACAATAGAAATCGCGGACGATACATTGCACAACTCTGTTTGATAGTATAACTGCAAGTCATCAGCGTATAGATGATAGGAACACTGAAGCTTTAGGGTAATAATGTTAATGAAAATGGAAAATAGGAGAGGTGAGAGAATACCGCCTTGAGGGACGCCAGCAGCAAGACCACACCAATCAGAGGAAGAATCCTCCACACTAACTGATTGCTGACGATCCCGAAGGTATGAGGAAAACCAGTCCAGTGCTTCTAGAGAGACTGAAAAATGGGATAGGACAGCAAGGAGGAGTTCGTGACTGACGGTATCGAAGGCGTTGGAAAAATCAATCAGTACTGTGGTAGTAACTTTAGTATTCTCCATCCCCGTCTTAATATCACCAGTCACTTTAAGAAGGGCAGAAACCGTGCTATGACCTGGTCGAAAACCTGACTGAAAAGGACTGAGTAAGTTGTTACTATAAATAAATTTGGAAAACTGTTTATGGACACAGGCTTCTAGCACTTTCGAGAGGAAGGGAAGGATAGAGATTGGACGAAAGTGAGTGGGAAGAGACGGATTCAGGATTTTAGGTAACGGACGCACATATGCTTTCCTCCATAGACAAGGGAATGTGCAAGACATGAGAGAGAAGTTAACAATATGTGAGATAGCGGGAAGGAGATATATGAGTAATGTGATAATCATTCTACGACTAATGCCATCATAACCCACAGCTTGGGATTTGATAGACACAATGATCTTCCTAATCTCTCCCTCAGCTACTGGACTGAAATGAAAAGAGTTTAACTTGGGACGCGGTAGACTATTGACGTATTTACGGGTATTTTGTTCAGTTAGACTGTCCAATGTGAAAGAGGTGGTAAAATGTTGGTTTAGGGAATCTAGGCTTACGGATTGCGGAAAGTCTACATGTCGCGATCTGCCGATACCAAGTGTTCCAAGGAACTTCCAGATATCGGCAGGAGAGGAGCAGGAGATATTTTCGAAAATGTGGCGGCGTTTGGCGTTCCGTATCATCTGATTACACTGATTTCTCGCAGACTTGTACAGCTGCCAGTTGACTTCGACACGGTTCCGCTTGTAAGTACTAAAAGCCCTGTTTCGACGTCTCATCGCCAACAGTATATCCCTTGTCATCCAAGGAGCTGGTGGTCGTTTTAACCTAACTTTTTTAACCGGTGCATGAGTATCGTATAGGTTAATTACTGTTTGGTTGAATATGTGCACCTTTTCATCGACAGAATTAGAGTTGATCAAAGGGCTCCAGTTAATGTGTGCTGCATCATCGCTTAATTTATTGACATCCATACGTCTAAAGCAACGCCTGTACAGAATTCTAGGTTTGGGTTTTGGAGGTTTAAGAATGTAGGATATAAAGATTAGGTCGTGATGTGAGAATCCTGGAGCGTCAAGTTGACCATGAGAGGAAACAAAGGAAGGGTTGGAAGTGATAATCAAGTCAAGCCAAGTGTCCTCGCCGATATTATTGTGGTGAGTCGCATGTAATGGTAGAACACTAAAACTAACTGATTCAAGGAGGAGTTGGAGTTTACGGGATCGATTGGAGTTATGGGCTAGGAGATTGGTATTGAAATCACCCATGATGATATGATGAACGTACTCTGCACCCAAGGATTCAAGAACTGTTTCAAAATCAGTGAAATAATCAATAGAAGGGGGACAATAAACAACACCAAGTACGACCTTGGCGCCTTCAACACAAACCTCCAAGAATATGTATTCGGCAGAAGCGTCATAATTAGAAGAGGAAGAATATATAATCCTATAGGAAAGGTCGCCTCGCAAGTAAATAGCCACCCCACCTCCCCCCTTTCCTATCCGGTCATTACGGATTAGGATAAAACCGGGTAGTGAGTAAGCCGTGGAGAGAAGATGCGGTTTGAGCCAAGTCTCAGAGATCAGCACGGCATGAATATTAACATCATGAACCGCCTCGTACAAGTCGCTAAAGTGGCTCGCAATACTTTGGGCATTTAGGTGATACACATTAAATAACTGTCTATTTTTGTTATTATTAAATTTGTTACGTAGAACACCACCAAGAGTATCCGTAGTGGAACAGAAGCTTTCCTCACTTAAAGACGTTTCAGATTCACAGGCAGAAACAAAAGATTCACTATTTGATGACATAATTACTAATAAACTGTAAATATAAATACAAATTAAACAAATAAAGTTAAATATATAAATACTAAGTAAATTATGGACAGATTTTCTGGTATACCGATTATATCTCTGCACCACCCGCCAGCTTACATCACTAGAAAAACTTAGAATAAAAAATAAAAATGTTTAAAAATAACAATTGAAAAAAAAAAACAGTTTAAGGTAGCGTAAAGAGAATGTCAGCACAATCATAAACCCTCCTTGTAAACATCATTAAGCGCAGTGTATCCGAACAGACATGACCGAGGTGAGTGAATGGTTTTTCCTATTATCTATGACACTTTAGTCCTCAATCTCACAAACGTCAAATCAAAAATAAACAAAGAAATATTTAATAGATCACGAAATTGTTGGATATAAATCTACGTAAATTAATATTATGAAAAGTTGAGTACACAAAATTGACTAAGAATGTTGCATATAGGGAGTAACAAGACATATATAAATGGTGTATGTTTCTAGGTGTTGAGTGGAAGTTAAATTTAATATATTTACAAAACCTGACATCTTAAGCTGACTGATCACTGGGCCTTGAGGAAGTCGTTTGCGCTTTTGGATATTTTATCAGCAGCGGATTCAGCTCGTCGATAGTCACAATCTTGTGTCGGATACCACCAGGGACTTTGATCACTATGGTACCGTCTTGAGTCCAGCAAGCAGATATCCCAAAATGTAGCCTGGCTCTGGCGAACACAGCTTGCCTGTTCTTTGTTAGGAACTCTTTGATGGCCATAGAGGATCCCTTTAGTGCTGACTTAGCCCTCCACACTGACGTTCTGTCATCCACACTTGAAAATTTAATGAGAATAGGCCGCGGACGGTTCCTATTCGACACTCCAAGTCTGTGACAGACTTTGACAGAGGAAGCCTGCACATCCTTGAGACCCAACCTGCCGCGGATGATTTGAAGAGCGACCTCCCCGCAGTCCTCCTTCTCAGCTTCCTCAACACCCAAGAAGATAAGAGACTTACGCCTCTGCCTTGTTTCCATGATGTCAAGCTGTCTAGAGCACTCGCCTATTTGTTTTCGGAGTAGGCCCAACATGGAGAAGATCAACTCCCGGAATGTTCGGAATTCTTCTGCAATCTTGGCCACAGTATCTTTGGCAGGACCAGCACTTTGGATTTGTGCCTCAAGATCAGACATTCTCCTTGCGAACGTCTCCTCCAGGGTCTTCTGCGCCGACAATATATCACTCACTTGTGACATTCTCGATGATGATTGTTTAAAAATAAACTGAATTTTCAATCACTGTAAGGCGATGCACTGGCAGGTGGTGTGTATTAGTGGATTATTGTCACATTAAATGTTCATCAAATGTGAGCACCACAGTACAAAAATCAACTGGTTTCTCCCCATTACGATTACTAATTGGTGTAGAAGCAAATATACCCATAGTGCAATCTCATTAAACGAAGTCATTAACGAGGAAGACTTGCACCCCAATATTGACGTACAAGCTGATCGTGAACTAGCGAAAGAGAGGCTAGCAAGAGTCGCAGAAAAATTTAAGCAACGATTTGATTACGTTAGGAGGAATAATAAAAATTACAATATAGGTGATTTGGTCTATGTTAGTCAAGATCATAGGCGTAATGATAAATTAAAAATTAGATTTAAAGGTCCTTACGAAATTCTGTCAGTCCTTCCCAATGATCGCTACACTCTCAAAGGTCAAGGTAACGTGAGAAATATAATTGTGGCAAAAGAAAAATTACGTTTTTGGCCAGGAGAACAGAGAGATTGAAACATTGCTATTGAACATGATATGTAGGTATATATATGTAAACTTTGTGTCTGATAAATTGTAAGTATAGATTAATTATGTAGGTACTATTTACAATTAGTGTATTATTTATAGATCAATTTCTAAATATTTGATGATTATTTATTGTACAATGTTTTCATTAGTATGATCACCGCTGGTCGGCCTTCTATTTGGTGTCAATTATCTCACCGGCAGCGGATGAATGTGATTGGCATGTCTATGTAGTTGGCAATTTAATATTAAATCTGCTGGTCGGCCTTCTATTTGGTGTCGATTATCTCACTACCAGCGGGTGAATGTGATCGACATGTCTATGTAGTTGGCAATTTAATAATAAATCCGCTGGTCGGCCTTCTATTTGGTGTCAGCTATCTCACCAGCAGCGGGTGAATGTGGCTGGCATGTCTATGTAGTTGGCAAATATTCGCTGTTACCTATTTGTTTGGTGGTGGTCTATCTCAATGACAGCGCATTGAATGGGACCACCATGTCTATGCAAATAGATGAAAAGAAAAATGACTTGGAAATGAAAACATTGACGAAATTTTCAATATGTAATAAAGAATATCATTTTGATTGATTGGGTAATTACCTAATTGTAAGTACTTCGAGGACGAAGCACTGTCAGTATGGCCGTGTTAGTATCATGTTAATATTATGATTATTATTATAACTGAATACATCATATAAATATATGCAAAATATTTGTAATGAGTTTATTATTAAATTCAGAAAACCATATTGTAATTTGCAATGACGGTAGTTGATTAAAATACATGTTTGCCGTCGCCCATAAAAACGAGTGTTCTTGCTGGATTGAGACACTTCTTGTCGAGACTTGGACCGGTGCAGAGCTCTCTAACATTTAATCGGTGGCGACCAGTAGTGTCAGTGCTGATTTCACATATAGATTTGAGAATTAAAGATAAGTATATACTATTCTGTTGTTGTTGTATGTTGTGTTAATAATACTTTCTATGTAGTTAAGATGATATTTAAATTAGTGTATAAATTATGTATTAAAATACAGATATATTATAATAAATATATGTAATACAATTTATCGTTTTTACTAGAATAAATACTTACCTTTCGTATATTCTTTTGTTTTATTAAACATTAATTTGAGTGACGGGAATATATTTAATAAATATAGGTCTACTATTACGCTCAAGGCGGACCTGATGGCGGCGATTACCACCGTCAATACGGAAAACCTCAGCCAGAGTCAGTCTGATGAGGTCCAAAAACGCATTGTGGAACTACTGTTCGAGGAGTCGACGAAGCCGGGCAGTAGTACCTCAGAGGGCCCAGGCGTTTCGGGGTAGGCCAATATTGGCCGACGGATCCCTGAGGCTCTGGTGCGAGAAACAGCCTACGCTGGAATGGCTAAAGCGCAGTGTGGCCACTATCACTCTCTCCACCGGGGAGAAGCTAGTGGTAAAGCGCCTGGGCGAGGTGGCTAAGCGGGTCCGCTGTGGCATCTTGCTCCCTGGGGTCCACGAGGACCACAGAAAGGTAGCACACATGCTGCGTTTTCAAAACAGATGGGCAGACATCGAAAGATGGCTCCTCATCAAAATGGACAAACAAACGACAGACACGTTTGCAATGGTTAGCATCCCGGAGACGGTGGTGAAGCCCCTGGTCGAGCGCGGCCGCCGACTCAGCTTCATGCTGGGTACGGTGTACGTCAAGTTCCTGGGGCCCAGCGGCAAGTTTGTGGAACATCCACCAGCCGAAGCCGTCTCCAGGGATGCAGATAACACCGTTCACACCCCACCGATGGTCACTGCGGAGGGGGCAAAGGATGCCGTTGACGCAGTCGCGGCACCTAAGCCCCAAACTCCGGTGCGGTCCGTTCCCGCCTCCGACGTGATGGAAGAAGACTCTCTTCTTCGTGACCGTAAGGATGGTGGGGACGACTGCGCGGAGGAGCTCCGTAAACTGACCATCCAAAGGGAAGGCGGAAACGAGAGTGAGGACACAGCAGCGGAGATATCTAACTCCAATGGCGCTGTCTTCTTCCTCTGAAACCAACATCCTTCAGGCAAACCTCCACCACAGTATAACCGCGACGGCTCAGATCCGGAAGTGGCTGGAGGTAAACAAAACAGCCATCATACTGATCCAGGAGCCGTGGGTCAGGAATGGCAAAGTCTGCGGACTCCGTAACTTAGGAGGTAAGGTTACTTTCACTTATTGCATACAAAACGGCAATTTCATAGGTAAAGACCTAATATAATTTAAAAAAGTATTTGTTTTCTATGGTAATAGATATTTAAAAAATAACATTGTACCTTGACTTATCGAGTAAAGATAGTGCCTATCCTTTCAAGTTGACTATTTGCCATTTCGATTCAATGTATTTTCTTTACTGTTTTGAATAATTATCTTCCATAACTTGTGTGACTTGGTTACTATACGGCCGAAGTATCCGTATACGATACATGATACATAGTTTCTTATTAAAAACAAAGTAAGTAGGTACTATACGGCCGACGTATCTTGGCGATTCCGAACTTCGCCCCCGAATTTATTTAAATTGTACTAATTAGTCACTGTATTAGGGTAATTTCATATGTAACTGTTTTCTTCACGAGTGTACATGAGCAAAATCTACTACCTTAGGGACACACATTTCGAGTAAATTTACGAAGTTTTTTCTTGTTTTTCGCTATTTGACTTACCGCCGTTGCTTCAAATTGACCCTGAGTGCTCTCCTGCGTCCCGTAGGAGAAGATAATCCTGAAAAATAGAGAATTTTTTATTTTGTACTTAAGATTTTTTAAATCCTGAAATTTTCGAAATTTTTAGAGGTTTTTGTCGATTTACTCGATAATCCCTCATCTTAAAGCTTTCATTTTTACAGTTTAGACGGCTCTCATCTAGACCAGACGGGTCTCACCTCTTTTATTGAAGTCCGGCAAATAAAACTTAGATATTATCACATTTAGTTAGAATTTTGTTAATTTTTTGTTTTTGTTGAAGGTTATTGTCGAATATTTCGATAATACTTATTTTTGTAGTTTCTTATACACTCTTTTGCAAAAAAAACGGGCACTTAAGCAAAGAACTATTTTATAGTTACTATTAGTTTGTTTGACAATTTTAGGTATTGTTATCCTCAGAATTTCATAAATTAATTAGGAAGGAATAGGTATCATCAGTTTTATCATAACATTTTGATTAAATTATTGAGAAATAATGTTTAAGCTCAAAACACTATTATTGTACCTGCTCGCTAAATAAAAATGAAACGCGTTAATTTCTTTGTTTTTCTTGAATACATTAAAAGCAGATAAAAGTTTAGTGTTGAATGTGACCCCCTCTTGCTGAAATCACGGCTTGCATTCGTCTGGGCATGCTAGCGAGTATATCTTTTATGGTTTCTTGGGGAATACGTTCCCACTCCGCGGTAATCACATTCTTTAGCTCTCTGATGGTCTGCGGAGCCGGCTGCACTGATCTCACTCGTCGCTTCAGAACGTCCCAGACATGCTCTATGGGATTGAGGTCCGGACTTCTAGCTGGCCAGTCCAAACGACGAATTCTGACTTCTAGCATATACGCTTCCACATCGTCAGACCGGTGGGCGCGAGCGTTGTCGTCCATAAAAAATGTTTTCGCCAAGAGCGGTTAAAGCGGGTTGTGCATAAGGAATTAGAACTTCCGTTATGTATCGGTGTCTAGTCAGTGTACCGTTTTCGATGAAGACTAACTCCGTACGATCCATGGAATTTATTCCTGCCCAAAACATAACAGAGCCCCTCCATAAGGTGTGATTTCTTCAAAACATGCCTCTGCAAAGCGTTCTCCTCGTCTACGTAGCACTCACCGACGTCGGTCTTCACCATGCAGAGATATCCTGGCTTCATCGGAGAACAATATCCTATCCCAGTCTTCATGAGTCCATGACACACAATTTCGAGCGAAGCTAAGCCTGGCAACTCGATGTCCGCGGAGTAATTTAGGGCCGCGTGCCGGGCGATGACTGTGTATATTAGCAGCGAGAAGCCTCCTCCTGACCGTCCATAGACTAATTTGCTCATTTCTTACTTCTTCGAGGCTGTTCTTGAGGTCCACATAAGAAGATTTGCGATTTCTCAACGCTTGACTAACTAGAAAACGATTATCCCGTGGTTCGGTACATGTCTTTCTGTCAGAACCAGGCCTTCTATTGATGGAACCGGTCTCTTGACAGCGCTGCCAGGTCCTTTGAACTGTCGACCGACTCACATTTAGCCTCTGAGCCACGAACAACAGTCAGTGAGTATGTCAATTTGTGGTAGGAATAAACTGAAAAAATATGTCAAAATAAATAGGTATATTAAAATAACACAAAAGTTAATCAAAAATCAAAAAATTGTATCTAAGTGTGTGAAATCTAGTAGGGAAAAGTTAGAGTTACTTGATGATTTAGAATTACTTACATTGAAGTTAGATAATAGCAGAAAAAAGTATGAAGCTGACACACAGGCCTTAGAATTGAGAATTAATCATTTAACTGAATCGTTAAAGTCAACACAAATTAAATATAATTTATCACTAAATGAGATTAAAGAGTATACGGAGGCCATGGATGACCTCTTAAAATTAAGTAATGATAACACAGAGCGATTTGATTCACTAGTTAACAATCATTCATGCCAGTGCGCTCGCTTTAGTCCTCCACAGCCTGTGTGTGCTCCCGCGGTTTGCTATGACAATGCTAAGACCTTGTGTGATAGCTCATCTACCAGTGTTAGGAAAGTGCAGTTATTAGGGGCATCAATTGATGTAACATGTTGTGCATCAGGTGGTGCACAAAGTACTATTATGTTTAGTGATACTATTGGAAAACATATGGGCTCAAAATTGAATTCTCTTGTTAAGGGACAGTCAGTTGTTAACTATTGCTTACCATTTGCAACTTATGATATTATTATGAAAAGAATCCAAAATTATAACTTTAGGTCTTGTAAGAATCTCATTATTTTAGTGGAAAATAGGGGTGATGTTAGCAAAAAAGTTTTAATAGATTACTTTGATTATCTATTATCCTTAAACTTGAGTAGTCTAATTTTGTTTACATTCCCCTACTCTAGGAGATTCTCTGACGCGGAAAATAATCTTAGATATAAGCTGAACAATGTACTACACACTATTAGTACATATCATGATTGTGTGCATGTAATAGACGCTAACAGTTTTGTTAGCAGGCACTTATATTCGACAAAAGGTAGCTATTACCTTTCTGATAGTTTTAAGAGACAGATAGCATTATCGCTATCCTATTTTATTGATATCATTGCCAGGAACTTGGCAACTAACAGATCTGCTTCTATTGAGCAGAACAATGACAACCCATGCACTGATATGGTATCAGACCATAGTTTAGGTCATGAGGTGATTAGATGTAGTGTTGATACATCAAATAATTTAAACTAGGACTTAGGACAAAGGATAGGCAGGCCAGTAGTATTAGGTTATTTCTTCAAAATTTCCAGGGCTTATCCGGCAAAGAACTTGAGTTAGATTTGTTTTTAATAGAACATAAGGTACAGATTATGTGTATCACTGAACATTGGTTAAGGAATCACGAGTCATTGTATATTAATGCCAATTATTTAGTTATGAGTGCATTTAATAGGAAGAAAGCCATACATGGTGGATCGATGATAATTGTTAATAAGACACTAAAATGTAAGGAACGAAGAGACATTGTGAAGTTATTTATTGAACGCACTGCTGAACTGTCTTGCATTGAGTTAAAGCATTATATTATAGTATGTGTGTATAGACCTCCACACAGTGATATTACTATATTTGAGACAGTTATGGAAGATGTTTTAAGGCGTTTGAGTACTGGTAATAGGAATTTAGTTGTATGTGGCGATTTTAATGTGGACCTACTTCAGCAGTCAGTGGGCTGCACTAGGTTAATAAGCTTATTCAAATCATTTAATCTGGAGCACGTATTCTTTGAGCCAACCAGAATTACATCACATTCTGCAACATGTCTAGATAATGTATTTAGCAACTGTGAATATCTTAGTAAAGCAATATTTAGTCACTTGAGATCTGACCACTGTGGGCAAATGGTCATTTATCCCACAGATGAAGTAGTTAAAGCAACGAAAATCACATGCAGGCCGATGACTTCTAACCGCCTGCAATGCTTTAATGAAAATATTGCAGATAAGGTTACCAACATAGATTTAAGTGAGGATAATCCGGATGTCTTATACGGGAATTTATTTCATTTAATTAAACTAGAATATGATTTAATTTTCAAAGAGAAAACTTTCACTAAAAATGTGAATACTAGATTCTGTGACTGGGCAACTCCTGGAATTTACAAAAGTAGAGATAATATGTATGAACTATATGGCATGAAACAGTATAATTTTGATCCTGTTTTTGTACAATATGTTAGAAATTATTCCAAAATATTTGAAAAGGTTTGTTTGGTAGTAACAAAATTAAACAGTCTGATAATAAAATAAAAACTACTTGGACTGTAATAAATACTGAATCAGGGCGGTCTAAACCGCAGGATGATAGGTTAGAATTAGTTGTTAACAACAATATTATTAAAGATAATCGGGGTTTGGCTGAAACTTTTAACAATTATTTTGCAAAGATACCAGTTGATACTACCAGTTCTTTGGATTCCTGCTCAGTCACAGCTGAATCCTTGGCCAGGGGCAGCGTGAAAGAGTGTGATGTCATGTTCAAGTTTCAGTTTATAAGCCCTAATGATGTGGTGAAAACTTTCAAGTCGCTCAATTCAAAGAAATCAACCGACTTGTGGGGTATTTCTGTCAAATTATTGCAAAATATAATTATTGATATAGCACTACATTTAGCTGTAATATTTAATAAGTGTGTAGAAAATGGTGTATTTCCGGATTTAATGAAACATAGTAAGTTGATACCATTATTTAAGAGTGGGTCTAAGAGCGATCCAGGTAATTTTAGACCCATCTCAATCTTGCCAGCAGTCAGTAAAGTCTTTGAAAAACTTATTCTTCAGCAGTTAAGAGCAGTATGGTTTCAGAAAGGATCGCTCAACCATTGATGCTGGTTCAACACTTATAAAACATATATTTAGTGCCTGGGAAAACGCGCAAGATGCTATTGGCGTTTTCTGTGACTTATCCAAAGCATTTGACTGCGTTGAACATCAAACGCTTTTGCGAAAACTCAGGCACTATGGCATTAGGGATACTGCACTTGATCTGGTTGCCTCGTACCTTGGAGACAGAGTTCAACGAGTGGATATAAATGGAATTAGGTCCTCCGGATTACCTGTCTCAATGGGCGTGCCACAGGGCTCAATTCTCGGTCCTTTTCTCTTTCTAGTGTATATTAATGATTTACCTTTCTTTGTGCAAAATTTCTGTGATGTGGTACTTTTTGCAGATGACACTTCGCTTGTTTTTAAAGTTGATCCTAATCAGAATAGTTTTGATGATATTAACAGGTCACTTACACTAGTCCAAGATTGGTTTACAAGCAACAACTTACTATTGAACTCGAATAAAACTAAATGTATGTAAGTTCACTTTGCCTAATGTTAAGAAACTCAACACGAACATCATAATAAATAACGAAATGATTGATCTCGTCGAGTCAACTATGTTTTTAGGAATAACCTTGGATCATAAGCTTCAGTGGGGCGCCCATATATCGTATCTAGCAGGGAAACTGAGCTCCGCGGCATTCGCTGTTTGGAAAGTTCGCCAGTTAACTAATATTGAACGTTTTTTTTCTGGAACCAGTATGTATGCACACATTGCTTTTACTCCTTGATGTGTAAGTGATTGCAACCTTATATGCTATGGACTAATTATAATTATTTTATTAGACAAAAAAAATTTATTTCCCTAATTTCAATATTTCTTTAGACCGTTTTCTAGCCTTTGTGTTTTGGTTGCCTTAACTTGCACATATAAGTATTATTGTCAAAAACAAACAAACTTTGTATGAATTATTTGAAAAGATGGTGCACATGAGTTTCTCACCAGCTCTTCTCATGAATGCAATACCCATCGGAGCTGGTACTTGGATTGATTTCAATTTAAACCTTTGAGTTGAATCGAAATCAATCTAAGCTCCGGTAATTCAAATCATCTCAGTGCATTTAGTATTAGGAGTTTTGTTTTATATTTTTATGTTTGTATTTTTGACGTGTTCAAGTGCCTTTTGGGGCCTATGGAAATAAATGATTTGACTTTGACTTTGACTTTGAAGCATTGGCTGCAACCTTCTTTAAGCAGCGCAATAATTTTGCTCGCTTTTATCACTTTATCTACCATTTTCGAGATTGCTAAACAGCAATAACAATACTTTTAAATGTCAAGGACATCAGATAATTTAATAAAAATTGACAAAAAGTTATTTAGAGTCGATATTAACTATAGGGAATTCGCGGCACAAAATGTAGTTAAAAGTTGTTTTCTTTGAAAACCAGGCTCAGTCAAAAATTTGAATTTGGAATGTACTCTTATAAACATTATGGCACTTTTATAACTGGCCAGTAACATGTCCAAATGATTAAAACCTTATTGGTATTTTATTTTTTTCAGCCAGGAAGAAAATCGAAACCGCCCGTTTTTTTTGCAAATGAGTGTATTATATAAACCTAGTTAGATCTCATCTGAATCTACCTAGTAAATAGCTTTTTACATAAGTCCGGTACATAGAAGTTTGAAATTTTCGATATATAAACATACATTTTGGTATTTTTTGAGGTTTTTGTCGAATAACTCGGCAACCCTTATATTTAAAATCATAATTTTTGCATATTTAGGAAGGTCTCGCCGAGACCCGTCGATCGACACCCCATTTGTCCGGTTCGGGCGAGTGAAATATCAAAAATTTTCAGTTATGAGATTTTCAGTACTAAAGTTAAAAGTCTACCTTAGGGACACACATTTCGAGTAAATTTACGAAGTTTTTTCTTGTTTTTCGCTATTTGACTTATCGCCGTTGCTTCAAATTGACCCTGAGTGCTCTTCTGCGTCCCGTAGGAGAAGATAATCCTGAAAAACAAACAAAAATTTATTATTTGTACTAAGGATTTTTTAAATCTTGAAATTTTGAAATTTTTTAGAGGATTTTGTCGATTTACTCGATAATCCCTCATTTTAAAGTTTTCATTTTTACAGTTTAGACGGCTCTCATCTAGACCCGTCTAATAACACCTCTTTTAGTGAAGTCCGGCAAATAAAACTTAGATATTATCACATTTAGTTTGAATTTTGTTAATTTTTTGTTTTTGTTGAAGGTTATTGTCGAATATTTCGATAACTTATTTTTGTAGTTTCTTATTATATAAACCTAGTTAGATCTCATCTGGATCTACCTAGTAAATAGCTTTTTACATAAGTCCGGTACATAGAAGTTTGAAAATTTCGATATATAAACATACATTTTGGTATTTTTTGAGGTTTTTGTCGAATAACTCGGCAGCCCTTATATTTAAAGTCTAAATTTTTGTATATTTAGAAAGGTCTTGCAGAGACCCGTCGATTGACACCCCATTTGTCCGGTTCGGGCTAGTGGAATATCAAAAATATTCAGTTGTAAGATTTTCAGTACTAAAGTTAAAAGTCTACCTTAGGGACACACATTTCGAGTAAATTTAAGAAGTTTTTTCTTGTTTTTCGCTATTTGACTTACCGCCGTTGCTTCAAATTGACCCTGAGTGCTCTCCTGCGTCCCGTAGGAGAAGATAATCCTGAAAAATAAACAAAAATTTATTATTTGTACTTAGGATTTTTTAAATCTTGAAATTTTGAAATTTTTTAGAGGTTTTTGTCGATTTACTCGATAATCCCTCATCTTAAAGTTTTCATTTTTACAGTTTAGACGGCTCTCATCTAGACCCGTCTAATAACACCTCTTTTAGTGAAGTCCGGCAAATAAAACTTAGATATTATCACATTTAGTTTGAATTTTGTTAAATGTTTTTGTTGAAGGTTATTGTCGAATATTTCGATAATACTTATTTTTGTAGTTTCTTATATTATATAAACCTAGTTAGATCTCATCTAGATCTACCTAGTAAATAGCTTTTTACATAAGTCCGGTACATAGAAGTTTGAAAATTTCGATATATAAACATACATTTTGGTATTTTTTGAGGTTTTTGTCAAATAACTCGGCAGCCCTTATATTTAAAGTCAAAATTTTTGTATATTTAGAAAGGTCTTGCAGAGACCCGTCGATTGACACCCCATTTGTCCGGTTCGGGCTAGTGGAATATCAAAAATTTTCAGTTGTAAGATTTTCAGTACTAAAGTTAAAAGTCTACCTTAGGGACACACATTTCGAGTAAATTTAAGAAGTTTTTTCTTGTTTTTCGCTATTTGACTTACCGCCGTTGCTTCAAATTGACCCTGAGTGCTCTCCTGCGTCCCGTAGGAGAAGATAATCCTGAAAAATAAACAAAAATTTATTATTTGTACTTAGGATTTTTTAAATCTTGAAATTTTGAAATTTTTTAGAGGTTTTTGTCGATTTACTCGATAATCCCTCATCTTAAAGTTTTCATTTTTACAGTTTAGACGGCTCTCATCTAGACCCGTCTAATAACACCTCTTTTAGTGAAGTCCGGCAAATAAAACTTAGATATTATCACATTTAGTTTGAATTTTGTTAAATGTTTTTGTTGAAGGTTATTGTCGAATATTTCGATAATACTTATTTTTGTAGTTTCTTATATTATATAAACCTAGTTAGATCTCATCTAGATCTACCTAGTAAATAGCATTTTACATAAGTCCGGTACATAGAAGTTTGAAAATTTCGATATATAAACATACATTTTGGTATTTTTTGAGGTTTTTGTCAAATAACTCGGCAGCCCTTATATTTAAAGTCTAAATTTTTGTATATTTAGGAAGGTCTTGCAGAGACCCGTCGACTGACACCCCATTTGTCCGGTGCGGGCTAGTGGAATATCAACAATTTTCAGTTGTAAGATTTTCAGTACTAAAGTTAAAAGTCTACCTTAGGGACACACATTTCGAGTAAATTTACGAAGTTTTTTCTTGTTTTTCGCTATTTGACTTACCGCCGTTGCTTCAAATTGACCCTGAGTGCTCTCCTGCGTCCCGTAGGAGAAGATAATCCTGAAAAATACAGAAAAATTTATTATTTGTACTTAGGATTTTTTAAAGCCTGAAATTTTCGAAATTTTTAGAGGTTTTCGTCGATTTACTCGATAATCCCTCATCTTAAAGTTTTAATTCTTACAGTTTAGACGGCTCTTATCTAGACCCCGTCTGATAACACCTCTTTTATTGAAGTCCGGCAAATAAAACTTAGATATTATCACATTTAGTTTGAATTTTGTTAATTTTTTTTTTTGTTGAAGGTTATTGTCGAATATATCGATAATACTTATTTTTGTAGTTTATTATTATATAAACCTAGTTAGATCTTATCTAGATCTACCTAGTAAATAGCTTTTTACATAAGTCCGGTACATAGAAGTTTGAAAATTTCGATATATAAACATACATTTTGGTATTTTTTGAGGTTTTTGTCAAATAACTCGGCAGCCCTTATATTTAAAGTCTAAATTTTTGTATATTTAGGAAGGTCTTGCAGAGACCCGTCGACTGACACCCCATTTGTCCGGTGCGGGCTAGTGGAATATCAAAAATTTTCAGTTGTAAGATTTTCAGTACTAAAGTTAAAAGTCTACCTTAGGGACACACATTTGGAGCAAATTTACGAAGTTTTTTCTTGTTTTTGGCTATTTGACTTACCGCCGTTGCTTCAAATTGACCCTGAGTGCTCTCCTGCGTCCCGTAGGAGAAGATAATCCTGAAAAATAGAGATTTTTTTTTATTTTGTACCTAGGATTTTTTAAATCCTGAAATTTTCGAAATTTTTAGAGGTTTTTGTCGATTTACTCGATAATCCCTCATCTTAAAGTTTTAATTCTTACAGTTTAGACGGCTCTTATCTAGACCCGTCTGATAACACCTCTTTTATTGAAGTCCGGCAAATAAAACTTAGATATTATCACATTTAGTTTGAATTTTGTTAATTTTTTGTTTTTGTTGAAGGTTATTGTCGAATATATCGATAATACTTATTTTCGTAGTTTATTATTATATAAACCTAGTTAGATCTTATCTAGATCTACCTAGTAAATAGCTTTTTACATAAGTCCGGTACATAGAATTTTGAAAATTTCGATATATAAACATACATTTTGGTATTTTTTGAGGTTTTTGTCGAATAACTCGGCAGCCCTTATATTTAAAGTATAAATTTTTGCATATTTAGGAAGGTCTCGCCGAGACCCGTCGATTGACGCTGCATTAGTCTGGTTCGGGCTAGTGGAATATCAAAAATTTTCAGTTGTAAGATTTTTAGTACTAAAGTTAAAAGTCTACCTTAGGGACACACATTTGGAGCAAATTTACGAAGTTTTTTCTTGTTTTTGGCTATTTGACTTACCGCCGTTGCTTCAAATTGACCCTGAGTGCTCTCCTGCGTCCCGTAGGAGAAGATAATCCTGAAAAATAGAGATTTTTTTTTATTTTGTACTTAGGATTTTTTAAATCCTGAAATTTTCGCAATTTTTTGAGGTTTTTGTCGATTTACTCGATAATCCCTCATCTTAAAGTTTTAATTCTTACAGTTTAGACGGCTCTTATCTAGACCCGTCTGATAACACCTCTTTTATTGAAGTCCGGCAAATAAAACTTAGATATTATCCCATTTAGTTTGAATTTTGTTAATTTTTTGTTTTTGTTGAAGGTTATTGTCTAATATTTCGATAATACTTATTTTTGTAGTTTCTTATTATATAAACCTAGTCAGATCTCATCTAGATCTACATATTAAATAGCTTTTTACATAAGTCCGGTACATAGAAGTTTGAAATTTTCGATATATAAACATACATTTTGGTATTTTTTGAGGTTTTTGTCGAATAACTCGGCAACCCTTATATTTAAAGTCTAAATTTTTGCATATTTAGGAAGGTCTCGCCGAGACCCGTCGATTGACTTTCCATTTGTCAGGTTCGGGCTAGAGGAATATCAAAAATTTTCAGTTGTAAGATTTTCAGTACTAAAGTTAAAAGTCTACCTTGGGGACACACATTTCGAGTAAATTTACGAAGTTTTTTCTTGTTTTTCGCTATTTGACTAACCGCCGTTGCTTCAAATTGACCCTGAGTGCTCTCCTGCGTCCCGTAGGAGAAGATAATCCTGAAAAATAGAGTTTTTTTTTTATATTTTGTACTTAGGATTTTTTTAAATCCTGAAATTTTCGAAATTTTTAGAGGTTTTTGTCGATTTACTCGATAATCCCTCATCTTAAAGTTTTAATTCTTACAGTTTAGACGGCTCTTATCTAGACCCGTCTGATAACACCTCTTTTATTGAAGTCCGGCAAATAAAACTTAGATATTATCACATTTAGTTTGAATTTTGTTAATTTTTTGTTTTTGTTGAAGGTTATTGTCGAATATATCGATAATACTTATTTTCGTAGTTTATTATTATATAAACCTAGTTAGATCTTATCTAGATCTACCTAGTAAATAGCTTTTTACATAAGTCCGGTACATAGAATTTTGAAAATTTCGATATATAAACATACATTTTGGTATTTTTTGAGGTTTTTGTCGAATAACTCGGCAGCCCTTATATTTAAAGTATAAATTTTTGCATATTTAGGAAGGTCTCGCCGAGACCCGTCGATTGACGCTGCATTAGTCTGGTTCGGGCTAGTGGAATATCAAAAATTTTCAGTTGTAAGATTTTTAGTACTAAAGTTAAAAGTCTACCTTAGGGACACACATTTGGAGCAAATTTACGAAGTTTTTTCTTGTTTTTGGCTATTTGACTTACCGCCGTTGCTTCAAATTGACCCTGAGTGCTCTCCTGCGTCCCGTAGGAGAAGATAATCCTGAAAAATAGAGATTTTTTTTTATTTTGTACCTAGGATTTTTTAAATCCTGAAATTTTCGCAATTTTTTGAGGTTTTTGTCGATTTACTCGATAATCCCTCATCTTAAAGTTTTAATTCTTACAGTTTAGACGGCTCTTATCTAGACCCGTCTGATAACACCTCTTTTATTGAAGTCCGGCAAATAAAACTTAGATATTATCCCATTTAGTTTGAATTTTGTTAATTTTTTGTTTTTGTTGAAGGTTATTGTCTAATATTTCGATAATACTTATTTTTGTAGTTTCTTATTATATAAACCTAGTCAGATCTCATCTAGATCTACATATTAAATAGCTTTTTACATAAGTCCGGTACATAGAAGTTTGAAATTTTCGATATATAAACATACATTTTGGTATTTTTTGAGGTTTTTGTCGAATAACTCGGCAACCCTTATATTTAAAGTCTAAATTTTTGCATATTTAGGAAGGTCTCGCCGAGACCCGTCGATTGACTTTCCATTTGTCCGGTTCGGGCTAGAGGAATATCAAAAATTTTCAGTTGTAAGATTTTCAGTACTAAAGTTAAAAGTCTACCTTGGGGACACACATTTCGAGTAAATTTACGAAGTTTTTTCTTGTTTTTCGCTATTTGACTAACCGCCGTTGCTTCAAATTGACCCTGAGTGCTCTCCTGCGTCCCGTAGGAGAAGATAATCCTGAAAAATAGAGATTTTTTTTATATTTTGTACTTAGGATTTTTTTAAATCCTGAAATTTTCGAAATTTTTAGAGGTTTTTGTCGATTTACTCGATAATCCCTCATCTTAAAGTTTTAATTCTTACAGTTTAGACGGCTCTTATCTAGACCCGTCTGATAACACCTCTTTTTTGAAGTCCGGCAAATAAAACTTAGATAGTATCACATTTAGTTTGAATTTTGTTAATTTTTTGTTTTTGTTTTTGTTTTTTTTTTTTTTTTTTTTTTTTTTTTTTTATACATGAGCTACCAAAATGACTCTGCCCTGCCTGATGGAAAGCACCAGCAGAATCCAAGAGTGGTGGTCACCATCCTCAATGCAAACAAGGACAGTGCAGCATGGCGACCAGCACTATGGCGGCCTAGTGAGATGCTTTTTTACGCCCCGCTTAAAGGACCCGGGATCATAGTGGGACGGAAACACGTGCGCTGGCAGTGAGTTCCAGGCTTTGACCGCTCGGCAGAGGAAGGAAGAGCCGAATCGATGAGTGCGAGAGTGTATGTCTTCCACTCTGAAGCGGTGACTTCTGAGGCCAGCACGAGTTGTCCTGTAGAGGAAGGGAGAAGGGGGGACCAGTTGGAACAGCTCTTCAGAACACTCTCCATGGTAAAGGCGATAGAGGACTGCCATAGAGGCGATATCTCTACGCAACTGCAGAGGCTCAAGGGACTCGGTGGCCTGGGGACTGCCGACAATGCGAATGGCTCGCCGCTGCAACCGGTCGAGAGCGTCGAACAGATACTGCGCGGCTCCATCGCAAAGATGAGAACAGTACTCCACGCAGGAGCGAACCTGGGTCTTGTAAAGCAGACACAGATGCCCGGGCGAGAAGAACCGTCTCACCTTATTAAGGATTCCTAACTTCCGCGAGGCCGCCTTAGTGACACTCTCAACGTACTCGCGCGGGTTGAGGTCGCAGCAGATGTCCATGCCCAGGACACCGAGCCTGCCTCGTAATGGTAGTTGAGTGTTCTGAAAAGTCGGAAGGGGAAGGAATGGAGACTTTTTGGCAGAGAACGCGCACACCTGTGTTTTCTTGGCGCTAAACTCGACCAGATTCTCGCAGCCCCATTGTGAAATGCGGCCTAGAACATGGTCGAGCTGAGCGACAAGCTCCTGTCGATTTTTCTCTACATCTACCGGTTTTGCCGCAGGGCGCCCAATATATCGTCCATGAACTGTGCTGTCGTCTGCATAGCAATGAATGTTGCCAAGGTCTAACATGTCATTGATATGCAGAAGAAACAGCGTGGGCGACAGGACGGAACCCTGTGGTACTCCTGCGTTAATCGACTGAACGTCGGAGGCCGCGCCGTCACAAAGTACTCTGATGCGACGTTGGTGCAGGAATCCGGCAACCCAGTTGCAGAGTTTGGGGGGCAAGCCGAATGCCGGTAGCTTGGAGAGAAGCGAACGGTGCCAAACCCTATCAAAGGCCTTGGCCATGTCCAGGCTAATAGCCAAAGATTCCCCGTGCCTGTCAATAGCCTCACCCCAAAGGTGTGTGACATACGCTAGAAGATCACCCGTGGATCGGTTCGGCCTGAAACCATATTGACGATCATTAAGTAGGGTGTGATCCTCCAGGTAGTGGACCAGTTGCTTGTTTATGATCCGTTCGAATACTTTGCAGATAATGGAGGTGACAGCTATTGGGCGGTAGTTGGCCGGGTTGGAGCGGTCGCCTTTTTTGGGAATGGGTTGAATATTCGCCTCTCTCCAGGCCTCCGGAACAGTTCCCGAGGAATATGACAGGCGATACAGGCGCGTCAAAACCGGAGACAACTCTGGTGCACAGTTCTTAAGAACCACCGCCGGGATACCGTCGGGTCCACTGGCTTTCCGAACGTCGAGTGACCGAAGTTCCGCACGGACATCACTCAGCCGGATGCGAATATCCCGCATTGTTGCATCGCAGGCGGGAATGGTAGGCGGGTGCATGCCGCGGTCATCGACTCGGGAGTTAGCCGCAAAGAGATCGACAAGCAGTTTCGCTTTCTCCTGCGGCTGATGGGCAAGTGATCCGTCGGGATATTTAAGCGGTGGTAGCGTGGGCTGGCAGAAGTTGGACTGCACGGCTTTAGCCAATCGCCAGAACTTTCGGCTACCCGTAGGGTATGCGACGAGTTCGTGGCCAAGCCGCGCAATGCGCTGGGCATCCGCTGTGATGTAAGCCTTCTTGCATTCCCTAGTGGCTTTGTTGAACGCTGCTTTTAGTCGATCCACGTCGGGGTGGCCGTGAGCGCGGGCCCTGGTCCATGCGCGGTAGGCTGATTGCTTTTGGGCAACAGCATGGGCGCATTCGCGATTGAACCAGCGACGGGTTGTTGCGCCGGCGACCTCACTGTAGGGAATGTAGTATTCCATTCCGACAGTGACCTCGCCGGCCACAGCAACCGCACATTGCGACAGATCACTGTATTTAAAGCAGCGTTGTGCCCACGGGATAGATGCGAAGTAGTCCCGCATTCCATCCCAGTCTGCAGACGAGTAGTGCCATAACCGTCTTTTTGCTGCCACTGCTCGTGGGAGGGCAACAAGAGGCACAGTGGTGGACACCAGGCAGTGATCGGAGGATCCCAGAGGGGCGAGCACCGATACACTGTACTGCTCTGGGTGACTCGTCAGCAGAAGGTCCAGCAAGGAAGGCGCTTGACTCAGTATGTCTGGTATCCTGGTGGGCTGGAGTACCAACTGGGTGAGGTCATGCGTGAGAGCGAATGCGTGGACAGTCCGACCCGCGTGGTCAGTTCTGGAAGATCCCAACCAGGACTCATGGTGGGCGTTAAAGTCTCCCAGAAACACCAGTTCAGCGGTCGGGAACTGTTCCTGCGCTTTATCCACTGCCTGACTGAGATGTTCGAAAAGTTTAGTTGTCTCGTAGTCTCCAGAATGGGATCGGTATAGGCACACGTAGATTCGGCTCATGGAGCCGGTATCCACGTGTAGCCAAATAGTGGAGAAGGATGGGTCTTCAAGGCAACGTAATCGGCGACAACAAACATCCGCCCTGACGAAAAGACACACTCCAGCCTTAGCGAGGAAGCGCTCCTCAAGCACGTAGCCGGGGTAGAGAAGATATGTCGTGTCGGCAGGGCGGCGTATTTGTGTCTCCGTTAAGAAAAGCATGGCCGGCCGAGCCGTCTCAAGATGTTGGTGGACGGCATTGAGGTTTGCATGGAGTCCACGGATGTTAGTAAACTCCACCTCAAAAAGCGGGTTGGTGGGTGAATGGGGTGCCGCTGTTGAACGTTTATATCTTTTCTTTGCTGCCATGATTAAAATAGAGGGGGGGAAGTGGGAGCGTAAAAGGCGCGACAGTCATCGCGGCAGTGTAATACCGAGGCTCGGAATGCTGTATCGCCATACAATAGTGAGGCCTGACGGTGACCGAACCGTCGGACGGAAGGGCCCCCGTACCCTCCCGGAAGTGGTCGCCTGGTCCCACCGTCCGGTCACCAACCGGCACGACGAGCCACTCCGTGGATTATGCGCGACCTGACGGGGCAGCCTCCCAGGGTGGTTAGCCTTGGTTGGGCCCCTCTCTATGCCGCGGGCGGCCAGCGGCACCACCGTTTCTACGGGTCTCCCTGGCCGACGGTTCGATCCACATCACCCTCAACATAACTCTACGAACATTCACTGCTCGCACACTACTACGATAACTGTCACCCCTGCATCATTGGGCTCCGGTCTCGCACTCACCAGCGAAATACGACAGCTCTAAAACTGTCATTTTAGGCTGGTCTTCTGTGCGAGGGTAGTACCGCCCCGGTCGAGCCCGCCCATTCATGCTGAAATCAGCATAGCTCTACTACCTAATCTAATAAGTAATAAAATCTAATAAAATAATTGTTGAAGGTTATTGTCGAATATATCGATAATACTTATTTTGTAGTTTATTATTATATAAACCTAGTTAGATCTTATCTAGATCTACCTAGTAAATAGCTTTTTACATAAGTCCGGTACATAGAATTTTGAAAATTTCGATATATAAACATACATTTTGGTATTTTTTGAGGTTTTTGTCGAATAACTCGGCAGCCCTTATATTTAAAGTATAAATTTTTGCATATTTAGGAAGGTCTCGCCGAGACCCGTCGATTGACGCTGCATTAGTCTGGTTCGGGCTAGTGGAATATCAAAAATTTTCAGTTGTAAGATTTTTAGTACTAAAGTTAAAAGTCTACCTTAGGGACACACATTTGGAGCAAATTTACGAAGTTTTTTCTTGTTTTTGGCTATTTGACTTACCGCCGTTGCTTCAAATTGACCCTGAGTGCTCTCCTGCGTCCCGTAGGAGAAGATAATCCTGAAAAATAGAGATTTTTTTTTATTTTGTACCTAGGATTTTTTAAATCCTGAAATTTTCGCAATTTTTTGAGGTTTTTGTCGATTTACTCGATAATCCCTCATTTTAAAGTTTTAATTCTTTCAGTTTAGACGGCTCTTATCTAGACCCGTCTAATAACACCTCTTTTTGAAGTCCGGCAAATAAAACTTAGATATTATCACATTTAGTTTGAATTTTGTTAATTTTTTGTTTTTGTTGAAGGTTATTGTCGAATATTTCGATAATACTTATTTTTGTAGTTTCTTATTATATAAACCTAGTTAGATCTCATCTAGATCTACCTAGTAAATAGCTTTTTACATAAGTCCGGTACATAGAAGTTTGAAAATTTCGATATATAAACATCTATTTTGGTATTTTTTGAGGTTTTTGTCGAATAACTCGGCAGCCCTTATATTTAAAGTCTAAATTTTTGCATATTTAGGAAGGTCTCGCCGAGACCCGTCGATTGACGCCCCATTTGTCCGGTTTGGGCTAGTGGAATATCAAAAATTTTCAGTTGTAACATTTTTAGTACTAAAGTTAAAAGTCTACCTTAGGGACACACATTTGGAGCAAATTTACGAAGTTTTTTCTTGTTTTTGGCTATTTGAGTTACCGCCGTTGTTTCGATTTGACCCTGAGTGCTCTCCTGCGTCCCGTAGGAGAAGATAATCCTGAAAAATACAGAAAAATTTATTATTTGTACTTAGGATTTTTAAAATCTTGAAATTTTGAAATTTTTTAGAGGTTTTTGTCGATTTACTCGATAATCCCTCATCTTAAAGTTTTAATTCTTACAGTTTAGACGGCTCTCATCTAGACTCGTCTAATAACACCTCTTTTATTGAAGTCCGGCAAATAAAACTTAGATATTATCAAATTTAGTTTGAATTTTGTTAATTTTTTGTTTTTGTTGAAGGTTATTGTCTAATATTTCGATAATACTTATTTTTGTAGTTTCTTATATTATATAAACCTAGTTAGATCTCATCTAGATCTACCTAGTAAATAGCTTTTTACATAAGTCCGGTGCATAGAAGTTTGAAAATTTCGATATATAAACATACATTTTGGTATTTTTTGAGGTTTTTGTCGAATAACTCGGCAGCCCTTATATTTAAAGTCTAAATTTTTGCATATTTAGGAAGGTCTCGCCGAGACCCGTCGATTGACTTACCATTTGTCCGGTTCGGCCTAGTGGAATATCAAAAATTTTCAGTTGTAAGATTTTCAGTACTAAAGTTAAAAGTCTACCTTAGGGACACACATTTGGAGCAAATTTACGAAGTTTTATCTTGTTTTTGGCTATTTGACTTACCGCCGTTGTTTCGATTTGACCCTGAGTGCTCTCCTGCGTCCCGTAGGAGAAGATAATCCTGAAAAATAGAGATTTTTTTTTATTTTGTACTTAGGATTTTTTAAATCTTGAAATTTTCGAAATTTTTAGAGGTTTTTGTCGATTTACTCGATAATCCCTCATCTAAAAGTTTTAATTCTTACAGTTTAGACGGCTCTTATCTAGACCCGTCTGATAACACCTCTTTTATTGAAGTCCGGCAAATAAAACTTAGATATTATCACATTTAGTTTGAATTTTGTTAATTTTTTGTTTTTGTTGAAGGTTATTGTCTAATATTTCGATAATACATATTTTTGTAGTTTCTTATATTATATAAACCTAGTTAGATCTCATCTAGATCTACCTAGTAAATAGCTTTTTACATAAGTCCGGTACATAGAAGTTTGAAAATTTCGATATATAAACATACATTTTGGTATTTTTTGAGGTTTTTGTCGAATAACTCGTCAGCCCTTATATTTAAAGTCTAAATTTTTGCATATTTAGGAAGGTCTCGCCGAAACCCGTCGATCGACACCCCATTTGTCCGGTTCGGGTGTGTGGTATATCAAAAATTTTCAGTTATAAGATTTTCAGTACTAAAGTTAAAAGTCTACCTTAGGGACACACATTTCGAGTAAATTTACGAAGTTTTTTCTTGTTTTTCGCTATTTGACTTACCGCCGTTGCGTCAAATTGACCCTGAGTGCTCTCCTGCGTCCCGTAGGAGAAAATAATCCTGAAAAATAGTTTTTTTTTTTATTTTGTGCTTAGGATTTTTTAAATCCTGAAATTTTCGAAATTTTTAGAGGTTTTTGTCGATTTACTCGATAATCCCTCATCTTAAAGTTTTCATTTTTACAGTTTAAACGGTTCTCATCTAGACCCGTCTAATAACACCTCTTTTATTGAAGTCCGGCAAATAAAACTTAGATATTATCGCATTTAGTTTCAATTTTGTTAATTTTTTGTTTTTGTTGAAGGTATAGTATCGGTAGCAAGTAGAAATAATATGACGTATATACGAAAGCACAGTTTATTCAGGAATGAATGCGAGGGGTGTCTGTACATTTCTTAAGTACTTAACTTATTTATATCTACCTACATTAGTGATATCAAATACACTACATCTCTCCACACTTAAATAACACTTACAACAGTTTATTAACATTACATTTAACATACCTAAAACTTAAGATAACTTATGATTAATATGTTTATTGAGTCTACACTTGCGAATAGGGCGCGACTGGGGCGGCACAGGCGCGGAGGGCGGTGTCGTGAATTCATCACTCTGGTTTGCGGTTGGTTCCTCTCCAGGTGTTGGCGGGTCTGTATTAACCAGCTGTTTTTCTGGTGTCTGTGAATCCGCCACGTTAACCTGACTACTCCCTTCTCCCCTACAACTCTTATCCGGGCTCTCGGGGCTCGCCGCACCCGATAGTGACTGCCGTACATCTGTAGGGACTACAAGCGACCCCCTCGACTTATGTTTAAGTTGATCGATATGTCGATGTACCTCGTTACCACTTTTATCTAGTATTTGGAAATCCCTAGATCCTGTAGCACTCACCACGGTACCCGGAGCCCACTTTTCAGATTTCAAATGTTGACGATACCAAACCTCCTCTCCGATACCGATTTGCCTCTCACTACCCCCCGCGTTATCTACCTGGCGTTGTTGCACTTGACACATTCTACGTTCCCTATCAGGTTTTAAATTGTCTAGTCGAGTCCGAAGTCGTCTGTTCATAAGCAACATCGAAGGAGTTTCCCCCGTTGACGTATGTTCGGTGTTGCGGTAATAAAGTAAGAACCGATTTAAAACAAATCCTATGTTCTCCTGTTCCATTATAGCTTTTTTAATGACCTTCTTTACAGTCCTAGCTGCGTTTTCCGCGGCTCCGTTTGAGGCAGGATGATATGGAGCAGTAAAAATGTGTTCGACGCCATCCCCTTTTAAAAATTGTACAAATTCCCTACTGGTGAACGGTGGCCCATTATCAGACACTATCTGCCTAGGAATACCGAACCGACCCCACAGTTCAGTTAACCGATCTATGGTGCTACTTGCAGCAGTACTCAAGACAGAAAATACCTCCAGCCACTTAGACATAGCATCTACAACTATCAAAAATAATTTCCCCTCTATTGGACCTAGGAAATCTATGTGCAACCGTGACCATGGCCGGCTAGGCCAGGGCCACACGCGCGGCGAAGCGCACGGTGGGGCGTCTGCATGCGCCGCGCACACGGTGCAAACGCGACACTGCCTCTCCACCGCTTCGTCGATGCCGGGCCACCACACATAACTACGAGCTAACGCTTTTGATTTTACTATGCCCATATGAGGCTCGTGTATGATTTTAAGAACCCTTTCCCGACAAGCCTCCGGTATTACTACTCTATGACCCCACATTACGCATCCTAGTTCCTCATAAAGTTCTAACTTCCTATTATAGTAGGGTTTCAATCCTTCAAGGTCACATACGTCTGGCCAACCGTCACGTACGTAACTTAACATTCTAACTAAATTAGGATCCCTAACCGTTTGCTTTTTAATTTCATTATAATTTAATAACAGAGCATCCTGCGCAAAATGTAAAAATGTCTGCTCTGGAATGGATTCTCCCTCTCTTGAAACCTTCTCCGTCTCTGCTGGTAGCCTAGACAGCCCATCCGCCTGATTATCCGAGGTCTTAATGTACTCTATGTCATAATCGTAAGCTGAAAGTATGACCGCCCAACGTAGCATCCTACTAGCGGTCATCGTGGGTATGCCTTTATTAGGTCCCAAGATAGAAACTAAAGGCTTATGATTCGTACGCAGTATGAATTTACGGCCATATAAATACTGGTGAAATTTCCTAACTGCGAATATTATGGCTAAGGCTTCGCGATGTATCTGCGAATAGTTTTTCTCCGCAGTAGTGAGTGTGCGCGACGCATAAGCGACCGGGCGCTCGCCGCAGACCCCCGGCTGCGCTAGCACCGCGCCCACTCCTCTCGGGCTCGCGTCACACGTCACGATCACTGTCTTTTTCGGATCGTAATGCGCTAAGACTTCCGCCCCTGTTAACTTCCTCTTTACCTCGATAAAAGCCCGCTCGCACTGTGTATCCCAAATCCAATCTACCCCCTTACGCAACAATCTAAGTAAAGGATTTAACAAAGCACTAAAATTTTTAAGAAACTTAGCATAAAAAGTCACCATCCCCAAAAATGACCTTAACTCCGAGACATTCTGAGGCGGAGGTAATTTTAAAATCGGCTGAATTTTTGTTTTATCTGCCCTAATCCCTTCCTTAGATACAACATAACCTAAACATGTAACTTCATCCACTAGGAAGATACATTTAGTTTGTTTAAGTTTCAACCCGTTGTCAGACAACCGTTGAAATACCGCCGTGAGCGCCTCCAAATGCTCAATCCTCGTGGACCCCCCAATAATGACGTCATCCAAAAATATCTGTATGTTTGGTATACCTTGCAACATTTGTGTCATTATACGTGAAAAATACCGACACTCGATGCTAATCCGTATACTAGCCTGTTGTAACGAAATAACCCTCTATGTGTATTAATCACTGTATATTTACGAGATCCGTCTAATTCGACCTGATTGTAAGCTTGTGATAAATCAATTTTACTATAAAACTTCGCCCCATTTAACCCTACTAATACATCCTCAATCTTAGGAAGTGGGTAACGATCGACCAACAAAAACGGATTAAGAGTCGCCTTATAGTCCGCACAAATACGTAACGTACCATCCACCTTCATAACCGGCACGAGCGGCGAGGCCCAGTCCGAGCAGTCAACAGGCTCGATGACTCCGTCGCGCAGCATACGGTCCAGCTCAGCGTCGACGCGTTCACGCAGCGCATACGGCAGAGGGCGCGCGCGGTGGAACACCGGCGTCGCGTCCGCGCGCACGCGCAACGTCGCCCTGCCACCCGTGTACCGACCCAGTCCGCCGCTAAATACCTCCTTATGTCTGTTGAGTAATTTACATATTTCAGTATCCGAATGTAGGATTAATTCCGTTTCCCTAATTGAATAACAATTGAATTTAGGTATTACAATCTGTAATTCAGCTAGCCACTGCCTACCTAGTAACGAAGTCGTACCCCTGTCAATTACAAATAACTCCAATTCTTTTGTTATCTTTCCATAACGTACGGTAGGTTTAATAATGCCTAACGGTTTTATTTTTGAACCGTCATAAAATTTCAGCACAGTGTTATCTTTCTCTATACATAGATTTGAAAAGTGATTATTATATGTACTTTTACTGATACAAGATATGGCGGTACCGGTGTCTATTTCCATATTAAAAACCGGGTTACTTACTAATTAATGTTATTGGTATGTTTATACATTAAGAAATAAAGTTAAGCGTAAGTAGAAGTAAAATTTAAGTGACCTTTGTACCTGGTTTATGCACGCTGATTCACAAGTAATAACAAAAATTGGGTGTATCGAAATCTTTACAAAAACTATTTTTTTGCGGTACGCTTGGATTTTGTCGCTGTTGCCTTAGGGGCTGCAACGGGCTTCATAGAATCCTCGCAAATAACACCAAGCTCCTCCAGTGTCGTGATACGATGCCGCTTAGCACCGGGCCCCATGACATAAATATTGCCCTCCCGGGTCCAGCACTTACTTATCCCGAATTTTTCGCGAGCAGACATAAACACATTATGGCGTGTTATTGTATACAATAAACAATTATTGTGTGCTAATCGAGCAGCTATAGGCCTCCATATCTCAAGAAATACGCGTTAGCTAGACTTTCCTCTAACCTACACTTAAGTCATCTACAATTTTGATTAATTCACTGTCGCGCTGTTGTTCAGCCGCTAATCAATTTGGAGAGAGCTCAACAATATTCACTCGGTTGTTACTTTACTATTAGTGTGGCTATTGCTTAGTGAGGACGGTAAAGGATTCTGAGACAAGAAGTCAGTATGTGCCATTCGTTTACCTGCCGTATATTCATGGCCTCTAACCGTTATGTCACTACGTAAATAAATATCAGGTAAAACATGTAGCAATATTTCTAATAAGTGTTCATTAATTGTAACTTCAACAAACTGTTGTTTAGATTTTATACTGCTTTGACCGATACCGGTTAACGAAACAATATTACAACAACGTTTTCCACTAACTTAACTTCGTTGCTAAACTTTCCTTTATTAATGAACACTCAGCACCAGAATTATAATGAAAAATAAAGGACTCCGTACGATGTTGAAGGTACTACCTACCTACCTATGGGTCAACCCGACGATCACCCTATATACTAGCGCTGCTGACGTTCCTCGTCGTACAGCTCCAAGCTCTCCACACTTGAAACACTCACTCTGCCGGTGACCTAACTTTCCACAGCTGAAACACTTCAACGTTGGTTGTTTGTACAATTTAGCGCGTTTGCTATCCGATGTAGACAGCGCGTCCACTGCAGGTATTTTTTGCTTCCGATATCAAAACACGTAATTCCCTCTGTAGTTAAGCATGACGTAGTTACGCGAATCATATCGAGAAAGATGCGCGATAGTAGTCGCTACGGCGATCTGTTCTTTCATGTATTCCGTGGGAGAGCTATGCTTCGGCATGAATGGGTCGGCTCGACCGGAGTGATACCACGGCCTCACAGAAAACCGGTGTGAAATAGCGTTTGCGCTGTGTTTCACCGAGTGAGTGAGGATACCGGAGGCCCATACCCCAACCCCTCCCCCCATCCCTTTTCCCATCCCCCAAAGGTCGGCAACGCACTTGTGACGCCTTTGGTGTTGCGAGTGTCCATGGGCGGCGGTAATCGCTTACCATCAGGTGATACGTCTGCTCGTTTGCCAACTTTTCAATAATAAAAATAAAAAAAAATCTTTCCAATGACTCATCAAACAAATAATAAACCGACTTGTATACGGAACTAACGACTCGTTATCATTAAATTTTACATTTTGTAAATTAATGAGGGTACCTGCACACGTTTCTGTAGATATGAAATTTGCAACAAACAGTTCCTTAAATTTGATTCACATAATTCCAGGGTAAGATATCTACGATAACCATGCAGACCTTTGCTGTTTCAAAGTAGAAATCAACGCCATCATATTTTTCATTTTGTTTCTCAAAAACTCGACGCCATAATTCTTCACTACTCGAAGTTTTCTCAGCCCGTTGTAATCTCACTTCTGATGTCGGAGGCACGTTATCTTCATAGTCGCTTATTGTGGGCATTCGCAGGATTCCGGGTGAGAAATAAATGTATTGTAGGTTCAAATAACTTATTTGAAGGGTATTATAATACTCACAGAGAAACATGGTATATAGAAAGTAACACACAGTACTGTTCCTGGGCAAGTGTACTTTACAACCATCCGAGCGATAATAACGACAATTCTAAAGAATGCACGCTCTTTTATTAACACTACCCTCTCCAATCTAGGCTCCGTACACGTCACTACGACGTTGTGTGTTGTTGACGTTCCGTACTCATGACCCGGATGCGACATATATATATATATATATATGCAGAAAATGAAACAAAAAAAAAACAAAAAAGAAATAAAATCAATTAATGTTAAACGGTTAAAACGCTACCAATACAACAAATCGCTAGGCCAACCGTCTGCCGGTTCGGTGTTAAACGCTAACAACACATAAACACAGTACTATAGTAAAATAAAATAAAAACTTGAGAGGTGTCAAGGGACACCCTTGACACCTCTCAAGGACAGAGAGAGAGACAGACAGACAGACAGAGAAACATGCGCACGCCGCACGGCTTACAATAGCTTACTTTAACAAAAAGTGTCGTTACCAGCCTATCGTAGTTCACTGCTAAACTTATTTATTGATATATTTTGTATTTATATTTGATACACATAATTTTAAAAATCATTAATTTACAGCGACATCTATATTATTAATATTAAACTACTGGCAACGACAACTATAACACGTAAATGTAAGTTCAGTTTCTATTCTAAAGATGGCGCTATATATAAAATTGAAAAATGTTTTTCACCAATTCTTTAAAAAATAATAACAAAACAATATTTTCTTAATAAAAAAATATTAAGACTTCGTTCCCATAACAAAAATAGTGAATCAAGCAATGAAAATGGGGGTGTAAGGGGACGAACCACGATCTTTCGCTTCCAGCCAACCTCACCTGCACGTGGTGCACCCTGCTGAACGACAAACGAGGCTCTGGCGACCGATCGATGGCGGTATATCCACGCCTCTTGGCGTAACTAAATACAATAGGCCGGAGACGGGCAGCAGCATCTTCGGTGCAACAAGTTACGCCCTGCGATCACCAACCCGCCTGCCCAGCGTGGTGATGATGGGCCAAAATCCTCCATGAGTAAGCAACAGAAGCCACGGCCCCCAGTTCCCGGCAGTCCCGCTATTCCTGGTCATGGTGGCGACCACGGTAACGGCGTGACAGGGGGTGCTAAGAATCACCGGGTTACGGAAGGCCACCGTAAACGACTGACCCTGGCAATGTTTAACGGCCGCACGTTACGGCTGGACTCGCATCTGGCGCAGCTTGAGGTGGAACTTGGGAAGATTAGGTGGCATATCTTAGGGTTATGTGAAGTCCGAAGAGAGGGGGAGGACACCGTAACTCTCGACTCAGGCCATCTAATGTACTTCCGCGAGGGAGACCAACAATCCCAAGGTGGCGTGGGGTTTCTGGTAAACAAGTCACTCTCTGATAACGTGGTAGAATTGTCCAGTGTGTCGAGCAGGGTAGCGTACCTCATTATCAAACTTACCGAGAGGTATAGCCTCAAGGTAGTACAAGTGTACGCACCGACCTCGGTTCACTCGAATGATGAGGTGGAGGATATGTTCGATGACATATCGAGGGCTCTCCACTTCACTACTAAAACACACTATACCGTTGTTATGGGTGACTTCAACGCCAAAGTGGCAGTACAAACTTGCAGCGAATCGGTAATAGGAACCCATGGATTTGGAAGCAGGAATCATAGGGGGCAAATGCTCGTCAATTTTCTCGAGCGGGAGGGGCTGTTCTTGATGAAAAAACGGCCCCAAAGGAAGTGGACGTGGCGAAGCCCCGACGCTATGACTAAAAATGAGATTGATTCCATCTTGACGGACAGGAAGCACATATTCAGAGACGTCTCAGTGATCAATAGGTTTAACACCGGTAGTGATCACCGTCTTGTCCGAGGCTCTCTGAATATCGACTTTAAGGCTGAACGTGTCCGTTTGATGAAATCCAGGCTCCGACCAACTCTGCTCCAAATCGCGATGGGATCTGAAAAATTCCAGTCAAATCTGGAAAACCGATTTGCTGCCATGGAAACCACAAGAGACGTAAACCAGAACCTTGAAAATGTGGTTCGGATTCTCAGGGACGAAGGTACGAGATTTTGTAAAATGCAGCGTAAAAGCGGGGAGTCGAAGCTTTCAGAGAGGACATTAGGGCTAATGAGGGAACGACGTGAGAACCCACCTGCCACTTCGTCGGCAAAGCGGGCTCTAAACCGAGAGATCACCAAACTTGTGCGATACGACCTCCGATGCTCCAATACTCTTTCGATTAAAAGAGCGATCGAGCAGAATCGGGGGTCAAAAGTGTTCGTACAATCTCTTGGAAGAAGCCACCTGACGAAGTTTACCACATCAAGAGGAGAAGTCGTTGCTTCCAAGCCGGCCGTCCTTTCGGAAGTCGAAAGCTTCTACGGCAGCTTATACGCTTCGCATACATCTAGACCTGATCCCGAAAATGAGGACCCTAGAGCTACATTAACACGCCACAACACCGAAGATCTGCCAGAAGTCAGCACTGATGAAATCGAAATGGCTCTTGGACAGCTGAAAAATGGAAAAGCCCCTGGAGAGGATGGCGTTACAACAGAGCTGTTAAAGGCTGGAAGTACGCCCGTATTGAGGGAGCTCAAAAAGCTTTTTAACGCTGTCCTGTTCGAAGGGAGAACTCCAGAGGCGTGGAGTAGAAGTGTGGTCATCCTGTTCTTCAAGAAAGGTGACAAGACCATGTTGAGGAACTATCGGCCCATTTCCCTTCTAAGCCACGTCTACAAGCTGTTTTCGAGAGTCATTTCGAACCGTCTTGCGCGAAGACTCGACGAATTCCAACCACCGGAGCAAGCTGGGTTTCGGAGCGGATATGGCACCATAGACCACATTTACACAGTACGGCAGATTATACAGAAGACCGAAGAGTATAATCAGCCCCTGTGTCTAGCATTTGTGGACTATGAGAAGGCCTTTGACTCGATAGAGATCTGGTCTGTTCTGGAGTCCCTGCAGCGTTGCCAAGTAGATTGGCGATACATATAGGGTGTTTTTTTAAGCTAGATAGAACTTTAAATTGTAAAAAGTAACACAAAAAATTAAATTTTGATGAAACTTTTTTTTTTATTTGTTTCAGTATACTCTGACAAATCATCATGAATAGACTCACGCTTGAACAACGCTACGAAATTATCCAAATTTACTTTGAAAATCAGTCGTCGATTCGCGCAACAACCAACGCGCACGACCTTGGAGGCCAATTGACAGGTCCATTTCTCGAAATCAACATATCGCCAAATTTTGATTTCAATAAGTCGATGGTTGCGTTCGCCGTATGGCACGTAGCGCCATCCTGTTAAAACCACATCTCCTCCGGATCAATGTCATCCATATTTTCAAACAAAAAATCATTGATCATGGTGCGGTAACGATCTCCATTGATCGTAACGCGAGCTCCGGCCTCATTTTTGAAGAAATAAGGTCCGATGATGCCACCAGCGTGAAAACCGCACCATACGGTGCATTTTTCTGGATGTAATGGAGTCTTTAGGGTCTGTTGTGGATTGGTCTCACTCCATATGCGGCAATTTTGCTTATTAACAAACCCGTTAAGCCAAAAATGCGCCTCATCGCTGAACACAATTTTGCGATAAAACAGTCGTCTGTAAGTTGCGCGAATCGACGACTGATTTTCAAAGTAAATTTGGATAATTTCGTAGCGTTGTTCAAGCGTGAGTCTATTCATGATGATTTGTCAGAGTATACTGAAACAAATAAAAAAAAAAGTTTCATCAAAATTTAATTTTTTGTGTTACTTTTTACAATTTAAAGTTCTATCTAGCTTAAAAAAACACCCGTTATTTATACACACACTTTTGTTTATTTGCCGTTATTATTATATTTGGATCATAATGTCTGATCTAGATATTAGCGACGATGATAGTTTTTACTCTGCAAACAGCTTTGATATTAGTTCTGCTAGCATCCCCTCTCTCCAAGAGAGTCTCCAGTACCAATTTTCTGATGCTCCGCGGAATTTTAATGTAGTCCATATTAATGCCCAGAGTATTCCTGCTCATTTCCCTGATATGCTGGCTACCTTTAATTCTAACAACATACACGCCATTTTAGTCTCAGAGACATGGCTTAAACCCTGCTTACCATCTAAATCATATGCTCTTCCGGGTTTCAATCTTGTAAGGAATGATCGCGCGATTGGTGGTGGGGGTGGTGTTGGTATATATCTACGACAACATATTCCCTTCACAATTGTAAGTATATCCTCACAGCCCCCACCGCCAGACGCTGGTGAGCATCTCTTCTTAGAATTGGACGTTAATCACGCAAAAGTTTTACTGGGCGTTTACTATTCGCCCTCATTACGCACCAACTACTTTTCCTCCATCGATAATTTACTTGAAAATTTAACTCCCTCTTATAGCCACACTATAATAATGGGCGATTTCAATACTTGCCTATTGAAAAATGACTATCGCTCTTCTTCACTGCGCACCTTAGTAAACTCTAATAACCTATCACTTTTAACACTTGATGCTACCCATCACTTTCCTAACTGCACTCCATCTCTTCTTGACCTTATTCTTGTCTCTTCTACTAATCATGTCATCATTAAATGATTGTGTTAATTTGTGTATATTATATGTAGTATATGTGTATGTTTATGTATATATTTTATGCGTATGTATGTTTGTATAAGTAGATTTATGTATATGTGCCCTATTATATTCAATAATAGTTTAAATATTTCTTAAAATCAATTGCACCGTCAACTGCTGCTGTCTCTCTCATACATTTTAATCCATCCTAAGGTTGCCTGGAAGAGATTGCTTTCGGCAATAAGGCCGCCCTTTGTACATTACATTATATCTATATGTCATCTTATAATATGTAAAAAGGTGTACAAATAAAGAGTTTTCTATCTATCTATAACACACACTGCTTAGCTTGGGACTAGATGGCGTTGTGTGTTAGATGTCCAGAATATTTATTGTTATATCGTAAATCAGTCTGAAATATAAATGCCTTCTAATTACATTTGAATAATATCATCAAAACACTTGGAACTAAAGCAATCCGTGCTGACTTCTATCAAACCATCTCTTTTCTTGAATTCTTTGGCGCATCAGAGTGGACCTATCAAAGTATAGTAGTTATTGTTTGTTAGTTTTATCAGTTGACATGTTTTCTTTCTGTTAAGGTAACAACAGGATTTTATAGTTCAAAGGGGTATTTTAATAGGGGATGTAAAATAGAGCTACCCCTAATTGAACAAGTTCTGTTCTATGATATTCGTAAACTAGAATTCAGTGCGTTAATTATTGGGATAAGTTATGTATATGTATTCTGCTGTTCTAATAGAGAAGTCAGTTTTTTTTAAAGACTTCTCGCGCACTTGTAATGATTCATGAGCTTTTAGAAAGAAACGCAGGGAAGATTTTCCTTAAAGAAAATTTACTCCTATAAATTAGGAGTAAATTACACATATTGAAACATAGATAAGAAAAAACTTGTTTACAACTTTGTTTTGTTTTTTGTTACATGCGATTCAAATCTATAAAAGTAAATTAATTTGAAGTGGCTGATTCTAATTTCAAAATAATAGCTTTTCTCTAAAAGCATATGAAAAGACATACAGTAAAAAAATTGTTTCTGTTCTAATTTATGGAATGGCTTTACTGATTTTGACCCTGCAGTTGGAGTTGTAAAGGTACAATAACAAACGCGGGACCCAGCTAGTAAGCAATATAAAAAATTACTTCCTCTCTATTACCTCGGCAGTATTGTATACATAATGATTTTACATGTATAAGTATTGACATTAATGCAAAGTATATTGTCATGAGTGCACCATTATAAATATAAAACATGGATTCGTACTTAATTAACAGACCAAATGTTCATTTCAGGTGAAAAAGAGATTTGAGCGTAATCTAAAGTACCGCAAGAACAATCGCCTCTCATACCTCGATAATGTATGTACAATCGATAATGTAAGAGACTTGTCAAGAGGTGAGAGCCCAGCTCCACCTTCCAAGGTCCAGTCTAAAGAAGAACACAGAAGGCAGCAATTAGAAAAATGGAAAGAGCAAAAAGAGAAGCAAAAGAAAGAAGCGGCTGCAAAAAAGAAGAAACCGTTTATTGCAGGAGTAACCTACGCTCCATTGAAGTTCATACCTCCACCGCCTATTCAAAAACCAATACCCAGCACATCAGGCAGAGTGACACGATCTCAAAGTGCTAGAAACGATACCAAATCTAGAGAAACTAAAGCTACAAACAAGAGTCAGACTGCATCAAAGTCTTTTGCTCCAAAAAATGCTTCTTTCCGACCTCCAGAGATAAAAAATGTGACAACCTTACCAAAGTTAGCTCCAGTAAAAACTAGGAAAGATAAAAACCAGAATATTACATTTGGTCCAGTTTTGCCAAACGTACAAACAGACAATAAACAAAGTCGAACTAGGGCTTTAAGACATGTAGCTGTAAAAACTGTAACTGCATTAAAGCAGCCTGAAAGAAAAACCAAAGCAAAACCAACCAAACCAAGTCCGAAAAAGACAAAATTAGGAAAGGCTACTCTACAAAGCAGTACGTCAAGTGAAAAAGAAAAAAGTGATAACATTTCTCCGATTCTAAGTAGTCGAGGCTTAAGAAAGTCACGGGCAGGCCCGAAGTCACCTATCATTACCAATAAAACACCTAGGAAGTCGATGCAAATAGAACCTGTATCGGATTTACTTGAAGACTGACTTACCTGTTTCATATTTATAATATTAGTATAGTGTATTTTTTTAATGTTAATATAGGAAGTTACATTTCTAAAGGTAAATAAAGCACAAAATATTTTTACAATAACATTTATTTAAGAATTCCAAAATATTGTAAATTTACAACAAAATTTTAAATTCAAAACCACATAAACAATTTACTTATAACTACTAAGTTTATTCTATCAACATACTTATATATATGTAAAAACATTTAAACATTGTATGAAGTACTCGGTATCTTGATTTGAATAAATAAGTGTGCTAGCCTGAAGAGATACAATATTTTAAGGGATCTAATTGGTACATATAACGGAGCACTTTAATCCAACATTTCCGTACCAACGGGCTCCCTGACATACCTCTAAGCATTTGCAAGAAATGAGTTTCAACAAGAAAAAAATTGTAATAATGCATTACAAATAGATTAGGCCAGCTAAGGATACCACAAAAAAAACGCGCCACTTACCGAGTTACCGACTACCTTACTCTACCTGTTCACGCCATGTGTAAAGGGACGATGCCGAGAACCGGTTTCTCTCAGGTGATACGAGCTGCCCACCGTCGCCGCAACGCACCGCCACGAGTCGGCCCACTCCAATACAATATGAGTACAAGCACACACGTACATTATAGGATATATTCTACTTTTATTAACCATTTAAGACTATTTTGTAATAGTATTATTTAAACCAAAATACAATTGAATATTTGGAATTTGTCGCTGTTTCAATTGGCTAACCAAGACGCCCAGTATTCAACATATGGTGACCCCGACGTGATGACGTGAGTCGAAATACAAGGAGAAACGGACACACAACAGTTTCCAGCCTCGCTTCAAGCCAGCCGGTCAGCCCACAGCACCGCAGCCAAGGTTTAGCCAGGGAAGTGTACCTATTTATCCTTATTCTTACGTCCTATTATACCCACTTCTATTTGATTGTATGCTTTGTCGATTTCTATGCCTTTCCGTCTTTAACTTCTAACCAATTGCGCAATCTAATATAGTATTTGATTCCATCTATATGGCTGTATTATCATATTTTATATAACGGCGCGGCGGCGAATCTATTATTTTATTGACAAGTGGGTACCGTGCGTTGTAGGTAGGTAGGTGGGTGCCTGCAGCCGTTAACTGTAGCTAGCTGTGTCATTCGCTGTTTAACTCGTTATTTATTCATCTTTTGCTAACTCATTTGTGCTATTTTAATTGCTTTACTTCTTTATTTTATTTTTTCATTTATATAACAATGCCTGACCCAACACTTTTACCCTCTTTATCTGCGCTTGTAGCCACTAGAAGCTCAATTAAAGGTCAGATTACTAAATTTAGAAACTATCTCGATAGATTGAATAAGTTCGAGAGTATTTCGTCGGAAGAAAAGACTGAATTAGCGTTGAGGGTTGAACGGTTCCGTTTACTTTTTGATAAGTTCGACGAACTACAAACTCAAATTGAAATTTCATCTCCAGCCTCAATGCAAGTTGAAATAGATGGGCGAGAGGAGATAGAAAATGATTTTTTTACATTAATAGCGAGTGCTCAAAAATTATTGAATGCGTCGAACGATAAACCTGGTGCCGACATCGCGCGATCTCAGTGCAGTCACCACGGCGCTAGTGCTGAGGTAAATTTTAGATTGCCTTTAATTAAAGTCGCAAATTTCGATGGTACTTACTCTAAGTGGCTTGAGTTTAGAGATACCTTTAACTCGTTAATTCACTACAATAATAATACAAAATCTGTACATAAGTTTCACTATTTGAATTCTTATTTAGAGGGAGAAGCATCTCAAGTGATTAGCAATTTAGAGGTCACAGAGTCTAATTATATAGAAGCTTGGCATCTTCTTTGCGATAGATATGACAACAAAAAGCAATTAATTAGCAATCATGTCAATTCTCTATTTAATATTCAACCGATAGGTCGTGAATCGGCCAGGGGATTGAGGTACTTAGTCGACCATGTATCTAAGAACTTACGAGCTCTAAATACACTGGGTCAACCCACTGATGGGTGGGACACGATCATTATTCACATGGCCTCAACAAAGCTCGACAGTAGCACTAATTTTAAGTGGGAGGAACATAGGCACTCGCATGATGATATGCCCTCGCTTGCTGAATTTAACAAATTTTTAAAGTGTCGCGCCGACATTCTGGAATCGGTCCGGCGAAACAAGTCTGAGCGAGACATATCTCAGCTGAAACGATACTCATTTAACTCACATAAATTACCAGTAAAATCTTTGCAAATTTCAGTCCCTTCTGGTGCTTCCTCTGTGGCTTTTGCTTCTTGTGTCTTCTGCCACGGCGAGCACCGCATCTACGACTGTTCATCTTTCCTGTTCAAGTCCATTGAAGATAGAATCAAGGAGGCGGTAAACTTAAATCTTGTATTTATTATTTTATTACATTTTGAACTTTTTTTTTTCTGGGACCAGTATATATGCACACATTGCTTTTACTCCTTGATGTGTAAGTGATTGCAACCTTATATGCTATGGACTAATTTTTATTATTTTATTAGACAAAAAATAGATTTCCCTAACTTTAATATTAATATAATATTTGAGTTTGAGTTAATGTTTTGTTATTATAAAGCTAAATCACAAGGAGCAGGTTTTATAAAACGTCTAGAAAATCTGTTTAAAGAAAGAAATCCAGACAATCCTAAAATACATAAATTCACAGGTGACACACTTTCAAACCAGGCACGTAGCATCATTACACATAACTGGCTTTCAACAGAAGTACTAGATCTAATAAAACAGAAAGCAGAACAATCTAACACTCCTGCAGACACCCATACACGAGTACACTCAGATGCACAAGATAGGGAAGTACAATCAATCGTACCGAATCAAACAGACACAAACACACAAATTTCAGTCACACAACACACGAATTCCACACCTCATACACTTTCTCACGAAAATTTCAATAGCTTTTCCTATTCACAGCCAACTGGTTTTGAAACTCTTCATCACCCTGACTTAGACGACTTGACACAGGACACGATGCAACAAACACACAATCCATACACACAAAACACTGAGGACCTAGACCCGATAATTATTCAATTTTTACAAACACTTGCAGAAACAAAAGAGGTACCACTCGAACATCGAAAATTTCTTCCAAAACCTAGATTCAATAAAACCTATATTAATAATCTACACAAAATCAACAATTACTTGCCAATCATTTTAAATACACACAGCACACTACGCGAATTAAACGATACAATATATGCAGCTTCCAAAGCGTTAATAACAATTAATGGACAAAAAGCATTCACACCACCAGCTACAATTAAGCCTAAGCGAGAACCACCATGGAAATTAAGAATAAAGAAAAAATTAGAAGATATTAGAAAGGAATTAGGGCGATTAATAGAGATAAAAAGAGGAGCAAACAGTAGAAGAATGTTAAACATTAAAGACAAACTATACGACATATATAACATTTTTACAGATTTAGATCATGATAACACAGTAGAAATTTTAAATCAAAAAGTTAAAGCATTAGCGGGCAGAATTAAAAGATATGAAGATATGAACAATAGAAAAAACCAGAATAAAATGTTCAATGAAAACCAACACTCATTTTATAGATCTCTAAATGGAAATCTAAAAGCTCCTACTGAACTTCCTACCAAAGAAGCAGTACAAAAGTTCTGGACGTCTATTCTATCACAACCAATAACATACAATAGAGATGCAAGATGGATCGCTGATGAAGAAAATAAAGCAAACACCATAAATACTCACACCTTTGAAGAAATTAACATAGATATGGTAAAAGAAGCATTAAGTAAAACACACAACTGGAAAACTCCAGGCATTGATAAAATCCAAAACTATTATTTAAAATATCTCACAAAAACACACTCATACATAACTCAAATATTTAATAGAATACTCAACGAAACAGAAACAATAGAAGACTGGTTCACTACGGGTCAGGTAATTCTGATACCAAAAAATGAAAACACACAAGATCCTCAAAACTGGAGACCCATAGCCTGCTTACCCACACTATACAAACTTTTAACTTCTGTAATAGCTAACGAGCTCTATATACACTGCGAAAATAATAACATTATAGCACCAGAGCAGAGAGGATGTAGGCGCCGCGCTAGGGGATGTAAAGATCACCTTATGATTAATAAAGCAATTTTAGAGGATGCTCATCAGTACCAGAAGAATCTTAGCATGGGGTGGGTTGACTACCGCAAAGCTTTTGATTGTATTTCCCACGAATGGCTACTAAAAGTTTTAAACATGTACAAATGTCCACATATTATCATAAGCTTTCTACAGAAAGTCATGCCCAGCTGGAAGGTGATCATGACAGCTCGTGGTGAGAATGTTTCAGTGACGACCGACTACATATATATTCGCCGTGGAATTTTCCAAGGGGATTCTTTATCACCATTACTTTTTTGTTTAGGAATTAACCCATTATCAAACGTTCTTAATAAATACCACACTAAGGGCTACACACTCAAAGATTCATCAGTTATCAATCATTTGTTATATATGGATGATTTAAAAGTTTATGCTAAAAATAAAAATAGTTTAAATATTTTACTAGATAGTACAGAGATATTCACTAGAGATATAGGGATGGAATTCGGTTTGAACAAGTGTAATGTGTTGCACTTGACAGCGGGCAGAATGAATGAATACCGAGGGGAAGGACACATTTTACTAAGCGGATTAAAATTCGAACATCTGAAAAAAGATGAATCATATAAATATTTAGGCATTAATGAAGCAGGAAAAATAGAACACAACGACATTAGGGAGCAAGTTAAAAGAGAATATTTTAGAAGAATAAAATGCATCACAAACACACACCTTAACGCCAGGAATCTAATTAAAGCTATAAATACCTACGCAGTACCAGTTCTGTTATACACATTTGGTATTATTAACTACAAAAATATAGATCTCAACAAAATAGATGTAAAAACCCGAAAACTACTAGCCATAAATAAAGCACACGCACAAAAAGCAGACATAGAAAGACTATATTTACCAACTGAAGAAGATGGACGAGGTTTACTAAACATAGAAATGCTACACAAAACACAAATAATTAAATACAAAACATATTTAGAAACACAAAAAGACTACATACTCCAAACAATAGTAGAACACGATAGCCATAAACAGAAATACTCTATTTTTAAAGAAACTGAATTAAATTTGACCGAAATAGGGCTACGACAGAACACAAAATACACAGACAAAGAACTCAAACAAGCAGTGGTAAAAACTAGATTAAATAAAATAAAATCAAAACCTTTACATGGCCAGTTTTATAGATCAGTTTTAGAGAAGGAAAATATAGATAGGATACAATCATTCCGTTGGATTAAGAAACAACCTGTATCACCAACATTAGAGTCATCCATATTTGCAATACAAGATCAGGCAATAGTAACAAGGCAACATGAAAGGGACATATTTAAACGAGCAGTAGATGGTAAGTGTCGGCTATGTTCAGTAAAAGACGAGACCGCACAACATATTGTCTCGGGATGTGAAAAATTGGCTGGCACTTATTACACCAAACGACACAACAACATTGTACAGTACATATTTTGGAGCCTTTGCAAAAAACACAAAATCCCAGTCGCTAAACTGTGGTGGCTAGAACATCTCACACAACCACAAGTTAAAGAGAACGAATCTGCAAAGATAATGTGGGAGATACCGGTACAAACAGACGTCACAATAACACACAATAGGCCAGACATAATATACGTAAATAAAACAGAAAACAAAACATACTTAATAGACGTAACCGTACCATCAGACTATAACATAGGACCAAAAGAAATAGAGAAGCTCAGCAAGTATCACTCTTTAAAAACAGAAATTTCACGCTTGTGGAACACACATACAGAAACCATCCCAATAGTTATAGGCACAACAGGTGTTGTAGCAAAAAGTTTACATAGATACATAAATAAATTAGACTCAAATATAAACATACCTATAATACAAAAACAAGCAGCAATACACTCATCCACAATACTCATAAAAGTTTTGGGCGACACAGTGTTCTTAAATTCCAGGGAATCCGAACCTCCTCTTCTCTGAAGGTTACAGAGCGGGAATTAGGAAAAACCGAGAAAAATAAAACTCGAGTAAAAAATACAAAAAAATTAATAAAATTTTAATATAATCGGAGCTGGTACTTGAGTTGATTTCAATTTAAACCTTTGAGTTGAATCGAAATCAATCTAAGCTCCGGTAATTCAAATCATTGATTACTTGAGTTACATCCTTTTATCACTGATCAATTCAGTACTTGAGTTTTATTTTATATTTGTATTAATAATGTTTGATGTTTGTATTTTTGACGTGTTCAAGTGTTCGACATATTTGCGTCAATGCCACTTCTTTGCAGCCAAGCCACCAATTCCTCTTTTCTATTAGCTTGAGTAGGTGCTTTATTTATTTGCACCGAATGATAAGGGGCGTTATCCATTATTATAACTGAAGGCTCTGGAAGGCCAGGTAGCAACACATCCTGGAACCACTCCTTGAATACAGCCGCATTCATTTCTTCGTGGTAGTCAGTAGTAGTTTTTGACTCAAATGCTAATAAACCATTTTCCACAAAACCATACTTCGCACAACCAGCGTGGCATATTATGAGACGTGCTCCTTTACCGATTGGCACTTTCGACGTCGACGCTTGAGTGTCATCTGTCCAAGAACGAGAAAGCTCGTGATTGGTGTTCAGCCATGTCTCGTCAATGAAAACGACATTGTCCCAATTATCAATTTTGTTTGCTTCTCTTAGAAAAGTAATTCTTTTTACCAGAAATATAAAGAGATAAAAATAGTTTTTCATTCATTTTTAATTCAGCTGACTGATATCACGACAATTATTTTCATAAGTTTGGTTTGGTCGTACCTATATCGTATTATAAACTATATTAAATATGTATTAAGTGTATTATACACACTCTCGAATAATTTCTCCGATGTCCCCAGGAACTTTAATGTCGTTCGTATAAATGCCCAAAGCATTTCGGCCCATTTCCCTGAAATGGTGACAACATTCGACTGTACTACATCCTTACATACTTTGTAACTCATCTTGTTCTACTGGTTTTTTGTGTATTCAATAAAGATAAATAAATAAAATTATATATTATAAAATTAGAACGTTTTATTTAACAATATATCGACCGACAGAATATATTACGATTCCAAAAATACTCAGTTACAATTCAGTATTATTTTGTCTCATCACTACAAAAACAAACTATTGACATTACCTTGAAACAGCGCAGTTTGATATCGTTAGACTTTTAAAAATTATTGTTCTTAAATTAATTAATTGATTAATTGTTAATAACTTTGGCCCAAAATAAAACGTTTATTGTACCTACATTGGCATGATTATTCAATTTTTAATGTTATTACTCATTATTAAGGTTAATAAGAGATATTTAAAATTTTGCCATAAATTGTACGCCAGTTCAAAGTTACATCGCCCATTGGATCACGACCTGTCAGAAACGCATTCTCTCAGTGGCCAGACTATAGTGTCTTAATTGAATAAATGATTTTGAATTTGAATGTATTACTACCTATTTTTATCGTAAATGAGCCGGAACGGAGTTATTCTCAAAAAACAGTTTTTGAGCGCTATTTTTAAAAATTTCGAAAAGAAATCTATTATATCACCAATTTTCAAAACTCCCGTAAAACTTTCCAGGGAAAACTACCAAATGACTGGAAATGTGTTTAAAATATTTCATGTGTTTTAAAAAGTATTATTTTAATTATTTTCATGACTCATTGTGTTTGTGTCAAAAAAATCTTATTCTTTCTATGGAGGGTAGAGGTAAGGAGTATCATCTGTGTACATGAAAAAGTGTCCGTTGAAATGCATTAAATTAGGGTGGCGCCACATTAGCATCAGAGTAAACTTTAAAGGAAGCGCCATTGAATGATATATAATAATAAAATCACTCTAGCTACGCCTTTTCTCATAATAACTCTTTAAGGTTATATTTACTACATTATTTTGTAATACGCAAGTACCACATTAGCATCAGAGTAAACTTTAAAGGAAGCGCCATTGAATGATAAAAATCAATAAACGTACTATTCACAGTTCAGAAAATAAAATCACTCTAGCTACGCCTTTTCTCATAATAACTCTTTAAGGTTATATTTACTACATTATTTTGTAATACGCAAGTAGTTGACATTTTCAATAAGGAACTACTTTAGTCGACAATAATGTTAAATTTTCGTTCACATAGTAGCTACATTCATACCATACCCTGTGTCTACACCAACGCCATTCTGGAAGGTTTTTGAACTGTTATTTACAGCTTACAGCTGGACACTTTTTTCAATTTTCTACCATATGAGATAACACTCCTTACCTCTACCCTCCATAATTCTTTCATCGTGCCTGGTTGTCCATCTATCCACACTGTATCTATCAGAAGCAGCAACCTATAATCAAGCTGTCAAAATCTACTAGATAAAATTATCGATAAAAAATACAAATAACTAAAAAAGGTTCAGTACATCTGTTCAAAAATCTGTATTTGCAATAAAAATTAAACTAAATAAAATGGCCTTACGTATTTTGTAAGTAAAAAAATATAAATAAAAAAGGTTTCGTACATCTTTAACGTTCAACCCACTACATCTACATAAGTACCTATCCTACTTCCTACTAATATTATAAATGCGAAAGTTTGTGAGTGTGTGTGTGTTTGTTATATTTCACAAAAAACAACTACTGAACGGATCTGGACGAAGTCTGGGATAACACATAGGCTACTTTTAATCCTGGGAAAATGTACAGTTTCCGAGGGAAACTGGGGCGAAGCTGCGGGTGGAAGCTAGTTTGCAATAAATCAATGTATGTATGTATTCATTTAAATTTACTAAGAAGAGCGGTACCTACCTATATTATACATACGTACCTACCAATAGCTACAAAACTATAATACATATTTGTTGTCTGTTACGTTCAATAAGTAATTATTAGAATTTCTCACATTTTTGTGGGTAGTTAAATTAAAGTCGCGGCACATTTGACACCGACAGAGATAATATGTAACGGTTGGTGTCAAACGTGCTTCAGAGTCAGCCTGCCATTCGATTAAGGAACATCGAAGGGTGAAGCACGGATATATATTAACGGAACCATCAAGAGAAGTGGAAATATTAGATGAAATATGTATTGTTGCTGCCTGTATTCTTGAAGTCCTTCTGAGCGTGTTTTAGTTCAGAAGTGGGATAACAGCAAAAATATACTGTTTTTGCAACGCCCATCACAGTTCAAAGGTAAGGTTATTATGAATTTCATTCTATTTCTCACTCATTAATTTGAAAATGTAAAATATACATCAATGGGCCTAATAAATAGCTTAATTAGTTGAATTATCTGAAAAACTCGCAAAATATAGTGACGATCGAATGGATTACATTGGGTAAGAATGATTTTTTCTTCACACGTGTATACAGTAAAGTCCATAGTAAACTTAATTGTTTACTTCTACTAGAAACTATGAAACGTAAAAAAAAAATAACTATGTTTTCATATTAATAGTGAAGTTTAAATGTAATAAACATTTTACTAGAACACAGGAAACTTTAAAAAATATGTTCATATTATTTCATCGTAATTTTGTGTTGATGTAATGGCGGTAGATGTGACGGTTTTGTTAAAAAAAAAAAAAAAATGTCGAATTCTCAAAATATATATTTATTTAGCTTGGTAAATTCAAAGTAACAGTAAAACAAGATTTGCTGTGACAAAATATTGTGGCAAAATGTGGATGCAATTGGATTGTATCGGTACAATTTTTTCGTAAAATATTATAGCCGTCTGAAATATTATCATGCTTGTGTATATTTTCTTTGTACAAAAGAATATAGTACCACTATTACTTCAAGGATAGGAACCTGCGATTGAGCAATTGTATCACTGTCACTCAGGCACAAATATAAATTAACTTGCATACAATATCTAGTTAGTTCTAGTTGAATGGCCAAAGGAGTACACTATTAGGCGATTTACTAATATAAATCATGGCTACGAGTTCCACATCAGCGACCGTGAGGAATATAGACGACGTAGAGAAGAATCTCCGTCGAAACCCTCTACCCCACCAGACGAGCGAAGCCCAAGTATTCGTGAGGCTAATCACCGTAACCGAAGCCGTACTATGGACACCAGCCGATGAGGCGATACTCGATGTGAATATAGTAGGAGCCGCAAGAGAGAGCTTGCCTTCTATTAAGCGTACGTGGTCGAATTGGAAGAGTCTGTCGCAGCAATCTTTTTCCATCAACTGAAAGCTACGTGGAATTACTGACAGAAATGCTGAACCGGAAGGCACGTCCTAGTGAGTCCCTTGAGTTGTATTATTTCTCTAAAGTTAACCTACTTAACCGTTGTAAAATATTTGGGAAACAAGCGGTGGACTACATTATATTTGGGTTAGAGGATAAAGGTGTTCGGATGTGTGCACAAGCTAGGAAGTTTGTTAGGCCTGAGGAGATCTTACAATTGTTCAAAACAGTTATAAACCAACAACCGCGGGATATCCATGAGTTTTGGAGGGATACTCAATCGAGGGATACTAGATCCTTAAACTATATATCGACCTCAACAGGTACCTGTAGGCGTGTGACTTTCATTGCAATGATCTTAGGCACATGAGTTGACAGTGTCGTAAGCCTATAGGTAAATGTACCGAGTGTCATTTTCTAGGTCTTAAATCCAGTAACTGTCCCAAAAAGACCAGTAGTATTCGATCGAATCCTAACAATAGTGTTGATATTGATGACATTGAGGGCAATAAATACAAGATCGGTATAAAAATAAATGGTATAGATACTTCATGCAAGGTAGATTGCACGGTTGGCCGAGTGGTGTCAGCGGTCACCATGCCGCTTGCTACTGCGCCAAGTGTCGTGGGTTCAAATCCCACGCGGTACCTACAACACTTTGTGTGATTCACGAATTGTTGTCCCGAGTCTGAATGTTCTTTGTGTCCGTTTCATGTATGTTTGTAAAGTCCCCCACGACACAGGATGTTTATTCCTAATGTGGGAGTTGTCTTTTAAAAAAAGAAAGAAAAAGAAAGAAAAGAAAGAAAGATTTAGAGTCAGGCTACATTAATCCGAAAGCCGCGCGCAAGTTGAATATAAAATGAAATGCGGTTTAGGGCCCATTTAGGAGTGGACTGGGTAACGTAATCAACCTTCCTATTGGTAAAGCATAGGTCTGTATTGAGGTACAAAACGTCAAGGAGGAAAAGGTAGTAGTGCTTGTAGTTGATGACGCGGTTATTAACGTGCCGGTTTGACTTGGACATAGCTTAACGAAACATCGAGGACACTTGAGATGTGTGGTTACCAGACATGCTGCTAGGTATTAACACCTCGGTACATGACATCACTAAGAGAACGCCTACAAAAATTATTGTTCGGGCACAAGGTAGGAAATCCTTCTAATAGTGTACTGAATAGCTTCACTGAGAAAATTGACGAAAGTAAAAAGGGGGATGATATTGACATTTTAAGAGTGAGTGCGCGTGAGAGTATAGAAAGGGCCACAGAATTTAAGATAGGTGATGTAGTTAGATTGATAAGAAACATAGTAGGAAAAGCAGGAAAGTCAAACAAATTATAACCTAAATATCGGGGACCGTACCGTATCAAAAGCATACTTCTCAATGATCGACTCATCGTAGTCGGTACTCTGCTTACTACAAACGGTAAGCCTTATGAAAATATAATCTCTATGGATAAAATTTATTTATGGATAAGTTTTAATGCACCCGCTTGTTCCCCAAGTGACGAAAGCAGCGATTGATGATTGCCTAGTTATTAAAAAGAAAAGTAAAGTATGTTTTAATCTTATTTTATTGTGTTATAAACACTATCTGTTTAACATGTTGTTGCTGATGGAAAGGTTTTGTGATTAATTAGTGATCAAAGAGTGAAACTGTCTACATAGCTAATAGCTCGGGCGAATGTGCTCCGAGCATGAGTGGTATGTACGACAAGCCTGTCAAGTTGGTGGTGAAAGAATAGAAGTAGCTACCCGCTTGCCGGCTATAGTGATTAAGAATAGGCGGTCGACATAGCTAAGAGCTCGGGCGAATGTGCTCCGAGCATGAGTGTTATGTACGACAAGCCTGTCAAGTTGGTGGTGAAAGAATAGAAGTAGCTACCCGCTTGCCGGCTATAGTGATATTATGACAGCAAATATGTAACTAGATTTAGAGATGGTGAATTATTATAGAGATAACGACTTTGGGCAAGATGGTAGTGAAAGAATAGAAGTAACTCCTCTTGCACGACTTTGAGTGTGTGATATTGATACCGTATAGTGATTTATAATGTAATAAGCTTGTGATTTAACAGTATGGTATTAAGCAGATTTATATGAATCAAAATACATTGTCAATAAATAAACATAGTAAAGATGGTATGTTACATTGCTCAACACAAATTGGTGTTGTTAACGAAGGGACTCGTTACTGTGACGGATGGCCGACTGTTACGTTCAATAAGTAATTATTAGAATTTCTCACATTTTTGTGGGTAGTTAAATTAAAGTCGCGGCACATTTGACACCGACAGAGATAATATGTAACGGTCGGTGTCAAACGTGCTTCAGAGTCAGCCTGCCATTCGATTAAGGAACATCGAAGGGTGAAGCACGGATATATATTAACGGAACCATCAAGAGAAGTGGAAATATTAGATGAAATATGTATTGTTGCTGCCTGTATTCTTGAAGTCCTTCTGAGCGTGTTTTATGTCTTTAACGTAAAAAAATAATGGTAGGTATGTACTTCGACTATTAGAGTTGCATTCTTCCATTACGACATGCCAGAGCACCATAAACTGTGCAGCTGCCTGGATGATGAAGTGTAATGAACGACGAAGTTCATCCACCCAGTCCTTAAGTTCTTTCTTACATTAGGCCATGGTCACATAAGATAGTACGGGGTACCAAGTAATGACACCACGTTCGAGAACAACCCGCTTGCGATCATCAGCATCTTGTCTATAAATGTGTACAAGGGGCTGTATTTAGAGAAAGCATCAATTAAAATTAAAATGTACTTAAATCCATTTGACTCTGGTAGAGCCCCGAGGACGTTGTATGATACTGAAATTATTCAACAGTAGGTTTTGTACAAACGGATAAGAATTCGAGCACATCCTTTGTGAATAATTTAGCATTTGTGGTCGTTGCCTTAATCCGAGGGTCAGAAATACCTCTTATAGCAATAGTTATTTTTAGCTAGTCAGAGACCCGCCACAATATTAAGGCCGACCAAAACTAATTTAAAAGCGTTTTTATTAAATCAATAGATGAAATTTGTATTTAAATCGTGAAAGATGGGCATTTGTAAACAAAAACTAACTATTTAGTTAAGATATAAACCTATACCTATACATACAGCATTAACCATAAATAAATTTCCGTTAGAACAGAAGTCAATTCAACAATATTTAGGGTTAAGAATGAATCAACATTTATCCACCTCCATCGCCGTCGGGCGCAGCCTCAAGTATCTGGGGCTGGTTCTCGACGGTCGTTGGGGGTTCGCGGAGCATTTCCGGCAGCTAGCGCCAAAGGTGCTAGCGTTTGCCGGAATGCTCTCGCAGCTGCTCCCCAACGTAGGAGGACCGGGGTCTGCCTGCCGCCGTCTCTATGACGGTGTGGTGCGCTCGAAGGCGCTCTATGGAGCGCCTATCTGGGCGGAGGCCCTCTGCGCGGCCAATGTCACCCTGCTGCGTCGACCGCAGCGGGCCATCGCGCAGAGGGCCGCACGGGCGTACCGCACCGTCTCCTACGAGACGGCGTGCGTCCTGGCGGGCAGCATCCCTTGGGATCTCGAGGCCGGCGTCCTCAAAAGGGTGTACGAGGAGGGTGCCCTGATTCGGCGAGCTGGTGGTAGCCCACCTCCGGAGGAGATCGAGCGCTGGAGACAGGAGGCTCGCGACGATCTCTTCCGGACGTGGGCTGCCCGAATGGGGGAAAGTCCGACGGCGTTCGTTAGGGCCGCTCGGCCCGTCCTGCGACAGTTTGTAGAGGGGGGTCATGGGGCTCCCACGTATCACCTCACCCAACTTCTCACGGGTCACGGCTGTTTCGCCAAGTACCTGTGGGAGGTGGTGGGGGTGGAAACGGAGCCCCGGTGCCGCAATTGCACCAGCGGCGACCCCGACACGGCCCATCATACCCGGGCCGTGTGCGAAGCATGGGACGAGCAGAGAGCGGCCCTGACGAGCGTCATCGGCACGGATCTCTCGCTGCCGGCCATCGTGGAAGCCATGGCCGGCAGCGAGCGGTGTTGGGCCGCCATCGCCTCGTTTGCAAGCGAGGTGATGGCGGCCAAGAGAGAGGCCCTGCGGGAGCGGGAGCGAGCTGGGCTCACTCAACCGCCCCGCAGGCCACCAGCGAGGGGTCGCCGGCGAACCTTGTTCGCCCGCGGCCCCGACTGAGAGTTGCCACGGGCGGTGGGTCGGGGGACCTGCCGCCCCTAGCCACGTGGCGGATGCGCCCTTGTTGTTCCGGGGGCGCATACCAACTCTAAGGTGAGGGGGGCCCCAACGATCTGGCCCCCCGAGGCGAGCCTGCAAGGGCGCTCCTAGCCGAGTCGCGGTGAGCACTCAAAAGTATCTCGCGGCTCGGTACTAGGCGAAGAGGAACACGTGGGGTTTAGTGGGTAGTCTGCATTTCGTTATGTTTTGAATACTAGCCTTTTTGCCTCAGACACAGATTGTTGACACAATGACATTTCTTTATGCACGCTGCCAAGTGTTTTTATTTGATTGTTATTGCTTCGTTTTATTTTGTTTTTTTACATATATTTATGTTAGAGCGGCCGGACTAAAATTATGATTTTAAATATAAGGGTTCCCGAGTTATTCGACAAAAACCTCAAAAAATACCAAAATGTATGTTTATATATCGAAAATTTCAAACTTCTATGTACCGGACTTATGTAAAATGCTATTTACTAGGTAGATCTAGATGAGATCTAACTAGGTTTATATAATATAAGAAACTACAAAAATAAGTATTATCGAAATATTCGACAATAACCTTCAACAAACACAAAAAATTAACAAAATTCAAACTAAATGTGATAATATCTAAGTTTTATTTGCCGAACTTCAATAAAAGAGGTGTTATTAGATGAGAGCCGTCTTAACTGTAAAAATGAAAACTTTAAGATGAGGGATTATCGAGTAAATCGACAAAAACCTCTAAAAATTTCGAAAATTTCAGGATTTAAAAAATCCTAAGTACAAAATAAAAAAAAATTCTCTATTTTTCAGGATTATCTTCTCCTACGGGACGCAGGAGAGCACTCTGGGTCAAATCGAAACAACGGCGGTAAGTCGAATAGCCAAAAACAAGAAAAAACTTCGTAAATTTGCTCCAAATGTGTGTCCCTAAGGTAGACTTTTAACTTTAATACTAAAAATGTTACAACTGAAAATTTTTGATATTCCACTAGCCCGAACCGGACAAATAGGAAATCAATCGACGGGTCTCGGCGAGACCTTCCTAATTATGCAAAAATTTAGACTTTAAATATAAGGGCTGCCGAGTTATTCGACAAAAACCTCAAAAAATACCAAAATGTATGTTTATATATCGAAATTTTCAAACTTCTATGTACCGGACTTATGTAAAAAGCTATTTACTAGGTAGATCTAGATGAGATCTAATTAGGTTTATATAATAAGAAACTACAAAAATAAGTATTATCGAAATATTCGACAATAACCTTCAACAAAAACAAAAAATTAACAAAATTCAAACTAAATGTGATAATATCTAAGTTTTATTCGCCGGACTTTACTAAAAGAGGTGTTATTAGACGGGTCTAGATGAGAGCCGTCTAAACTGTAAAAATGAAAACTTTAAGATTAGGGATTATCGAGTAAATCGACAAAAACCTCTAAAACATTTCAAAATTTCATGATTTAAAAAATCCTAAGTACAAATAATAAATTTTTCTTTATTTTTTAGGATTATCTTCTCCTACGGGACGCAGAAGAGCACTCAGGGTCAATTTGAAGCAACGGCGATAAGTCAAATAGCGAAAAACAAGAAAAAACTTAGAAATTTAAAGAACTTATAACAGCTATTAATTTAATTAAATGTAATTGAAATAATAATAATAATAAAAGAGTATTAGATACACGTAAATGAATAAATAAAAAATAAAATAAAAAAGGAAAACAAAAAAAAAAAAAAGTTATCTATTTACATAAATAATTTTATTTTAAAACTTCTCATAGTCTCATCTAGTAATGACTATACACACTACGCTTGGTGCAATACCTACGGTTATCAGTATTGTGACGATCGGTTGATGCAGAGTTATCATACACATCTACCGTCATTTGATGATTTTGTTAACATAAGTTTTGTATATGTGTTTGTGATTGTTTGCCTTTATTTTAATGCTAAGTACGCTCTTTAGAGTGACATTGTAAACTACCAGTAATAGTTTTAAGTTCTCATATAAGCGAATAATGTATTCTTTTGAGAAATAAACGTTCTTAAACCGTAAATGTGTGTCCCCAAGGAAGACTTTTAACTTTAGTACTGAAAATCTTATAACTGAAAATTTTTGATATTCTACTCGCCCGAACCGGACAAATGGGGTGTCGATCGACGGGTCTCGGCGAGACCTTCCTAAATATGCAAAAATTATGATTTTAAATATAAGGATTGCCGAGTTATTCGACAAAAACCTCAAAAAATACCAAAATGTATGTTTATATATCGAAAATTTCAAACTTCTATGTACCGGACTTATGTAAAAAGCTATTTACTAGGTAGATCTAGATGAGATCTAACTAGGTTTATATAATATAAGAAACTACAAAAATAAGTATTATCGAAATATTCGACAATAACCTTCAACAAAAACAAAAAATTAACAAAATTCAAACTAAATGTGATAATATCTAAGTTTTATTTGCCGGACTTCAATAAAAGAGGTGTTATTAGATGGGTCTAGATGAGAGTCGTCTAAACTGTAAAAATGAAAACTTTAAGATGAGGGATTATCGAGTAAATCGACAAAAACCTCTAAAAATTTCGAAAATTTCAGGATTTAAAAAATCCTAAGTACAAAATAAAAAAAAAATCTCTATTTTTCAGGATTATCTTCTCCTACGGGACGCAGGAGAGCACTCAGGGTCAATTTGAAGCAACGGCGGTAAGTCAAATAGCGAAAAACAAGAAAAAACTTCGTAAATTTACTCGAAATGTGTGTCCCTAAGGTAGTAGATTTTGCTCATGTACACTCGTGAAGAAAACAGTTACTGTATTTTTTTTTATATACCAATGTACGTATGAAATTACCCTAATACAGTGACCAATTAGTACAATTTAAATAAATTCGGGGGCGAAGTTCGGAATCGCCAAGATACGTCGGCCGTATAGTACCTACTTACTTTGTTTTTAATAAGAAACTATGTATCATGTATCGTATACGGATACTTCGGCCGTATAGTAACCAAGTCACACAAGTTATAGCCACTATAACAATAAGGGCAATTCATTTATCTAAATGTAATTACTACCGCAATTTGGTGTACCAAGAAGGTTGTTTATACACACTGTAATTAGCACACACAGTAGTTAGCTGTATAACATTTCTTTTCCTAGTGACTGAACATTCAACTTACAAATCAAACGGGGCAAACGAGCAGAGGTATCGCCTGATGGTAAGCGATTACCGCCGCCCATTGACACCCGCAACACCAGAGGTGTCACAAGTGCGTTTCCTAAAGGTTTGAAGATCGTATTGGTCCGGGAATACCGCAGGCGACAGTTCATTCCACAGTTTTGTTGTGCGAGGCAGAAAGTTTCGGGAAAAGCGTATAGTTGTGGACTGCCAACCATCTAGATAATAGGGATGAAACTTCTGTCGCGTAGGACGATGAACTGTACGGATCAGTCCGTACAATTCTTCGGAGCACTCCCTATAGTAAATGCGGTAGAAGATGAACAGCGAAGCGACATCTCTACGCAGCGCTAGAGAATCTAGCCGAATTAGAAGTTCCTGGCAATCGACAACTCGAGTCGCTCTCCGTTGGATGCAGTCCAGAGGGAAGAGCTGGTATTAGGGTGCCCCCGCCCAAAGATGAGAATTGTTTTCCATTTGAGGTCGAACCTGCGCCTTATAAAGCAGAAGGCGGTGGGCCGGAGTGAAACACTGTCTCGATTTGTTGAGCACTCCAAGCTTCTTCGAGGCCAATTTGGCCTTACCCTCCAGATGGCCATGGAACTGGACTTCACTCGATATGTCGACAGCAAGTATTTGCTGAGGTATTATTGGCTGAGGCAGATACGAGTGTCTTCAAAACGAGGACATACGACCTACGGTACTATACTATTCTGTGACTGTAGCGTACAGAAAAGTAGTGTTGGTAGATTTTCTCCTGTACTTTCTTCAAGGTTATTTTCTTGTGTATTTTAGAATCTACATAAAGCGGCGTTCCCACGAGGCGTTAATCACGACAGTGAACCACGCTTTCGTGAAATACACTTCTGTGTGAACGCCCTCACGAAAGCAAGTTATGCGTTCACACAGAAGGAATGCGGACTCGTGTTCACAGCATAGTTAAGATTTCGGTTTATTAGAACAACCCGCCTGTCCGTGTCCTATTTTACCGCACAGAAAACCCGATTTGCTAGGAACACCCGATTGTCTAAAACCCGGCGTTTTTAGTTCATCGTCACGGAATTAGTGTTCCGCTGCGCACTAGCAACTGTTAGTAAATCCTTAGTAGGTTTCACAAAAGTAGATAAAACAAAACCACAACATAATAATTGCTGATACGAGCTCGTCGCCGAGGTCCCTTACAATTCGTAAACACAGTAACGATCTACACGCATGTTCAGAGTAGGTAGGTATGGAAACTGTCAGAATCGAAAGACATAACTTCACATAAAATGTAAGCTACATCAACTTTCTTAGCACATAAAGGCCTAAAGTAACTTTTTAAAATTAGTCCATGAGCGGTCACTTGAGACCCACTCGTTAAGCCACACTTTGGCATCCCCTTTCAGATATGTTTCAATGCGAGAAATGCACTCATAATCTGTTGGTGAACTTAACCCTCAAACAGTTACCAATGAGCGACAGTTTCGTTATCGTCTCAGTTATGTAAGCTACGTGCTCGATCCACTTCACACTAAACGTCGATATTATGAACACTTGGATCGAAAAGCGAGATATAATAATGGATAGATCTTACTTTAATGAGGGCGCTGGTTAGCGCCTCAAAAATCCTTAAAGTTGCATCTTCACTGCATGTAGTACTCTCGTTACACGATGAACCACATGTCTGGTTCAGTTGTATGTCCGGTCTACACGAAAATCCCTTAATAGCCAGGGCACACGAGCCAGACGCTTGGTTGCATGGAGTTGACGGTTCCGTATTTGTACGTGGCGCACTGACACAGTTTTCTAACGCGCTTATCCTATTGAGGGTAGCCGTTAGCATCTCTTTATTTGGATCTACCTTACGTTTACAAGTATTAGGCATTATTTATTTTAATCAAAATCTGAACACTAATTATAAGATTATCAATGTCGGTCAAGATAGCTAGAAGCGGAGAAGGCTTATGGAAGCGATCCCACTTCTGATGTCGGAGATTGAAGCGGATTGTAATCCATATGGCCGTCGGCCATCTTGTATTTGTTTAAAGTCAGTGCGCACGTCCGGCGCAGGCGCGGTCTCGATTGCAAGTGAACTGACAAACGAGCGTTCCACGCACTACTGACAGATACAACATCTGACATTTGACACTGACAGTTGAAAGTCTTTAACATAGACTATTGAACTCGATATTTGCGTAGTGTTGTCATACTTAAATAATTACCAGAATAGCGTTTACTTTGAAATCTCTGACATATATATATATATATATATATATATATATATATATATATATATGTTGCTTGAAGCATGGAGCGAAACTAATCTACAGTAAAAGTAGTCTAAATTAGTCCTCATATCATCAGCTATCTGTTAACAGGAACAAACATACAAACAGACGGACAAATAGACAGAAAAAAATTAAAAAAAAATGGTAAATAAACCGTGTATACATATAAAAAGCGGTTATTTTAATATTACAAATAGACACGCCAATTTTATTTATTTGAATAAATAGATAAATTAAATAGAAACGTAGACTATATCGATTTGTACAAATATTTTTGAAATCAAGTAAATAAATACTACATATTTTATGTTTGTGAAGATGTTAATGGAGTAATAACATTATATAATAACAATAATGTTATTTACTCTTTTCATATTTTGACTATTTTTAACCGTTTTTGTACTTGTATTTTTGTTATTTTCATTAATTTGTGGATGTATCTGTATCTTATGCTAAATTGATATTTGCGTAAACTTTCTTGTGCATGATGTGGTGTCCTGCAATTGAGGAAATAACTTTTGATTTTGTTAGGTAATTCGTTTTGTTTAATTCTTCATTTAAACAAACTCCTTAGCTAATATAACCATGGATTTAACACGTAATTTTCCTAACAGGAGTATATTTTCCACGTTACGATATAATCTAATTAGGAGGCCCCTTTTTACATTTAGAAATAATCTGATCAAGTGCACAAAGAAGCTTTTACGTGGAGCAGTACATATACTTGGGAAAGCAGATATCAGTTTCTAAAACTAATAATCAAGACGAGGTCAACAGAAGAGTCACGTGCAGCTGGAACAAATACTGGGCCCACAAAGAAATACTAAAAGGAAATTACGATCTAAATACGAAAAAGACCATCATGGACACCTGTATTCTGCCCTGCTTGACCTATGGCTCTCAGACATGGACATTTACTACCAAACTAACAAATAAAATAAGAACTTGTCAGCGAGCAATGGAGAGAAGCATGCTACACTTAAGAAAAATTAAAAAAGTTAAAAGTGAAGAAATAAGAAAAAAGACAAAACTGACTGATGCGTTACACCAAACTTTAAAATTAAAATGGAGCTGGGCCGGCCATGTAGCGAGATGCAATGACCAGCGATGGACTCTCAAGAGCACAAAATGGACCGGTCCACAATGAAAAAGAAACGTGGGCAGACCACAAAAACGATGGGCGGACGACATAGTATCGGTGGCAGGGAAAAATTGGTTAAAGAAAGCGCAGAACCGAGATAACTGGAAGAAATTGGAGGAGGCCTATACCCTAAAGGGGTTTCTGTAATACAAATTAGTAAAATAACATTAAATTCATTTATTTTTAAGTTACTAACATAGAATTAAGGATACCTATTATATTGTAACTGTGTAAGGTTTATGGGAAATAAAAAGGCTTTATTATTATTATTATTATTAACAGCAAAAGAGGCTGACTGGGAAAAGCATAGTGACAGTTATATTTGTTTGTTATTATGATTAAAAATGACGGAGATCGTTTTTTGTTTTTTCGGAAGACGGTCGCCATTACACGTCATCCACATTTTTTATTTTTTTTATCATTAATTTCATCACGACGAAGATTTGAAGACTCGAAGACTTATAATTGAAGACTATAAATACTTAACATTGGCAGAAAAAGCTGATCCGAGAGATCCGGCTGGTTGCCATTTCATCAACAGAAAAATAATTTAAAATGACGAGTTTTGAATAAGTGTGACACAAATAGTCGTGGTAGATAAGCATAAATTCATTAAGTACTGAAATTGAAACCCGACGGGAGAAAGCAAGTCTAGAGAGCTTAAATATAAGCCCTTCCTTATTACAAAGTTACCACAATTACCGTAGTTAAACTATGTAATGGTTTATTTATTACTCGTTGTGAATATTTAAAGTCGATTTTATCGTTTAACACGAAGCCTACCTTGTTCTTAGTACACGCTAAGATATGTATAGGCCCTTTGCTAATGACCTTACTCTTGCAATTAACTTCGTAATTAGCCTGGTATAAAATAGCACTTTACAATAGGAAATTATGCTTCTTCACAAGGTAAAGGTACTGTATCTTACCTGGTCACTATTTGTTAGAAGTATTATCGAGAAAATTGAATCGATACAGAGACGATTTATAAATGCTATCTACAATATAATGTTGTGTCCTGGGGCCCTAGCCAAGTTACAAGCGTTTCTCTTTCTGCAATCGTTAACGCCTAAATTCTTGTGTGTCATTGGCTAAGTGGCATCTTTGTCTAAGTGGCGTTAGTAAGGCGTTAACGATTGCAGAAAGAAAAACGCTTGTAACTTGGCTAAGGTGGCAGATGGCTATGGCTAGCTTTAAAGGCACTTCTCACCGCGCATAGCTACTCTATACTATACTGCATCGCACTAAGCGTAGCTACTAATTCCTCAAAATAAATGAAATCCTAGTTTGAGGATTAGGGGTCTGATTTAATTGTCTGCCATAATACTTTGCTAAAGTAATCAAAATGACTGTGTAAATCCCTTATTGTATGATTAAGTTTATGCAACAAAATTATTATTATTGTTATAGCTATAAATTAATGTAAAATGATTGCCGAACAAATTCTATATAGATAGACAAGCCTCTTTCAAAAAAATTAAAATATTTACACATTTCAAATAAAAGAAAATATAAATACTTTTTCTTAATATGTATTTTAATTCTCAATACTTTATACTATTATTCCTGCAATGCATGCAGTTCTAGAAGTTGAATGTCTTTTGAGACTGGTTGAAGAGTGTGGTGGTTTTCAGAATATTGAAAATATTATAATGACTGCCTCGGTGGCGTAGTGGTAGCGTATGCGACTGCTAAGCTTGAGGTCTAGGGTTCGATTCCCGGGTCGGACCAAATGTTTGTATAATCTGCAAATATTCGTTTCGGAGTTTGGGTATTTTCTATGTATAATATGTATGTATTTACACAAAAAAGTGTATAAGTATTTATATCAGTTGTACTAGTACCCATAACACAAGCTCTGCTTAGCTTGGGACTAGATGGCGTTGTGTGTTAGATGTCCGGAATATTTATTTATTATTTATTTATTTATTATTATTTCAGAGGTAAAGATCGTCGTCGGTTTATGTGAACAAAAGGCTACATATCATAATATTTAAGTTAAGATCATATCAATGAGGATCTTGAAATTGGATGTTTAAACAAAGCAGCTCGTAACATAGTTTACATAAAATAAACATCAACGCCGGGTACAGTGTAATTAACACTATTCAGGTCCAATGCCTCTTGATTGAAAACAGCCAACACTGTCCTTGAACAGCCTAATCAGACGCTCTTCAAGGGCTGGGTTAGCTTGGCTTCGTTATAGCTTAAATGTGGCACAGAATTTACAATCTTTGAACATTGAACACAATATTCAGACATCATAAACCAATTCTTATTAAATCCAATAAATTACTACTAATGTTTTTGAAAGTAAATCTATCTGTCTGTCTGTCTGTCTGTTACACAAAGATAGATTGAAACTTGGATAAGAACATAGACTGTCACGACTTTACAAACATACAAGTAACAGACCAAAAGAACACTCAGACTCAGAACAACAATTTGTGGATCACACAAAGTGTTGTCCCAGATGGGATTCAAACCCACAACACTAGATGCAGTAGATAGTGTAAGTAAGAAACTTTTATTTATTGCACTACCCCAAGCCATAAACTTCCACATGTATATATATCAGTTGTCTAGTACCCATAATACAAGCCCTGCTTAGTTTGGTACTAGATGACATTGTGTGTTAAATGTCCGAAATATTTATTTGTTTTATCAGTAGAGACAACACGACCATTCAGCTACTAGTACTATTTTGTGATACCATTAATAAAAACTCCATTTAAGATTAACAATTTATGTCAAGAAACTTATGAATTACGCGATTGTTACGGTGTGGTAAGCACTTACCAGAGTTCACCCCTTTGGGTGTGAATTTGAAACAAACCCTTTTGAAGATGGCGTACAAGTCATGCTACTAATTTTAAACTTTGGTTGTAGAAAAGGGTCCTGGAATTAAAGTCATTGTTTTATGTAATCGTTTCGTTTAATAAAGGGATTAAATTGTAATATTAAATTATATTTTTGGTATGTTTTTGTGTACTTTTATTATATTTTTTATCTCAATACAGGTAGTTTAACATAGGATACCCTATTTACAAATGTTTTGTCACGTGGTACATCTTTTATATCTTTTGAGAAAGCATTCGCAAATTGGTTAATTCAATAAGCTATTACAGAAAAAAAAAAGATTTTGGTTTGGTGGTAAGCGATTACCGCCGCCCATGGACACCCGCAACACTATAGGCATCACAAGTGCATTGCCGGCCCTAGGAGGATGGAGGGAGGGTTAGTGTATGGGCCTCCGGTATCCTCGCTCACTCGTTGAAACACAGAACAAGCGCTATTTCACACCGGTTTTCTGTGAGGCCGTGGTATCACTCCGGTAGAGCCAAAAGAAAAATTGTAACAAAAGATTCGAAACCCTTAAAGTTTTTAATATAAATATAGATTAATAAACATAAGGTGGGTGACCCAAATAAAGCCTATGTCCAAATAAGGCCTATTTTTTAAATTTCAAAATTAGCGTCAGTTACTGGCTGTACATCTGCTCAACCTGCAGTAGCTGCAACGCTAAAGCAAACCTCAGTAAAGACTGCTTCTTTAACAGCAGATAGGCTTACGGAATTTGAACCAGAACGTCACGATAATAAACCTTCTAGGTCCAGCTTGTGAGGAAGATCGAATTGATGATATGCGACAATGTCTTACTTGTGGCGTTTGGTATCATGAGGTGTGTGTTGGATTCACACCCGCTTTGAGATTGTTTGAAAATAAATATTAAAAAGGCTGATTAATATAGTAGTTTTACATGATAGAAACTCGTTATATCTGATTTAAGTAATCAATGTGATCTCATTAGATTTAATATAAGTATTGACAACGTTTTGTATTCATTAAGGAGTTGAATGTTTTCTTGTTTTTAACGTAGGCGTAGTGACATTTTAGTTATTTGTGTTCACAAAAGTGTGATTTTTGTTTTTAAACCAATTTTGTTTCATTTATTACAAAGTTTAATAAATAAATATAAGTATTTCAAATTACCAGTGCATTGTTATTATAAACCTGCTAGTTAGATAATAAAAAAATTAAGGTAGGCCTTACTTGGGTCACCCACCTTACAACAGAAGTTACCGGATATATAGGGTTTTTTCCATCACACTAGCTGCGCCTCGTAGGTTCTATTGCTTTAAAATGGAAATTGTCTACACTTTAATTTGGTTATATTCGTTTTTTAACTGTTAGTAGGCTAAATTACTCCTAATAACATCTGCAAGTGAAAGTCCCGTCGAAACCGGTTCGGCCGTTTTAGGGATTAGGCGGAACGAACATAAAGATATACCAATCATCATCATCTTCCTAGCCTTTATTATTCCCAATATTATTTGGGGTCGGCTACCAGTTCAACCGATTTTACCTGAATAACAGTTTTTACACAGAGCGACTGGCATCTGACCTCCGCAACCCTGAGGGCGAACTGAATTCGAAGGTTGAACTAGTTGTCAGTATATTTGAGGGCACTGACTTCCCAATAACGATTGCCATAGCTGTTCATGACTACCGGGACCGACGGCTTAACGTGCTCTCCGAAGCACGGGCGGGAAACACCGCCATCTTCCATACTCCGGGCTGCTATTAAGAATTTCTTGTAGGAAAAACCCAACAGCAGTCCGACCCGGGAATTGAACCCGAGACCTCTTGATCTGCAGTCGTTTACGCTAACCACTAGACCAACGAGGCAGTTAAAAAAAAGAAAAGATATACCAATAGTATTTTTATTTTATTTATACCATGTATGCACTTCAATTTGAAATTAAAGAAAGACACTTCCGACATACATTTCCGCAATATTTATTAGCATTGATATACATAAATTCGGGTTAAGCTTGTACCATACCTTCGTATTATATTATTTAGTTTTTCGCTTTCTCTGAAAGCATGAACTACGAATGTTACCATCTATTTTGCATTACCCTCTGTGCAGGGGACGCAGGAACAGAATGAAAAAGTGTGATCAACGAGCAGACATCCTACAATCAACATCATTCCTGGAAACATGTAGTGACTTGAAAAGACTTCTGAGCTTCTGGGATGATCTAGGATAGTTGGAGTAAGAAGATACAATGACCTAATCAAGAGGCTAAGTGCGGAAATAGCCTGGCTAAACAAACAACACATTATTTAAATAAATACGATTCCTTACACGTCTAACGCGGAAACAAGTATAATATATACAGAACGTTGACCTTGCGCAGTTTACAAATTCATATAAATAGAAGTACGTACTGCAAAATTGCGCTCCAGAAATAGGTTTTACATATTTAAACCCTTGGCGACTGGTAGTTATTACCACACGACGCCAAGGAAGTGGTCAAACTCTAATTCGAGAGAGAATTCATTAGTAATGATGTTACTACTGAGAGGATATGAATATACTCGTACATACATTTAGCTCTATATTTTATAAGTTCAGTTCAATTGACTAATCAATTTGTATTCTGTATCTATACTGCAATTTGCTCAAGAACGTAGGTATTGCGAACGAAATTGTTTTGAGACACAGCGGTTTACATTTCAATTTTATGATTATTTCACAGTCAAACCCAATTAAATTAATTAAGTCAATCTAACATTTTTGCTCGATGAGATTATTTCACACATGTTTTTTAGAAATTTTTATCATATATTGATCTACTGTTATATTTAACAATGTCTTCCATTTTCAAAAAGATAACTCCTGCATGTCAAATATACACGAAGCGGACACAAAGTACACCCAGTCTCAGAATAACAATTTGTGGATCGCAGAAAGTGTTTTCCCACGTGGTATTTGAACCCACAACACTTAGGGCAGTAGAAAACGGCGTGACGATCACTTCAACCCCTAGGCCAACAGTTCAGTCAATGTATTTTTCGTTTGCCATAGTTTTACTTCAACACTACCTAACAATCATCATAAAATCTATTAAATGGTTCGGCATCAGAATTACAGAGTCGTAAATAACTCCTTTCATCCATGAAAAAGCAAAAAGCTTGTGCTAAATAATATTTAGCAGCAATGTGTATGTGATAAACTATTCTATTTGCTCAAAAGAACTCTGTACAGAAATTTTCTTATGGAGACAAATGAGCTCCCTTCATTATCCCCTGACGTTCTTATCTCGCCGTACAATTTACCATTCACAGTGGAACGCCAAACGTAATTGTGCGATGTTTTCTTTAGAGCATCGACTCTGTGGCTGGGCAACCTTCCAAAAAGCTAACTTTAAAAAGTTATAAAGTTTATGAGGTTTTGTAACCTTTAGTTCACGTATACAACATTGGCTAACCGCCGAATCTTGTAAGACATTATGACACGATTAATAGTTTTGTCTTTTGGTATACGAGAAAATTTAAATCATAATCATAGTAGAGACACATTAATCGAAGTTACTTACGAAAATACTGTATAGTATTGTGTTAAGATTATTTGAAAAATTAAGAATAAGATTAACAATAAGATAAGCTTCATTTCCCTTTATATTACAGAGTTACTTTTAATTATAATAGGTCTTTACCTATGAAATTGCGTTTTTTCAGTACTGGTCATTTCAAATAAAAAAAAGTTTGTAATGGCTCTGTATTCTAAATTCAAATTAATTTTGTTTTAAAACCATGACATTCTATTTACAAACTCAGTCTTTTGTTTTTTGATTAGCGTTGTATTTTCATTACATTTGAACATTTTTCGTCATAATGGATACTTTAAAAATTCGTGTAATTATGGAATATGAGTTCCGTCGTGGCACCAACGCGACACAAACGGCACGTAACATCAAAAACGTTTACGGAGAGAACTGTACAAACGAACGCACAACCCTTTATTGGTTTTCCCGGTTCCGTTCTGGAAATTTTTACTTGAAAAATGAAGGTCGTGGTCGTCCGGAGACTTTGGTTTACAATAATGAATTAAAGGCGATTGTGGAAGCTGACGAAACTCAATCTACAGCTGAGCTAGCAGCAGCTTTTAATGTAAGCATCAAAACAATATTGATCCATTTGCGACAAATTGGCAAGGTAAAAAAGCTTGATAGATGGGTGCCTCACGACCTTAACGATCGCCAGCGCAACGTACGCGTCGAGACCTGCCTTTCGCTGCTCAACAGGCAAAGAAATGAAGGAATTTTGAAACGAATAGTTACGTGCGACGAAAAATGGATTCTATTCGACAAACGAAAGCGCTCAGCAAGTTGGTTAGACCCTGGTTCAGCACCAAAGCAATGCCCTAAACTAAAAATGACCCCTAAAAAGGCGATGGTCACTGTTTGGTGGTCTAGTGCGGGTGTGATTCACCACAGCTTTTTACAAAACGGCATGAGCACTAATGCAGATGTGTACTGTGAAGAAATGGAGAGAATGATGGAGAAGCTTGCACATCTGCAACCAGCTTTGGTCAATCGGTCGTCCCCACTGCTTCTTCACGACAACGCGCGACCCCATACTGCGCAACAGACAGTCTCCAAGCTGCAAGAGCTGGGGTTGGAAGCTCTCCCTCATCCGCCATACTCACCAGACCTTGCACCTACCGACTATTACTTTTTCCAAAATTTAGACAACTTTTTAGTGGGTAAAAAATTCAATTCCCGAGAGACAGTACAAAATGCCTTTGAAGAGTTTGTTGCCTCCCGTCCAGCTGATTTTTACAAGAAGGGCATCAATAAACTGCCAATGCGTTGGCAAAGATGCGTCGATTGCATGGGTGATTACTTCGAATAACAGAAATAAAAAAGTTTGAAAAAATAAGTACTTTCACTTATTGCATACAAAACGGCAATTTCATAGGACATACCGCCGCCCATGGACACTCGCAACACCAAAGGCGTCACAAGTGCGTTGCCGACCTTGGGGGGATGGGAAAGGGGATGGGGGGATGGGTTGGGGTATGGGCCTCCGGTATCCTCACTCACTCGGTGAAACACAGCGCAAACGCTATTTCACACCGGTTTTCTGTGAAGCCGTGGTATCACTCCGGTCGAGCCGACCCATTCATGCCGAAGCATAGCTCTCCCACGGACAAGGACTTAATATAACACGTTATGATGACACAATAGCTAATTCCAGCAAATGTTTTGAATATCCGCTTAATTGTGATACATGAGCGGTGATTACAAGGCATTTTACCTTGTTTTATTTTTTGTGTACTATATTAAATGTACTGCATTAAAAGAATTTGCTTGGGCGGTTATAGATTATTCTTAGCATCAAGTAAAAAGTAAATAATATCATTTCTCTCGTCATCAACAGACATATAAGTCTACTGCTGAGCTGGACATATTGTTGTGGTCCTTAGAAATAAGGTTTTGGCCCACTGGTGTGAAATAGTGCATGCACTGTGTTTCACCGAGTGAGTGAGGATACCGGAGGCCTATACCCCAACCCCTTCCCCACCCCTCTCCCCATCCCTCAAAGGTCGGCAACGCACTTGTGACGCCTCTGGTGTTGCGGGTGTCCATGGGCGGCGGTAATCGCTTACCATCATGTGATACGTCTGTTCGTTTGCCCACTATTCAATAAAAAAAAAACTGTAATACACAGATCATACGAGTTAGTATATCTATACCAAACTTCTCATATATATAAATTGAATTCGGAATTTTAAGCGTGATGAGGTGAGAAACAGACGCGTTTGCGCATTTATGACATTAGTATGGGTTTTCACCCCCTTTTAAGATATGAAACTTAAGTATATTTTGTATCTATATATTAATACCTGAAGCAAAACCTTTATATTACATTTTACGAAAAACTTTTCGAAAATAAAGTATGAAATTTGGCACAGTTAAAGTATTATGGAGGAGGGAAGCTCAAAACAAAACACAATTTTAAAAAAATGAATTACGATCGAATTTTGATTACTGGGCGACGACCACTGGCATATGTATAGAGTCATATTCTGTCATACTTATTATTAACTATTAGGGACTTTTAGTTAATAATAAGTATGACAGAATTTGAACTTTGAACTAAATTAACACGAAGCCGAGAGTTTCAATTAATAATTTTAGGTTCCTATTTAAGCAGTCTTTAGAAGAAATTGTAGTGTGTATCATATTACAGCAATTTCGACCAATCTAATACATGGGTCGAGAAATCAGTTCATATCAATGAAATCATTTTAGATGGAAGGATTCATGGATTTAGAATGTTGTCTATTTTTGCTCTTAAATGTGCCTGTGTAGAATTTTATAAAGATAACTTGAGTAAGAATTTAAAGTCTAGCAAACAGACACGTTGTAGCCGACAATCCATTGTAATTGAGTTAATTTAGAACCCTAGTTTTATAAATTTAAGGGACTAAGTACCTATTCGCAATTCTATTTTATGATTGTATCTCTTTCTTCTTTTTCTATATACTGTCAATATCCAACGGTTTCTCCAAGCAGTCGGACGATTTTTTGCAAAACATTCGCTTCTCCGAAAATGAGACTATGAAATTGAATATTTTCTGTAAATACGTTTTTGAAAGGGAGAATGTTGCCATAAATCAAATTACGTACTGTTTTCTTATACATGCAAATTAAATAAAGTTGCACTTACCAGGAAAAAACACGGAAAACATTTTTCATAACTTGGTATCAGACTGTCAAATCACATCAGTACCTCTTTATTATGTGCCAAAACGGTACGTTTTGTAGAAATTCATATAAACTTTATTAACTGAGACGCCCTACGAAAAAAAATTTTTAAAAGTACATATAGTACTTAATACATTTATTGACATTTTATATATTTAATCAATTTGTAAACACAAATGAGTCGCTCAGCGGAAGAGTGGCCCAAGCCTTGCACATTAAGTATGGAGATAATGAGCATTAAGTATTTGAGAATTACATCAGTACTGATATTTTAGTATTTTCTCTAGTTATGTAAAAATAAAACACAGACCATACAAAGTAATCATTTTATTGATAGTTTTATGCTTACAAACAAGTATACAATTAAGAAATTAAAAAAAATGTGTGTTGTGTAGGCCACTATTCTACTAAATTAGAAGGTTATTCTTGGGTTAGGTCATTATCATAGAAGTCAGCTTCAGTATCTTGTGCAGAATTATTTGTCTTCAGGTTGCGGTAGAAATCATGTCGAATTGGAGGGACATAAGGTAATAACATTGGGGTACAAAACATCTAGATCAATATCAGTCAAAGAGGAAGAAAAACGAGTTCGTTTTTTTTCAATATCAAAGCAGTTAAATGGAGAAAAAGTTTCATCATTACTGTTGGTGTACTTATAATATATTTTGTATGGATTATCATGGGTAAATCGTAACCACTGAATTTTTAGCCATTCGACTTTGGTTCTTTGACTTTTGTCAGTATTATTATCTATTTTTCTATTAGTTATTAGTTTTTCCAATTTGTCAGTGCTTTTGAAGTCTTCTGTCATCATCTTCACAATCAAAAATGTTGGACTCTTTTTCTTGGCATTTGATATAACACAATTCCAGTCTTCAGGAACAAAAATGTCCTTATGTTTCTTTTCCTTTTCTACTAACCCAAAGTCACGGTCACAAGGTAGATAGCTATGACCAGATACAAGAAACTTGTGATCAATTTTTTTTACTGTGAACTTGTTTGAACACACTATGTAATTGCAAATTGCTGACAGTTTAATATTTCTGTTTTGGCCTCCACATTGGTCGCTGTACATAATCAGATTCGTAGTAGTTACATATTTCTTCATATAGAATAAACACGATCCAATTTCACATGGTCCACGAGAAGCCAACCCTTCATGCCATACATACATATACACTTGGTTTGTTGTCAAGTTGTGAATACCAAGGCAGTATGTCCACAATTGCCGTTTGTAGTATGCTACGCCAGTGGCTATGTGTGGAGTAGGAAGTGTCTTCATCAAGTCAAATGCAACTACACTGGTATCATTTTCCAAATTTTTTCCATACTGTGTATCATCTCTCATTCCATCTCTTGCTAAATCAGCTTTTCGTAAATGAATTTCCTTCTCAATCTTTACAGCACTTTGCTCCTCTGGACTTCCATACTTCAGTTTGATATTGAATATATCACATCGTTTACATGTATCACTATGTGGTGGACGAAAGTGAAGATTGAATTTCTCATTAAAAATCTTTCTAAATATGAACTGCGATACCACTACATCTCCATTTTTCAGACACTCACTTTTGTATAATTCATACATTTTAGTTATGCATAAGTCTGGGCATAGGTACTGGCGATTTGGGTTTTTACTGCGACTATAGTGTGATGTGTATGAGGGAAATTTATTTATAAAATCACAAACCTTCTTTATCTGCTCTTCACTCGTTTTATTATGAGCTGAAGCTGTACCCCGTTTATCAATTGGAGCTGTAGTTTCAGAATCTGGATTTATTTTATTACGCAGAACTCTTGTCAGTCGTCCATCCGATACCTGAAAAGACTTTTTAAAAAAATCTTTACATACTTTTATATCCCCACCATTTCCACTTGGCAAAAAGTATATTCGTGAGAACTGACGTCTATTGGAAATTTGTGCAGTGTATGTTCTGAGTTTATTCGTCACTTTGACAAGCCCAAATATAAATGCAGATTGTAAGTTGAAGTTTCCAAGTGCATAAAAGTCATCAAAAATCTTTCTTCTATCTTCCATCGACAGTTTGGTGTGACATTTATGAACACATACACAGTCTTGACTATTAAAAATCTTTGCTGGTACAGAACTTCCTTTTACATTTAGGTACGCTTGTCCGAAAGCCCTGGCTCTTTTTGCCTTCTCCTTTTTCCAGTTACTTACGTTCCTTTTTCTTTTCCGACTCTTGCATACGCTATCGTCTGTGACAAAATAGAAAGAAAGAAATATAAAATTAGTACAATAATAACTTTGTAGTTGATGTTTATTTTATCAAATATATACTACGAAACTTAAAGAACGTACCTTCTCTTGCTGAAATTCCATTATTTATTTCCTCAACAGAAGATTCATCAGAACTTTCTGGAATTATAAGTATTTTCCGAGAACGATGCCTATTACGCTGGTTTTCATTTTCCGATGGAATATATTCCGAACCAGAATCCTCGAAATCTGTCCCGGATATTTCCGATATCTCATTCTTAGACATATTTTCACAAACGCTTTTTATCAGTTACACTAAACAAAACTAACACAATGTAAAATTTACGATTACAGTGACATACACTGGTGAAAGTGATTGACGTTTTATTTTGGTGTGGCCATATTTTAAAAACTAAAGTGGCCTACAGTGGGTTGGGCCACTATTCTGTAGTCCTAAAATTATTAAGTGCAGAAGTTTAAGGGCCTATCAAATAATAGGCCGCTTTTCCTATGAAAATAATCATAAATTTGAAATGGAATAAGAATATTCATCAACGCCATCTATCAAATATACCGAAACGAAATTTTAGGCTACTATGGTTTTAAAGATGTATAGTGTAGTAAACAAAAAATCAACTTAACTCTGTTTCTAAAAATTTGTGGATTAGGCCACTCTTCCGCTGAGCGACTCAAATAAGGTATATAAAATTAAACATTGTAATAAAATATTATATAAATAAAAACTAAACTATAAATATACCCACTACGTTTTTAACAGATTACTTCTGTGGGTTCAAGTCTAAAAGCAAAATTAATTTCATCTCTTACCTGTACTTTTACCATTACCATCGCCACTTATAGTCCACGGGCCCACATACTAGGGATTTCAGTGATTAATAACAGGCTGAAAGTTTATACACAGCTTCGTTTTGACGAGACACCCAACTTTTATCATTGGACCAAATTCTGATAGTGGAAGGAAAAAGCACGATAGGGAGCGAAACACGCTGATTTGATGAGTGTCCCAAATTAAATAATAACAGTTTCTAAAAATCAATACTTCGAGAAAATACGATGGAAAACTGAGAAAAACTTGTGGCATACAAAGTGAATGGTACCTTCCGAGTGACTCCAGCTCTAACATGTCAGAATGGTGACTTGAAAAAATTTATTCATTTTCATTAATAACAAGCTGATTTTTGTTTCGGGGCTTGCAAAATATATATTTTTCATAAAAAATGCATCTGCATACAAATTTGATGGTAATTTTTTAGAGACCTACACTCGAAAGTTTTCAAGATTATGTTAATATTTTTTCGCTTTTTCGTTTCCGTTCCGTTCCGTTTCGCTCCCTATCGCGCTTTTTCCTGCCACTATCAGAATTTTTATCCAATGATAAAAGTTGGGTGTCTCGTCAAAACGAAGCTGTGTATAAACTTTCAGCCTGTTATTAATCACTGAAATCCCTTGTACGTGGGCCCGTGGACTATTATACTGACCTAGCATTAAGCTATATACTTAGTAACCTTGTGCAAAATAAAGTGATTTATTATTATTATTTTCATCAGCCTATCTCAATCCACACCTGGACATAGGCGTCTCAAATCGCGTGGTTCGAACTTCGGCTTCTCGCATGCCAAACATCTTGCCTTGATCATCACTCCACCTTGCATGCGGACGGCTTATACTACGTTTGCCGAGACGCAGTCTCCACTCTAGAACACATATACAAAACTTTCCTCATCATAACTTGTGAAAACTATAAACATCAAAAGAGATATAAAATGGCATAAAAATTGGAAAGGGACAATTTCACACTCATGTACGAAAAAAATATTTACGACTATCGTAGAAGAAAACCAGCTGCTTCACTTTGATTAATCACATCCACAGATAACACTTGAAATTATAACTGTAAGTAATAAAACGTTGATAAAAGAATAAATAATATTAGCATTGATCATACGTATATCAAGTTTTTCAAGTGTTTAAATATATATATTGTGATACGAGGTCGGCTCCATGTAATTTAAACTTACAAATAATGGTTGCCTTGTTAGATTGAAACAATAGTCTAAATACAATAACTACACTCAAAAGGTCTCCTCATAAGGGTCTGACATTGCTGATAAACTATTTTAAGTTATAGATCGTAAATTAGAAACGTTATTTCCTTTTAAACGAAATTGTAAGAATCTTTCAACATCTGGTGGCGATAAAATAGAAATTCTACTTAGAATTGTGACTCACTTGAACGTAGTAAAAAAGGGTCGGTACCTGCTCTATCGGAGATTTTGTGGGAAAATACGAAACGGGCATGAGGGCAGTTGGTTTAAAACCACGGAGGCAGACAGTTTAGGGGAGTTGGGTTTTAGAATCGGAGGAGAGAGGAGTGAGTTTAGAAGCTTAGAAAGGTGAAGACGGGGTCTCAGGGGCGGCACGAGAGACAGGACTCCGAGTCCGAGCCGGGCGAATCTTCGTTATATTGAGTAAGTTAAAGTATATAGCATTGGATAAACTCAGGTGAGTCCCTGCCTTCTTTGTATTTTATAGGATGATAAGTTTAATAGGTATTGTGTCCCGGTCTGAGTATCGTATTGATTGTAAATAATTATATGTAATTTACAGTTATTTGAACTAGTCATTGCAATTGGTTTTATCTGTGCATTTGTTTGTGAAGAAGTGCTCTTGAGAGCTAGGAGTCTTAATGTTTGAATATACAGGGCTACCGTAGGTGAATAAGGCGGTATCTCGGGTTAACGTCGGTGGGAGAATTCGGGTTCGATCACCGAGACGTGAAGGGATGTCCAGATAATGGCTCCCAGATACTGCTGTATCTAGTAGCGGTAGCATATGGGAATGTAACCACCATTAATACTTGATTCGGTTGTTGTTTAATCTGCGTACGGTTAGCCTAGAGTAAAAGAGCTTTGATTCCACCTGGATCTTGAGTGCACAATGGGAGAAAGCGCGATCAGAACAAATCAATTGGAATGTGCTTAATTGTCAATAATCTTTCCCTTTGTTCCGCGTGAGGTGTTTAAACCAGTAGAAAGACTACGAGTCTGGTGACGAGTCTTATAGAACTGCGCGGTGGCGTGGGCGCAGGTCCAACTCTTCAAAATAAGAGTTGCTGGTGATGTTTTAATGATAACGCCTTGTCCGATAGCCGATCTATTACGTTACTCAGACTAGGGCGCTAAGAGGCATCACCGCATATGGTCCCGTGACCAGGATATTTAGGTTAGCACGCTAGGAGGCATCATCACAATATATGTATATACATATGTACTTAGTAATGTGGTTATATGTATGATTGAGATAGAAAACCCTACAGGTCCTACAGACAAAGGATCATAATAATAATAATATAATTAATATTCTGGACATCTAACACACAACGCCATCTAATCCCAAGCTAAGCAGAACTGGTGTTATGGGTACTAGACAACTGATATAAATACATATTTACTGTTTTTTTTTGTAAATACATACATATTATACATAGAAAACACCCAAACGCCGAGACAAATATTTGTAGATCACAGAAACATTTGGTCCGACCCAGGATTTGAACCCGAGACCTCAAGCACAGCAGTCACATTCCACTACCACAAATTGAAATGAGACCACACGGGAAGCAGTTTTTTTGAAGTTTGTGGAAAATCCCAAGGTTTAGCAGCACGAGGTCTAGGTAAGAACACCAAATTTGAAAACAATCAGAGGTGTGTTAACTATTGAGATTCCATCATCAACTAAGAACTGAATTGCTGATCTTCACAAATCCTAACTGAGAACAATCTCGATCACGCTTTTAAACAAAATCAGACCATTCGTTTCGGACCAACCGGACCAACTTATTTTAAAACCGCTCTTTTTGCATAGACGGTTAAAAAATGGTTTAATAAGTTGCTAGTGAGTTTATTAGAAAATGCGAACAAATAAAGTTTACACAAGCATCGTTAGCGGTTGTAGAGAAGTCGAGCAGAATAAAGCAATTAGATCGTATGATAACATTGAGTACGAGTAAGAAAAAACCGCCAATTTATAAAGTTTATGAGCATATGGGCGCTTCAAGAATAAACTCTAACCACTTAATTACTTAAGATTGCTGGAGTGCATTGTTGGTACGCTGTTCATAATAGTGTGTAGTTTCTAGCTTAAGGAAACTTTGTTATTATCAAGAATACCAGGATAATGTACTCAAAAGTATTTTATTTATATTTCACTGTTATACGCTGTAGTAAGCTTGGTATGTATCTTATGTACTGTATTTACACTTTTATTACATTTAAAATTTATTGTATTTCTATTTTTATATTTGTGTGAACTTTCTTGGGCTTGATGTGGTCTCCCATAAGTGAGAAAGCACAAAACTTGTTAATGTACTAATTATGTTTTCTTTGTTTTTGTGTATTCCTCGTTCGTGAGATCCTTAAATAAATAAACCAAAACAAAATAAATAAAAATCGTTGAAGCAGACCTGCGATAGTGTCAGGTGTCAGAATGCAGCACTACCATTCATTCTTTAAAAATAAAAAGGAACTACGAAGGGAATTGCTATTATACGTACCTATAGTAAAATTACTACTATACGTAAATATTTATTTGTATGTGTAACGACAACATATTTTTCAATATTATTTTAGCGGCACGCGCATGCAATCTTTCGATTTGTTTGTATTTAGCCATTCCTGAGAAATGATCTCTGGACATGCTAAGATAACCTCAATTTGGTATTATTTGCATATTGTGCTGTTTATTTTGCAATATCAAATGTCAAATAAAATAAAATCTGCTTGGCAAACTAACACAATATTAGACTATTGTACGGAATCTCGGCTTTATGTCTAGGGCAAATGATTCAAAATCCCTTGACAAATACTAAATCTGTTTTTTGTAATACCTGTCGTAAAGCTTACTTTGAACAAAGATTATTTGTCAGATGTATGTAAATATGACTATCGTGTTCATCTTAAAGTAGCGCGTAATTACGTGTATTTGTAAATTGTGCTCAAATATTATGTTTAATCTTTTTATGGGGAATAATTACATAGATGAAAAAACGTCAGCTCCGGACATATTTGTCTATTACGGTTCTCAGTTTCGCTGTATGACTGACTTAATATCAAAATTAGTTTAGCATTTTAGGTGCCTAATGATAGGTGCACAATGTCCGTGTGGTGATCGCTTAAAAATAGGTAGTGCCAAGACCCATATTCTTCCTACTAATTTTATAAACGCGAAAGTTTGTGAGTACGTAAGTGAGTATGTTTGTTGCTCTTTCACGCAAAAACTACCGAATGGATTCTGATGAAACTTTACATTAATATAGCTTATACATCAGAATAACACATAGGCTACAATTTATAAAGATACTAGCTTCGCCTCGCGGCGTTGCCTGCGGTTATTACCTCGAGGTTCAGCTAGTCCTACATAATTGCCAACCAAACATCAAACCCAACATCAAATTAGACTGGAATAAAAACTAGTCATATAGCACTTTCCTTTAAATACACACATAACTGTATTTATCACGTTTTATTTAAAAGACTCAAAAACCGTGTTTTTAAATGGACCATTTAAATTAATCCCCAATATGCAAATTTAGTAAATAAAAAAATAACTGCTGTGGTCAAAAAACGAACATGCTGTCCAAGAAGGCCAGATTTGGTTTAAAAAAATCTGAGTTTTAATTTTAATGACATGAGAGTTTTAACGAAACGTTAAATATTTTTTTATCATTTATGAGCTCAAACGAGATACCTGATGACAGCTATACTTCAAGAGAGACACGTGGAGTGTTAAAAGAGGCACAAGAACCAACCATGCTAGCTCTTAAGAACTATTGATAGCCATAAATATTACTATACTTAACTACAAATCCAACAGATAGTTTTAAATTATACTATAACTGGTCACGAAGTGAGCTGTTACTGTCACTACATAAATGTTTGTAGTTGTACTATTGGTTCAATGTGTTCGTTCCGTGAATTTTTAATAGATTGTAGTGAAATAGCATTTTACTAATACAGTCAAACTGTTAAGTTTATAACTACGTCAAGAGAAAAGGTATTAATTAAGTTGTGTTTCCTTTTAACAAATTAATAAAAGCCCACATTTTCCGTGGGAGAGCCACGCTTCGGCATGAATGGGAAGACACAGAAAACTGGTGGGAAATAGCGCTTGCGCTGTGTTTCACCGAGTACCCGTGCATCTAAAGCTACACGATGAAATTTTCGATAAATTTCACCTGCTTTTTACCTACAAAAATATACTCTTCTTACTGTCTCCATGAATATCTATAGTCTTAGTTCTGTGCTATTAAAATTACTAAAATTAGTAATTACATTGCAAACACTACAGATTCTAATTATTTCTCAGTAATAAATATATCAAAAACTAAAGGCCGACAGAGTCCACGTCAGTGATTAAATTAACAGACTATTTACTTTGAACTTATTTTGAAATAATTCATTTTTTAATTAAATAACGAAGGCAATAAGGCTAAGGCTCTTCAATTCGTTACTGAATCTATACTAATATTAGCAAAAGTAAAATTTATATCTTTGTTTGTATGGTTGTAGGGGTAATCTTCGGAACTACTGATATGATCCAATCCCGAAAGTTCATTCCCTGTCAGAAATTGACAATATTCAGGAGTGACATATGCCATATTTTACTATGATTGAACAAAAAATGCAGTTAAAATAATAGTATGCGTAAATCAAGTCGAAAAAAAGCTGGAAGTTACGCCGCTGACGCCCAACAAAGTGGGCATGGGTCGGCTAGTATAAAATATATAAGAATATTATTGTTACGTGATAGGGTTCGAGAGCTTACCTAGCATACGCTGTAGGACTGCCCCACGTGGGCGTCTGTACTGCCAGAGGGGGGGACCTCTGGTAGCTAGCTAGCTAAACGGGGATGGTTTACGCTCTTTGGGCAGGCCTTCGTTCAGTAGTGGACGGCAATACCAAGCGAAGGCAAATAGTTTTACCTTAGATTATTGTTTGCTTACTCTGTTACCAGTTGTTACAATCACAATGAAGGATTTTGTACAGATTCATGGGAAAATGTACAGAGACCTTTCATGTATTGTATTTATTTTCAAAAGAAATATTATAACGTAATAATAAGTTAGGCAATCGCAGTATTAGTTCTAGGTGATGTATTTTCGTTAATTTTAAACATTAAAGTTATCAATGTATACAAGAAGTAGAAAAAGTTAAAATCTTAAATATATCACAAAAGGTTAAAAAATATGTAAAAAAAATCTTAAGGTTCTTTAGACATTTAAGTTTCATGAGAATCGAATCAATTATTCGGGTCATCACCCAAAGGAGATTCCACTCATATACCTGTAATCAAAGTAATATAATAAAGTCTACAAAAATCTTTATAATTAAAGCTTAATGCACCACGGCCAATAACGAATTTAGAGGTATTTGAAAATCCTACGTAATATTACAAACGCCGACAGTTTGTAAGTATGGATGGATGAATGTTTGTTACTCTTTCACGCCAAAACTACTGAATGGATTTTGATGAAACTTTACAATAATATAGCTTATATATCAGAATAACACATAGGCTACAATTTATAAAGATACTACTAGCGCCGCCTCGGGGCCCGCGGGGTTCAGCTAGTCTATAATAAAACAGAATGATACACGATTTGCGGACTTGGCAACTTGACCGGAGTAGCTTTGACAGCGTATTTGGTTTACCACCATTTTTACCTATTTTATAATAGCGAATAAGAATAGCACTATCAATTGAAGAATACTTGAGTACTATGTAAATAAAATTTTATAATAAACACTCTGTAGATATGTACATTATTTGTGTAAATACTTCGTGTGTGGTTTGTTAGTTGAGTTGGAAATATGATCGCAGTTATTTATTCACAATACTTATTGCATTATTGTGAAATATTAATATGTGTGGTGACGGCAGAAAACAGAGTGTAACCACTCTATTTATCCTATGGGTGTCGTAAGAGGCGATTAAGGAAGGAAACTATTAAAGACAACGTCACAGCAAAGAGAAAGAAATATGGAACCAACCAATCCGTTTAGCCATAACCGTCTTTCAAAGAAGTTGCCTATGTGCAACAGAGGACTAGGAAAAGATATTGCCAAACTTCGTCATAAATCTGGTCAGCTCGACTAGAGTGCACCAGAGCTTCAAAGGAGATTAATCAGCAAATCAGGTGTTTAATACCTAATTATTTCGTTGCTTAGCACCAAGTTAATGAGGTTACCGAAACCAATCACGTCCCATTTCCTTCATTCTAGGTGGAGTAACCTTACGACGCGGACGCTGCGGAGCGTGCGCGCCTTGGGGGACCGTGAAGGGAACATTGGGGTTCCCACACAGAAACGGGCCATCTACAAAGCGTAGGTGGCCCGAGGTACGTCGGGATTTCAGTGTATTCATTTTAGGGAGCACCGGGTGCCCCGGCATCTAGTACCCGAGACGGCGTGCGGTTTTACTCGGTTCGAGTCCAACATGCCAACAAAAAAAAGGTTACCTTCAGGTAACCTCTCTGCTCATATGCCATTAAAACAATGCTATTCCTAGAAAGCGAAATATTGCTACTCATAGCTAGGTAATAAACTAGTCGTAGCCAAGTAATAATATGATTGTTCACTAAATCCTTGATAAGTGTCGTGTATTGAAGTTCTCTATTGAATGCTAAACTAGGAACTTTATGGTAGCCGTTATTGTTCCTATAAACGAAACTTCGATGAATGCCTTACAAATGAACACGTTGGAGCAGAATTTTGCCTCTTTGAAGAAGTTTAGGCGAAGTATCCAAGTGTAATAGCAGTTTAATAACGATTAATGATATGTATGAAATTCATGGTAGTTAATTTGTTCGTGATGTTCCTTTAAAGGCTAACTGAAAATTATTTGAATTCATAGACAGAAAGAACGAATTTGGTCACACACAGAACTAATTATATGTACCAGTGGTCAAAATTCGACGATAATTCATTTATCTATATATATATAAATGTTATGTTGGTTTGTGTACGCTTCAAAAACTCAAAAAGTTCTGCACCGATCGAGCTGAAATTTTAGAATGATATGGAATTGCATCAAGGATTGTTTTTATCTAATTTTTGCATGAGTCACATATCCGCGACCGCGAAAAAACACGAAAAAACCGACATAAACGCGGGCGGAGCCGCGGGCAACAGCTAGTTTTTTATGTTTTTCTACACTTCTCCTCTCTACAAACATTAACTGTGTAACATCTCCTCCGTTGATATATTTTTTGTGAAAAGGGCTACAAAATTTTTACTTCACGTATTTATACGAGTATATCTATAGGCTTTATGCCTTAAAAATTCAAAAAGCTTTTCACCGTTTGATAGGACATACAAACCACAGAATATAATATTATATAGGTTTGTATATAAAAAGTGATACTTTAGTATCTAGAAGATTGTCCCCGCATTAATCAGTGTCGCGCCCAACATCCACATCAAACGTCTTAGCAATAACGTAAAAGCTTCTTTGTGCACTTGATCAGATTATTTCTAAATGTAAAATGGGGCCTCCTAATTAGATTATATCGTAACGTGGAAAATATACTCCTGTTAGGAAAATTACGTGTTAAATCCATGGTTATATTAGCTAAGGAGTTTGTTTAAATGAAGAATTAAACAAAACGAATTACCTAACAAAATCAAAAGTTATTTCCTCAATTGCAGGACACCACATCATGCACAAGAAAGTTTACGCAAATATCAATTTAGCATAAGATACAGATACATCCACAAATTAATGAAAATAACAAAAATACAAGTACAAAAACGGTTAAAAATAGTCAAAATATGAAAAGAGTAAATAACATTATTGTTATTATATAATGTTATTACTCCATTAACATCTTCACAAACATAAAATATGTAGTATTTATTTACTTGATTTCAAAAATATTTGTACAAATCGATATAGTCTACGTTTCTATTTAATTTATCTATTTATTCAAATAAATAAAATTGGCGTGTCTATTTGTAATATTAAAATAACCGCTTTTTATATGTATACACGGTTTATTTACCATTTTTTTTTTTTAATTTTTTTTTTTTTCTGTCTATTTGTCCGTCTGTTTGTATGTTTGTTCCTGTTAACAGATAGCTGATGATATGAGGACTAATTTAGACTACTTTTACTGTAGATTAGTTTCGCTCCATGCTTCAAGCAACATATATATATATATATATATATATATATATATATGTCAGAGATTTCAAAGTAAACGCTATTCTGGTAATTATTTAAGTATGACAACACTACGCAAATATCGAGTTCAATAGTCTATGTTAAAGACTTTCAACTGTCAGTGTCAAATGTCAGATGTTGTATCTGTCAGTAGTGCGTGGAACGCTCGTTTGTCAGTTCACTTGCAATCGAGACCGCGCCTGGATTCTTGCCGCGTCATACGATTGGTTAGCACGTGTGTCTAGAATTCTAATAATCTTAAGTGGTTTTGTGACTGTTGGATCCTTTTTTTTCTGTTATTTTGTGCTGTCCTATTGGTAAAGGTGTGTAGTTTGTGTGTTTTTAATTATTAAGAGTCTACAATGACTCGAAATAAACCCCCTGATCCACCCGACCCTCCCGACAATTCGTCCGCAGTAACTCCCCCTTTCACCCCTACTTCCTTTTTCCCTGAACACCCTTCAACCCCTTCCAATCCCTTAGAGCAGTTTGCAAATGTGATCTGTAGTGCAACACAAGAAGAAAATAACACCTCAATTGCTACAAGCTCCCGGAAACGCCCAGTGGACAATGAGGTTAGTACCATCCACCCTCCGAAGCAGATGAGAACCCAGATCGGACGGGATAGATACACGTCGGCTGACAACGGCCCTTACATTGTACATGTTTCTCGTATTGAGAGTCAATCAGGCTCTGGCACAACACTTCACCCGGTGTCTTTTGGACTTTTCCTTTTTAAAAATAATATACAGAATGTTGTCAGAGATGGCATTAAAAAGGTAGGCAGAAATAGGGTTTCTGTCCAGTTTGCATCCCCTCAGGATGCAAACTCTTTTTTGATTAACTCTTTATTATCATCAAATAAGTTTGTTGCTAACATCCCCACGTTCAACATAACTAGAATGGGCGTAGTTTCTGGCATCCCCACCGACATGGTTGATGAGGATGTTTTTAAATTTGTATCTGTGCCGCAGGGCTGCGGGCCAATTATTAAAGTCAGGCGGATTAACAGGAAAATTATTAATGAAGGCATACCTGAGTGGAAACCTACAGAAACCTGTGTCCTGACTTTCGATGGCCAGGTTTTACCTAAAAGGGTGTTTGTTTGTTATAACTCTCTTCCAGTCAACCAATATATTTACCCCACCATCCAGTGTAGGAAGTGCTGTAGGTTTGGTCATGTGGAGTCAGTCTGCAGGTCCAAGCCGAGGTGCAGCAAGTGTGGACACGAACATCCCGGTAATGGCTGTGATATAAATGAGAGGGAAGCCTTTTGCGTCCTATGCTCCGGTGGCCATTTTGCTTTCAGCAGGGTGTGCCCGGAGTATGGTAGGCAGAGGGCCATTAAGACCATGATGGCAGAAAAGAACCTATCCTACATGGAAGCTAGTAAAGTCGTTTCTCCTACTACTCGTCGTTATGCTGATGCCCTAAAAACAACACAGTCCATGCAATCCCCACAGCCTTCTCAATCCACCCCTACCCAATCCCCTCAGCTCACTCAATCCTACCGGAAAACTATCCTTCGCCAGCCTAAGCCTCAGCCTCTACTTTCTCAATCCTATGACAAAGTTGCTCACCAATCAATTACTTACTCTCCCCAACCTTCTCAACCTAATGGTTGTGCTCTGATCAACTCATCCCATGAACCCTCTACTATTGAATTATTAATCCAATTACTAACCTCACTTTTAACTGCTAATTCAACTCTTTCCTCCTCTGTAATACCGTCCAACGCTGCTAATCTACTAATTCAGCTACTAACCAACCTTAAAAATGGCGTCCCAACTAACATTTCTTCAATGGAATGTCAGGAGTGTATTCCATAAGAAACACGACCTCACATTCCTTATTAACAAATTTAACCCTTTGGCTATTTCTCTTGCTGAGACCTGGCTTCTGCCAAGTCTCAACTTCCATGTTCCTCACTTCAACATTCTTAGATGTGATAGGTCTGATGGCTATGGAGGTGCTGCCTCCCTTATTAAAAACAATATTCCCCTATCACCCCTATCCTTGCCCCCATTCCCAGATGATATCAGCATTGTGGCAGCAAAAATATGTAGTGTGTCTGTTCTCTCCATCTACATTGCTCATCCCCTTCGAAGTTTCCTTCCTATATTAAGAACCATTTTCCAGGACTTACAGGGTCCAATTTTGGTTATGGGCGATTTCAACTGCCATCACTTTAGGTGGGGATCTGAACACTGTGACTCCTTTGGTTCAGGTTTAGTTGACATCCTTGATGATTTGAACCTCTGCATACTCAATAATGGCTGCTCCACTCGTAGAGTTCTTCCTGGACAAAATAGAAGCTGTGTGGACTTGACCTTTTGCTCACCCGACATTGCAGCTGCTGCTAGTTGGCAGTGCACGGATTCGTCATATGGTAGCGATCATTATCCAATTTTAGTGTCCCTTCCTAGTTCAACCTACTTAGAAAAATCTCCCCCTCCCCTCTTAAAGTATATCCTATCAGGTGCTGACTGGCATAACTTCTCCCAAACCCTTGAAAACTCCATTAAAACCCTTCCTAGACTAGACCACAGATCCTTAACCTACGATGATCGCTACCGGGTGATGGACTGTTGCGATGCGTTTGTGGGGGCAATTGGGTCGAGTGCAGACAGCTGCTTCAAAATTAAAAACTCAAGCAGTGGCAAAATACCATCACCTCCTTGGTGGGACAATGAGTGCACGAGGGCTATCAAGCAAAGAAAGGAGTGCGAAAGGAAATACAATGCTGATATGACCATCGAAAATCTTCTGCACTACAAGAATGTCTTTGCTTCCACCAGAAGACTACTTCGACGTAAAAAGCGCACCGGATGGGCCAATTTCTGTTCCTCCTTATCCCCATCCACTCCATCATCAATTGTATGGAAGAACATAAATCGGTTCCGGTCTGGATGTTCCCCCTCAATCTCCTCCTCTATCTCCCCCGACACAGCTGAACTTTTCCTTTGTAAAATTGCCCCTCCTTATGTCCCTAACCTAGATGAAGTTTTCCAAACCACTATACCACTTCATTCACTGGGTTCACATGATAAACCATTCTCTTTAGAGGAACTGAACATGGTTCTTCACGGTGTGCGAGACTCTGCTCCTGGCATTGATGGCATCCCATATTCCTTTGTGGTCCACGCTGGGCCATATACAAAAGCCTATTTTTTAAATTTACTAAATTTTTGTTACTGTAACGGTTGGATCCCAGACAAATGGAAAACCCAAATTATTATCCCCATCCTGAAACCTGGAAAACATGCTGGTGACCCAAACAATTTTAGACCAATTGCCCTCTCTTCAGTCCTTGTTAAAATACTTGAACATCTTATTAAAAATCGCCTCGAATGGATTGTAGAATCAAGGAATTTGCTACCAAATCACCAATTTGGCTTCCGCAAAGGGCTCAGTACCATGGACAGTGTTGCGGTATTGGTAACTGATATCCGCCTTTCTCTGTCTCAAAATGCTTCTGTCGTAACATCTTTTCTTGACATAACTGCGGCATATGCGACTGCCTCGGTGGCGCGAGTGGTAGCGTAAGCGGCTGCTGTGCTTGAGGTCTCGGGTTCGATTCCCGGGTCGGACCAAATGTTTGTATGATCTGCAAATATTTGTTACGGAGTTTGGGTGTTTTCTATGTATAATATGTATGTATTTACAAAAAAAAGTATATAAGTATTTATATCAGTTGTCTAGTACCCATAACACAAGCTCTGCTTAGCGTGGGACTAGACGGCGTTGTGTGGTAATAAATTGTTCGAAATAAAAAAAAAAAAAAAAAAAAAATATGATAATGTCCTACTACCCATTCTCAGGCAAAAACTGCATCAGCTGAGAATACCGGTTAGGATGATCCACTGCATATGTGCAATGCTTATGTCTCGAACTCTAGTCCTAAGGATCTTGGGTGAAGAGTTTGACCAGAGAAGGTCCTGGAGAGGCCTACCACAGGGCTCTGTACTGAGTCCTTTATTGTACAATCTGTACACTGCAGACATGGGTTCATGCCTGAATAATAATTGCAGTATACTACAGTATGCTGACGATCTGGCACTGTATGTAACCAATCATTCCATCCAAGATGCAGCCACATCACTCTCAATTTCCCTAAATTCTCTGTGGCAGTGGCTGTCAGCTCACGGCCTAAGCCTTTCTGTGCAGAAAAGCGCAATTGTAGTCTTTACAAGAAAGAAGACACTGCCACAGATTGATGTTCAAATACAGCTGCAGGAAGTTCCACTTGTAAATAAATTCAAGTTTCTAGGTGTATACCTTGACTCTAAGTTGACTGGCGTTCACCACATTAATCATCTAGCCTCAAAATGTGAACGAGTTATACCAATTTTGAAGGCCCTAGCTGGAGTCTGGTGGGGAGCCCACCCATACACTATGAAGCTTGTGTATAACGCCTTAGTGCGTAGCTTACTGGACTATGGTATTTTTTTGCTGATTCCCAGTAATAAAGGCTCATTAACAACTCTCGACAGACTTCAATCTAGGTGTCTTCGTATCATAACTGGTTGCATGAAGTCCTCCCCTATTAACGCTTTACAAGTGGAATGTTCAGACCCGCCTTTAACTATAAGAAGACAGTTTCTTGCTTCCCGTTTTCTCTTGAAATTTTTTTGCAAATTCTCACATCCCCTCCTGCAAAAACTCACCGACTTAAATACTATGTGTAATACCTCCCCATATTGGACTCATAAAGAAATCCCATTGATTCTACAATCCTTTCGCCACTACTTTCCTTTTATAAATTCTTCTTGTAAATTCGATAAGCTTCCTCTTTTCTCATTCGATTATGCTGTTCTTTGCTTCAAACCAAATATTGTTCTGGATGCTGGAATCTCTAAGGGATCAGTTTCTGCAGGCACCGCCTTTAATGCATACGTGGAAGACCAGTGGGTTGGGTTTGAGATGTTTTTTACAGATGCATCCAAACTATCTAGCGATAGTTATACTGGAGCCGCTGTTTACTATCAAACCTCTAAAATCGTCCTACTCTTTAAGTGCTCAGAGGCGGCGTCAGTATTTACTGGCGAATGTGTCGCTATTTTGGAGGCATGCCTGTACGCTGAGAGTCATAACATCAATAAGGCAGTTATATTCACAGACTCTCTTAGCTGCCTTAAAGCCCTGCTGCACAACCCATTCCATGACAAGCTCCACAGTCCTTTGATCCTGCTAATCAAGGAAAGCCTTTTTAATAGTGATAGAAACAACAGAATAGTCCAACTGGTGTGGGTTCCCAGTCATAGTGGCATTGTGGGCAATGAGTGCGCAGACTCATTGGCCAAAAGCGCTATAACTTCTGTGATAGCTGACCAAAAACACCTACCCCATCAGCACTACGACCTCTTGAGGCTGCCCCATAAAGAATTGGTTACATCCTGGCAGGTGGAATGGAACCGCACCTCACTATACAAGGGACGTCACTACCATGCAGTTCAGCAGTACATAACGCCAAAACCTTGGTACTTTAAATTTAAAAAGGTTTCCAAGCCCGTTATCTCCACTATATGTAGGCTCCGCCTAGGTCACTGCAGCTCACCTGTCTTCCTACATAAAATTCGGGTACGGGACTCATCTTTATGTGAATGTGGTTTGGACGAAGGCAACCTGGATCACATATTCTTTAACTGCTCTAAAAACAACCCTTCCTTAGATCTTTATTCACACCTAATAAAACTAAAACTTCCCACCCCAATTAACTTTGCATCCCTTTTAACCTTCCCATCCCCCAATCTCCTTCAAGCATTGATGATTTTTATTCGATGTAATAGCATCAAACTTTAATCCATGTTCCTAAGAATGTTGCAATGTCTTTTGTGTTTGTCTTCCAATTATATATATATATCACTAACATAATATTTTTTATTTTTTTTATTTTTACATTTATTTGTGTTCGTCTCTTTGTTTCAGTGTACTAACCCCAACAAAAAGTCCTACATTCAGTCTACTACTGGTTCTACAAACTTACTATTTTCTCTACTGTTATTTTAATTTTTTGCATAAAACCCACGTATTTCCATCGCACTTGATATTGGCAGAATTGTCGACATCGGCACAGTTTGCCATTCATTAAGAAGAAGAAGAAGAAGAGACCGCGCCTGCGCCGGACGTGCGCACTGACTTTATACAAATACAAGATGGCCGACGGCCATATGGATTACAATCCGCTTCAATCTCCGACATCAGAAGTGGGATCGCTTCCATAAGCCTTCTCCGCTTCTAGCTATCTTGACCGACATTGATAATCTTATAATTAGTGTTCAGATTTTGATTAAAATAAATAATGCCTAATACTTGTAAACGTAAGGTAGATCCAAATAAAGAGATGCTAACGGCTACCCTCAATAGGATAAGCGCGTTAGAAAACTGTGTCAGTGCGCCACGTACAAATACGGAACCGTCAACTCCATGCAACCAAGCGTCTGGCTCGTGTGCCCTGGCTATTAAGGGATTTTCGTGTAGACCGGACATACAACTGAACCAGACATGTGGTTCATCGTGTAACGAGAGTACTACATGCAGTGAAGATGCAACTTTAAGGATTTTTGAGGCGCTAACCAGCGCCCTCATTAAAGTAAGATCTATCCATTATTATATCTCGCTTTTCGATCCAAGTGTTCATAATATCGACGTTTAGTGTGAAGTGGATCGAGCACGTAGCTTACATAACTGAGACGATAACGAAACTGTCGCTCATTGGTAACTGTTTGAGGGTTAAGTTCACCAACAGAATATGAGTGCATTTCTCGCATTGAAACATATCTGAAAGGGGATGCCAAAGTGTGGCTTAACGAGTGGGTCTCAAGTGACCGCTCATGGACTAATTTTAAAAAGTTACTTTAGGCCTTTATGTGCTAAGAAAGTTGATGTAGCTTACATTTTATGTGAAGTTGTCTTTCGATTCTGACAGTTTCCATACCTACCTACTCTGAACATGCGTGTAGATCGTTACTGTGTTTACGAATTGTAAGGGACCTCGGCGACGAGCTCGTATCAGCAATTATTATGTTGTGGTTTTGTTTTATCTACTTTTGTGAAACCTACTAAGGATTTACTAACAGTTGCTAGTGCGCAGCGGAACACTAATTCCGTGACGATGAACTAAAAACGCCGGGTTTTAGACAATCGGGTGTTCCTAGCAAATCGGGTTTTCTGTGCGGTAAAATAGGACACGGACAGGCGGGTTGTTCTAATAAACCGAAATCTTAACTATGCTGTGAACACGAGTCCGCATTCCTAGCAAATATGCGAGGGTATATTCGTATTCTCGTCTTCACTTGTAGAAAAATTGAGTACCCACATAAAGTAACTTTGTTATATTGGTATCAAAGTGTTGATGTTAGAAAATTTAATGTTAAAAATGTGACGGCGCATCACTTATTTTATTTGGTAACACAAGTGTCGGCAGTTAGACACTGACGCAACACCGAGCATTGGAGCTTGCGACCGATGACAATAGGGATGGCAATCATTGCCACTTTAAAAATAATAATCACGCGTTAGAATAATTGATGGTAGTCGATTATTTTATGTGATTAGTTGCAGGTAACAGTGACTTTGATCCCATCCCTAAAGAACTGTGGGTAGTTATAAAACGAAACGCAGCCGGAGGGCGAGCATTATCGTTTAGCATCTCGCAGTAGCATCACATGTTCGGTGGAGTGTCGTACCTAAATTGTAACCTGTATACCATAATTGATTATCGTGACTGTATTTCACTATGTATTATCATAAAGTGATTATAACAAAGCGATTGTGAGGAAAACCATTACTATCATTGTCCTCGCCCGACAACTCACGTCTACCCTCATTTAAAAAAAATATGGAATCTACCGACACTCCTAAACGGGGAACGAATCTCTACAAATGCGAGTTTTTGTCCTGTTGAATTGTTTGTTATTGAGTGCTGTAAGGTATGGTATGTACAATGTATCAAGAATCAAAACATGTTCTCATGTAAGTGAAATGTAAATTTCTTTTGAGATGAAAAATTTGCGATTTGTGGGTAAAGACAAATCTACCGATACCTCGCTGAAGTTCAAACCAGAACAATCGAATAAACTTGGGGGTACTTTGACTTGTCTGTATTGTAAAAAGCCGGGTCATGATGTTGGCAAATGTTTCCGCGAAACAGCGTTCACAACAGCACGGTCAAATTAATGTCCGTTGTTCATGCTTATAACAAATCTTGTTTACCTATACCATTTTACTGTCAGGACTTAGATGAATTAAAACGTGTTTTAAAAATTGAAATCGCAGTTTGGCATACTAAAGCTATTATCTAATAGTATGCGATAGGGGCCGTATGTTTAAAGCATCGGGCTTATTTCATGGATGCAATTACTAGGGGTGCAGACCCATCACGTTACTCCGGAGATACACCATGCCAGGCCAGGTAGAGCGTTATATCCGAACAGTGCTCAACATTTTCCGGATAGAGGAACCACAGAAAAAGCGAGTGGGCTGACCAACTTGGGCGACTACAGCTCATTTTGAATGTGACTAAACAGAAGACGACACAAACGTCTGCTCTGAATCTTTTGGTGGGTCATGAAAGTGCCACTTCAGCTATCCGTGTTCTTAAAAGAAATGTTTCAGATGAGTCTACGCCACTTTAGCGAGAAGCGGCGGGTAATGGTCCGATAGAGGACGGCCGAACGGTTGTTGCAAAACCAAGCCCAGCAGGATGTTGGAACGAATGAAGACGCGCATCCTCCTCGGGTCTTCGGTGCCTATGCCTACAGTGTGAAAATCTAGGGCGGTATACAAACTTGTGCCTATGCCGACGAGTCACTGGATGATATGCGAACTTGGTGCCTATGGCAACAGTGTTTTATGTTTTATTTTGTATGTACAATGTGGTTTATAGTCCACTTTATTTCTATTTTCTTTGTTTAATTTGATCAGTACTATTTGTTTGGGATTTTATAGAATCTCGCTGATATTTGAAACCGACCGCATTCTAAAGTAGAAATTAATTGATCAATTTGCGGCAAAATCGGTCGTAAGCAAGCAAAGTGTTTAAAAAGACTTCGTTATGATGAGATAACTCATATATCGATTTCTAATCAATGTTCGAATAGCAGACTAACGTTGTGCTGTACATTTTGTAAAAGGAACGGCCATAAAGCCGATAATTGTTTTGCCTGGTAGCGTTCGGAATCAAGTAAAAAAAATACTCGTAATGTTAATTTCTGTAAAAAAAAATAATAATTGAATAATGTTTCTATGAAGTGTGATGCCGTTGCAGCCTAGTGGGTGATGCTTGCAGCCCGTGTGGGTGTTGCAGTCGCAGCCCGAATAGGTGATGCTTTGCAGCCCGGTTGGGTGATGTTTTGTTGAGACTATATCCCGTATGGGTGCTGCCGTTGCAGCCTAGTGGGTGATGCTTGCAGCCCGTATGGTTGTGGCAGTCGCGGCCCGAATAGGTGATGCTTTGCAGCCCATGTGGGTGATGCTTAGTAGATGTTTGATATGGGATCCCTGTGAGAGTATAAATGTGATTTATAAGGTTAAGAATATTACGACGATGAATACCTACATCGTATGAAATTGATTGACAATGATCTAAACTCAGATGATTCTCAAACGACATCGAGCACACAACTGACTGTGGTATAGGTGGAGAGACGAGTCATGGGACTACTCAACATCCTACAAGCAACACGAAGCTGAAACTGGAGCAAGGTCAGGGACGACCTGCAGTCAGGAGAGGCCGTATTATTGTAATAAGAAATACGGAAGTAGGCGTTGCCCGCGTTCAGAGTGACATCTACAGTGGCGCCATCTTATTAACTGACTTTGTGCGGTTATAAAAGACGTAGCGCGTGCGCTGTGGACACACTTGCTTTACATCCGTCAAAGTGGTAATATCTAATACAGGAGTATTTCATAATTAAGTTTTCATGTATTGTTTGATTGTTATTAATTATTTATGTTAAGTGACAGATTGTTCTCGTTGTCACTTTGATTGGAATTTTGGAGGCCCGCCATCATGTTCTGGAGAATCACAGCCCAAGTTTCGGGTGTAGGCGCGCCATGTCCTTCGTTCCTTGAAGTCGATGGGCCCGCAGTGCTGTTTTCTTGATCTTCGGCTTCCGGACGAGAATGTTCTTGCTGTAGCGGGCATTACTGTTGGCGCGTGGGATGATTTTGGGATCGATAAAATGTTTTATTTAAAACTGAAAGCTCCTACGCTTTATTGAAGGAGGGATTGAAAGTCTTATCGCTTTGTCCCAATGTTTTGCTGAAAGCCAACACGCTTTGCAATGAGGTTGGGCTCAAATCTGGTTTGACCCAAAGTTGATGCTGAGCGTTGCACCGATTTGCAATGTGCTTCAAGTGCTATCTCTGAGCAATGCTGAAAGCTTTAACGCTTTGCTATACACTAGTGTTGTAACGTGCTGAAAGCCTTTACGCTTTGCATTCTTTGAAGTTGAAAAGCTGTTTGTGGACGCTTTACTTGTTTGCTATACACTAGTGCTGTAACGTGCTGAAAGCCTTTACGCTTTGCATTCTTTGAAGTTGAAAAGCTGTTTGTGGACGCTTTGCTTGTTTGCTATACACTAGTGCTGTAACGTGCTGAATGCCTTAACGCTTTGCTATACACTAGTGCTGTAACGTGCTGAAAGCCTTTACGCTTTGCATTCTTTGAAGTTGAAAAGCCGTTTGTGAAGGTTTTACTTGTGTGCTATACGCTATGCCGTATAGGTAGGACTTAACGTTGAGAATCAACGCGAGAGCGCGTTGAGGAGCAGAATGGCCGTGTCAGAGATTTCAAAGTAAACGCTATTCTGGTAATTATTTAAGTATGACAACACTACGCAAATATCGAGTTCAATAGTCTATGTTAAAGACTTTCAACTGTCAGTGTCAAATGTCAGATGTTGTATCTGTCAGTAGTGCGTGGAACGCTCGTTTGTCAGTTCACTTGCAATCGAGACCGCGCCTGCGCCGGACGTGCGCACTGACTTTAAACAAATACAAGATGGCCGACGGCCATATGGATTACAATCCGCTTCAATCTCCGACATATATATATGTCAGAGATTTCAAAGTAAACGCTATTCTGGTAATTATTTAAGTATGACAACACTACGCAAATATCGAGTTCAATAGTCTATGTTAAAGACTTTCAACTGTCAGTGTCAAATGTCAGATGTTGTATCTGTCAGTAGTGCGTGGAACGCTCGTTTGTCAGTTCACTTGCAATCGAGACCGCGCCTGCGCCGGACGTGCGCACTGACTTTAAACAAATACAAGATGGCCGACGGCCATATGGATTACAATCCGCTTCAATCTCCGACATATATATATGTCAGAGATTTCAAAGTAAACGCTATTCTGGTAATTATTCAAGTATGACAACACTACGCAAATATCGAGTTCAATAGTCTATGTTAAAGACTTTCAACTGTCAGTGTCAAATGTCAGATGTTGTATCTGTCAGTAGTGCGTGGAACGTTCGTATTGTGAAGTCACTTGCAATCGAGACCGCGCCTGCGCCGGACGTGCGCACTGACTCTTAACAAGTTGTTGTTTTGTTATTGAGTGCTGTAAGGTATGGTATATACAATGTATCAAGAATCAAAACATGTTCTCATGTAAGTGAAATGTAAATTTCTTTTGAGATGAATAAATTACGATTTGTGGGTAAAGACAAATCTACCGATATCTCGCTGAAGTTCAAATCAGAACAATCGAATAAACTTGTGGGTACTTTGACTTGTGTGTATTGTAAAAAGCCGGGTCATGATGTTGGCAAATGTTTCGCGAAACAGCGTTCACAACAGCACGGTCAGATTAATGTCCGTTGTTCATTCTTATATCAAATCTTGTTTACCTATACCATTTTACTGTCAGGACTTAGATGAATTAAAACGTGTTTTAAAAATTGAAGTCGCAGTTTGGCATACTAAAGCTATTATCTAATAGTATGCGATAGGGGCCGTATGTTTGAAGCATCGGGCTTATTTTTTTTGTTTTTTTTTTTATTATTATTAGTGTTATTATTTTTTTATTAGTGTAGAAAAACCTGTAACCATCTAACATTTAGCGAGATTATTTATAAATGATATTTCTGGTAGCTTTATTATTTTTACATACACAATTACAAGACTTTATACGAGTTTTTCATTCCTAAACACATTAAAGTCTCTGTGAGGTATTATCTTTCACCTCAGGCAAATCTTAGTAAAAGACAATTTCGTTAATGGCAAAAGATATACTTTAGTTGACGTTCCCAAGGAAATTAGTTGTGTCTAACTTTTTTCATCGAAAAGTCTAATATTAAGAGAGATTCGTAAGTGTAAAATAATTGTTACAGATTGAATGGTCGATCATGGAAACTCTCAGTCGATGGTCTGCCTGATGGAAAGCATAAGCAGAATACAAAAGTATGGTGGTCACCATACTCATTGCGAATGCAGACAACGCAGCCCACACAATGGTGGTCTAGTAATACTTCTGCATCATTGGGCCTCCGGTCTCACACTTACCAACGAAACGCGACAGGACGAACACAATCATTTTACGTTGCTTTTCTGTGCGAAGGTGGTCCCCTGGTCGAGCCGGCCAGTTCGTGCTAAAATCAGCGTGGCTCTACTACCTTTTAAATTAATGTTAGTATTTTTTAGATTATATCACGGGAATTTAATTTAATAAGCTAATAATTAAAGTTCCGCGGTTAATTGAAGTAAATTGAATTGAACCCATAACATTTGATAAGATAATAATGATTGATAAACATGTGCGTTTAAAATATTACAAGAAAAAGTGTAGGTACAGGTAGAGAACATGGCTTGTGGGTGGTCAAACATTATGTTCATTTTATTCTCCTCAGTTTTCTAGTACTATGAGCACTCAATGAAGTTAAACATTTAAAAATTGAATGGTTTTAAACTACCGAGATCAGTGCAACTGGATTTAAATTTACGATAAACGAAACAGTATCGCACTCTTTAATCAAATAAATGATCGAAGATTGTAGCTTTTAAATCCGTTGATTACTTGATCGTAAATTATTCCGATTCAACTCTTGAATAAATCGTTGCACTTCACTAAGATTAACTTGAATCTCGCTTGAAAATAGAATTGCCATCAGCCTTCGGTAATCTGGTAGTTGGAAATAGGTATCTCATAGAAAGGAGATTTTAGCCTAGTACATTTATAGAAATAGGGTTCGTTTTAACTTTTCCTTATCTTTACTGCATAGCATTGGCTGCTGTCCTGCGTAGTTAACAATCACACACTCACGGGCTGAATAGGTAGGTAGTACTCCGTATTCTTAATTCGTCACCACAGGTATAAATAGAATAAATGATAATGTATATAAAATTCTTGTGTTGCGAGGTCTAAGAATCGGCCAATATTAATTTTTTTTTATGTAATAGGGGGCAAACGAGCAGACGTATCACCTGATGGTAAGCAATTACTGCCTGCACCAGAGGCGTCACAAGTGCGTTGCCGGCCTTTGAGGCGGCGCGGCGGCGGGATAGAGGAGGGATTGGGATATGGGCCTCCGGTATCCTCACTCCAGTTGAGTCGGCCCATGCATGCCGAAGCGTGGCTCTCCCACCCCTAAATAATAAGAGTGACCCACCACAGTATTTTTTTTTGGGCAAAACAATGTTTGTCAAGTCAGCTAGTATTCTATAATATAAACATTAACTTGTTTTTGACTGCGACTTAGCCCGCGTGTATGTCGTTTATCGCAGTATAAAGTAACCTATGTCTTTTCTCAAAAATAAAAGTATTTCCATTCCAAAATTAATAAAAAATCGGTGCAGCGTTTTAGCCGTTAAGGCGTAATAGTCAGAGTTACTTTCGAATTTATAATACTAATATAGATCTATCGATAAAAAGTTGCGTGCTATAGTTAAATACAATGAGAAAGTAAATTGCAAAGGTGACATAATGACTGATCCGCAATATTATGGTTACACATCGAACACTAAAAACAATTTACGGCGACATAAATATATGAATAAATTATTCAAAACACTAATCAAACCATGTGTACAATTAAAGATGTCTGGCGTGAAAAAATGTTCATATACGCACATTTACGTTGACCATAATGGCGGCATTGTGATTATGTGAAACATTATTTAATTTTTATTACACACCTGACTCGCTGGGAGCTTAAATGTTATTTTCTGCTTTTTACCATGGTAATGACTTTGTCATTAATTTGGGACATATATGTGGATTTTATGGAAATTTTAACCTTGCTACGACACGAATGTGATACAATGAAAAGAATGTAACGTACTATTTTTATGAGAAAGTAAAATGTTCACTAATATTTTTGAGATTAATATACATCGTTACTATTAATGAACCTCGCAAATACATATATAGACTGATTACTCATATTTTGCCAAGTATTTGCTTTATTTGTGCAATAGGTAGCCTTTTTTTTTTTTTTTTTTTTACGTGTGGAAACCCCCTCGGGCCGTCACAGACTCGAGAACTCGAGCTCCCGTTTGGGCCAGGCGCAAGCGGACACCGGCCGATTCAAAGTCTCCGGCGAGACTGTACCGGGCCTTCTTGAAGAAGGCCGCGTAGGACAGCCCGCCGGATGTCGCCTCCGGTGACAGGGTCACCACTACAGCCGCGGTTTTTGGCGGCTGCAGTTTCCGCGGCTTGTGGCTCTTTGGGGTGGCCCCTGCCACCGGTGGCGCCTGCGAGCCAGAGGCTGCCTGACGGGCAGCCTTTCTGGCCCGCTTTCTCGCCTTCTTGGATTTTGCCCCTCCGACTACCTGCCAACCCTCATTGGAGGGGGCAGATGTAGAGGGGCCAGGCAGAGATGTTGGAGTGGGGGGCAAAGGCGTTTTAGCTTTTGCTGCCGCTTTTGTCACCGGCCTCGGCGGAGGCGTCTTAGCCGGAGCCGGAGCCCTGGCCGTCGGCCCTCGGGCGGCCGCAGGAGCCGACGCCGTTCCCGTCGCCGACGCGTATGTTACGCGACCCCCCACCACAGGGAGAGGGGTCGTCGCCGACGACGCGGCCCTTCGCTTCGGCGCCGCAAGCGGCGGCCGCATGATAGGGGCCGCAGGCAGCCTCGCCTCCAGGCCGGCCGTACGACCCTCTATCATACGCCAGCACGCGTCGAGGACGGCAGCCAGCTGGGCGTCCGTAATTCCGGTGCCGGCAGGGGATGGCTGCGACGCAGACGGGGCCCGCTGGGATGAAGACGCGGCCCGCTGGGATGTTGACGGGGCCGGGGCCTCTCGCTCCGCCCGGAACTGGGCGAACTGAGCGCTGAGCTCAGCCACCTGCCCCGTCAACCGCTCGTTGGCCGACTGTAGGCGGGCCACGTCCCCAATTAGGGTTCCCACAACCCCCGCCACGGCAGAAGAGGAGTCCTTTAGGGCTCTTACGAAAGAGCCCTTTAGGTTCACGGACTTGGTGGCCACCTTGTTGATAATGGCCACCGCCGCGTCCGCTGTCTCCTGCAGAGAGACCGATGATTGGGGCTCTGAGTCCCCATCCACCGGTCCCCTGATCTTAAGCAGGAGACCACACATCTCCTCTTCCGCCTGGAGCTCGCCATCAGCTCTGGCCCTCTTGTAGGATTCCGCCTTCGAAAAGGCGGAACCCGACGGGGCCGTGGCGGGGGTTCGAGACCTCCCCCTCTGGCTACTGCCGATTTTGGGCGCCAGCATCTCCAGGGACGAGTCACTTCCGACATCCCCGGAGAGGCCGCGTTTGCGGCTGTCGCCCGTCTCACAGTCCATTGCCTCCAAGGAGGCACCACCCGTGCCATCCGAGGAGTGATTGGACCTGGAACGCGTGCGTTCCGACGTTCTTCGGCTGCGGCTCCCAGCAGTCAGATCGACTTCTGGGAGCCCCACCGAAATGGGCGTTCCAGGCGTAACGTCCTCTTCGGCAGACGATTGCTCGTCCGCCTTTCGGAACTGCCCCTTGGCGTTCCTCCTTTCCTTCTTTCCCTTCTTTTCGTTCTTTTCAGTTCCGGTTGGCTTGCCAGTTGTCGTTAGAATTAAATCAGTATCAGTTACATTTTTCATAAATTTATCAGTTTCCATTTGAGACCCACGAGAAGGGGAGAAATAAAGGTCGACCCGGGCAGAGATCCCCAATACCCGGGCAAGCCTATGTACTGTGGAGGTCGGCCAGTATCCACAGGTTTTTTACGACTTAGCTGTCGGGTGTTATAGACTATCCTTGTCATGGGCCGGCCAATCAAGGCAAGCCCTCCGGCCATCAGGTTCTCAGCGTACCCTCTTGGAGCCACCAGTCAGGTCGTTGTTGAGCCCCTAATGGTTACGGAATGCGAGAGGGTGGCTAGCCCTCTCTCACAGACGGAGCTAACACTCAAGTGCCAGCCCCTCTGACCTACTCGCTCTCCATCACGCCCTCTGCTAAAGCAGAGGGACGCTTGGAGCGCGGCATGACGATGGAGCGTCATGCCCTTCGCGGCAGTCTCAAGAGACTCCGTCTGGTATCCCATTTGGTCTGGAGTCTCACCCTGGGCCAATCCGGCATGAGTAGCTCTACCCGGCACAGCCCCAGAGATCATTGACCCACGCAAGCCCCACCACGACGACAACGTAGGGATACATTGGGGGGTGCAATAGGTAGCCTAACTTGATCTTGAAACTCGCGGGCTGGGTCTCCGCAACTCGACGACTTCAGTGCGCCTATTTTGTGTTCCTCCAAGAAGCCTAGCAGACCCTTCACGTAGCCGACGACTTCTGGAAGTGACCTTGGTGATCCGAGGTGTCTCGCCCGGTATTCTGCCACCTCAGGACATGTCATGATGACATGGGCGGCCGTTTCTTCCTCCTCAATGCATGCCCTGCACAGAGGACTGTCTGTTACACCTAGAGTGAAAAGATGTTTGTTAAGTAGTGCATGACCAGTTATTGGATCCAATTAAGAGCCGAAGCAGCAGCCTTTTGAGTTGCATCCGCTTCCGTGACAATCTGGGGTTGATCGTCGGGAGGGCCTACTTGGTTTGCCTACAGATACAAAGGTTGGACCAATATATTTGGTGTTCTACCTAGGTGTTTTGTTGCAGTGTGTGAAATATAGGTACCAAGGAAAATGTAACGTAGGAAAGGGATTTTACATATACATATAAATGAGGGGATATTATGTAATACCTGGAGCAAGAATACATTTGTAACTTATATTAATTTCTTAATACCGAAATGTCTCTCTAACTTACACTTTACCTTTTTTATGTATGGTCCTGCCAAAAGGACTCTACTCTGTCTGATGGAAATCTTAAACAGAATCCAAGAGTGGTGGTCACCATATTCATTGCACGTGCAGACAATGCAATAAATCAGCACGACTCACCAACCAAACACGACAGCACGAACGCCGTCATTTTTCGTTGATCTTCTATGCGAGGGTAGTACCGCCCCGGTCGAGTCGGCCCGTTCGTGCTGAAATCAGCGTCGCTCTACTACCTTAAAACAATTAGGTACTATCTCTCTGTATTCTTTTATAGCCACTCATTACCACAGACCGTGTTTTACAACGTTGTTTCACAAAAAGAATTATTATTCATCTCAACATGTAAATAAAACATGACTTTTCGGAACATGGGCAGGAAAATACACGGTTGCGGTTTGTTTATATCCATGTGATTTATTATAGCAGGCTACCCATGTCAGTGAGCAAGCATTCATCTTCATTGCTTTATGATGTTTTATTAAAAATATATACCAACTATGAAGACGTATCTCTTTTTGACATAAACCAACTAAAATTATAAATTTCAACTGACTTTTTGGTAGTCCTTTCTTCTGTAGTGTTAGTGCTTGAGTTTATTGTTGCAGACATTGCTTTTACATTCAGTTTTCCGAGACTCATTGGTAAAATATAGACGAAAACATAATGTAAAAACTATTGTTACTTTAGAAAAACTAGCTATGTGCGAGTCGGACTCGTGCACCGAGGGTTCCGTACAAACCTGTAGATATATTATTTGATGTAATTAAAAACGTGGCTTCGTACCAAATTTCAAGATACTAAGTTCATGGGAAGTACCCTAGGTTTTGAGTCCCTTGCGAATGTCGAAAATTTGCAGCATAAACGGCTTATTACGAGTATATGAAGTAATCAAGTAACTAACAATTAATGCTTTTCGCAATTTTTCCTTTATCTATGCTATAAGACGTTGTTCTGCAAACGGCTGTACCTTTTAAGAATTTTCACAACTAAAAGAAACAGTAGACCTGAGTATTTGATATGAATTTTAGCTTGATACCTCCACGCGTTCCTGAGAAAAAGGGTCTTGACAGACAGACGGATAACAAAGAGATTTCTTTTGAGGTACGGAACCCTAAAACATAATTTATATGCGTACATATTATATGTCTCTTACGCAGAATGCAGTTATATGAGGTAATCAAAGTAAAGTAGTTTTAATAACAATAAGTAGGTATTCGTTTTTCTTCAGATAACAGTTATGAATACCCATTCTATTGCTGACTCAAGTAACCAATTTAATTTACAAACCGTTTTCTATTTAAATATGTAGCTATGAATTAATTTTAAATTTCATTACACAAAACCGAAGTTTATTTCAATATAATATATATTTCAAAAAATTTCAAGTGGCGTTTGACTTTCAGAAACTTGATATACCGGTAGGTATATCAAGTTTACTTGTCTAGACTTGAAGGGAGAAGCAGAATCACACTGTCTTAATTACATAACTCATTAAAACTTAGAACAACAACTAACTTATGATTAACAAAATTCAATTACTTACACGATTTACCTAATAGCTTTGTCTTATTTAACCTTTATGTAAAGTATTTTTTACTTGTGGAAACCTCCACGGACTACCACATTACCGGGGTTTGCGGCGGAGTAGTGTGTTGGAATCGGACCGACTAAAACCACATGGTAGGCCACTCTGCGCCTGAAATGGGAATTTGTTATTAAGCCATCTAGACCCCTTGCAGCCCCTGCCCGCACCGGGCACCGACTCTTGGTAAACTTTCTTATTAGGCGACGGTGCCGGATACTGCACACGCGTACGTCGCCCCATCGCGGCTGGCCACTTAAGCGTATGGGGAGTAAAACCCGTCCCGACCATCCTCGGCCACACTCAGCGCGGCATGAGGCGCTGGTAACTTTAAAACAGCTGTCGCTGTCGGTCATGCAGCGTGTGACGGCTCCGATGACTGCAGTGAGGGCCCAACGCTGTGACGCCCAGCCCAGCAAGTCAATGGCAGCTCTTGATATTTAAAGGTGATATTGCAATGAAGTCTTGATTTTGAATAAGATACAGATGTAACGAAATTTAATTAGGACTTATTGTTGATGTTTAGTCAAAGTATCCTTGTTTGGTTTAAGAGCACATTGAAATGAGTAGGCAGATCGATTTGACAGGTGATCATTATAAGTGATGAAGCAATATAATCTAGTCAAATTCTGCTTTTGAATTTGTCTGGATTTCATATTGGAATAGGGTTTGTAAGTAAAAAGTTACCGATAACGAGCAAGTTTAGCAAGACGCTTTTTTGTCATAGGCACAACAGTGAACAAATGTGAAGATCGCACCCACAATAGCCATCATTGTAAAAACGGCGTCGACCAGCCTTACAACTACGCCTTTATGCACTCAACTTACCTCATTACAACTGATACGATTTATTTCTAAGTAGAACCTAAAATATAGCTCGCAATCGCACATCCAAAAGGCGTCGTATTTAAGTTATTTTTAAACAATTTGATGTGTGATACACAGGTTTACTAAGAACCCGTCTAATAGAATACCATAATTTTATAACGCACGTAATAATGTGTGGAAAGAGCTTTCACTCACCGTAGGTAGATCCGATTTTAACGCAACACTTTATTATGTTAACATTCCTTGGTACAAAGTTTATGCTTTGTTTAGACTACACAAAAGTCGGTCGATATTATGCAGCGATGTTGGAAGAAGGAACTTTACTTTTTCACGTAAAAACTACTGTATGGATATTGATGAATCTTTACAATAATGTTCCTAATACATCAGAATATCACATAGGCTACCATTTATAAAAATATTAGCTTCGGCTCGCGGTGTTGCCCGCGGTTATTGTCGCACTGCGGGTAGGACCGCGGGGTTCAGCTAGTTTCAATATAAATTTTGAATCTTTGAAGACTTAACTATTAAGTATGTCTTAACGAAATTAGAAATTTGTAGTATGTATCTTTGACTCTGACTGCCTCGGTGGCGCAAGCGTATGCGACGGCTGTACTTGAGATCTCGGGTTCGATTCCCGGTCGGACTAAATTTTATATGAACTGCAAATATTTGTTCCGGAAATTTTGGTGTTTTCTGTATAAAATATGTAAGTACCTACTAAAATAATCAGTTGTCTAATACCGATAGATAGTAGAAGCTCTGCTTAGTTTGAGACTAGATGGCGTTGTGTGTCAGATGTCCGAAATATTATTATTATTAACATAATTAACCCCAAAGCATAGTGTGGGGGAACGGGTATCATGTTCCACCCAACACAAAGGGAAGATCCTCCGACCAGGCGAGGTGATCATGCCTGGCGGGCTACTGCCCAACAGTTGATGTTGGGATGTTGTATATATGATAATCGGCGCGGGAACTTTATTTGCGCGATTCAGGATTGGTAGTTACTCCGTGTAGTGTAGTTTTGTAGGTACAGTGCGTTACTTCGTAGTTCAGTGTATCTTCGGTAGATGGCGCTGTATGTGGAGGTCGCCACACATAGTATCCTTCCTGTAGAACATACTATGCACTCATTAATTAAATAAAGACTTCACGCAAATGACATAAAAACTGTTTTGCTTTTTTTTTATTATATGTATGTATACTCTTAGCGTGTCCTCGATAAATAAACCTAGGATACCTAACGCATATTATTGTGGCAAAGTGCGTGTCATGTGACTTAATATAACACGTTATGATGACACAATAGCTAATTCCAGCAAATGTTTTGAATATCCGCTTAATTGTGATACATGAGCGGTGATTACAAGGCATTTTACCTTGTTTTATTTTTTGTGTACTATATTAAATGTACTGCATTAAAAGAATTTGCTTGGGCGGTTATAGATTATTCTTAGCATCAAGTAAAAAGTAAATAATATCATTTCTCTCGTCATCAACAGACATATAAGTCTACTGCTGAGCTGGACATATTGTTGTGGTCCTTAGAAATAAGGTTTTGGCCCACTGGTGTGAAATAGTGCATGCACTGTGTTTCACCGAGTGAGTGAGGATACCGGAGGCCTATACCCCAACCCCTTCCCCACCCCTCTCCCCATCCCTCAAAGGTCGGCAACGCACTTGTGACGCCTCTGGTGTTGCGGGTGTCCATGGGCGGCGGTAATCGCTTACCATCATGTGATACGTCTGTTCGTTTGCCCACTATTCAATAAAAAAAAAACTGTAATACACAGATCATACGAGTTAGTATATCTATACCAAACTTCTCATATATATAAATTGAATTCGGAATTTTAAGCGTGATGAGGTGAGAAACAGACACGTTTGCGCATTTATGACATTAGTATGGGTTTTCACCCCCTTTTAAGATATGAAACTTAAGTATATTTTGTATCTATATATTAATACCTGAAGCAAAACCTTTATATTACAGTTTACGAAAAACTTTTCGAAAATAAAGTATGAAATTTGGCACAGTTAAAGTATTATGGAGGAGGGAAGCTCAAAACAAAACACAATTTTAAAAAAATGAATTACGATCGAATTTTGATTACTGGGCGACGACCACTGGCATATGTATAGAGTCATATTCTATCATACTTATTATTAACTATTAGGGACTTTTAGTTAATAATAAGTATGACAGAATTTGAACTTTGAACTAAATTAACACGTAGCCGAGAGTTTCAATTAATAATTTTAGGTTCCTATTTAAGCAGTCTTTAGAAGAAATTGTAGTGTGTATCATATTACAGCAATTTCGACCAATCTAATACATGGGTCGAGAAATCAGTTCATATCAATGAAATCATTTTAGATGGAAGGATTCATGGATTTAGAATGTTGTCTATTTTTGCTCTTAAATGTGCCTGTGTAGAATTTTATAAAGATAACTTGAGTAAGAATTTAAAGTCTAGCAAACAGACACGTTGTAGCCGACAATCCATTGTAATTGAGTTAATTTAGAACCCTAGTTTTATAAATTTAAGGGACTAAGTACCTATTCGCAATTCTATTTTATGATTGTATCTCTTTCTTCTTTTTCTATATACTGTCAATATCCAACGGTTTCTCCAAGCAGTCGGACGATTTTTTGCAAAACATTCGCTTCTCCGAAAATGAGACTATGAAATTGAATATTTTCTGTAAATACGTTTTTGAAAGGGAGAATGTTGCCATAAATCAAATTACGTACTGTTTTCTTATGCATGCAAATTAAATAAAGTTGCACTTACCAGGAAAAAACACGGAAAACATTTTTCATAACTTGGTATCAGACTGTCAAATCACATCAGTACCTCTTTATTATGTGCCAAAACGGTACGTTTTGTAGAAATTCATATAAACTTTATTAACTGAGACGCCCTACGAAAAAAAATTTTTAAAAGTACATATAGTACTTAATACATTTATTGACATTTTATATATTTAATCAATTTGTAAACACAAATAAGGTATATTAAAATTAAACATTGTAATAAAATATTATATAAATAAAAACTAAACTATAAATATACCCACTACGTTTTTAACAGATTACTTCTGTGGGTTCAAGTCTAAAAGCAAAATTAATTTCATCTCTTACCTGTACTTTTACCATTACCATCGCCACTTATAGTCCACGGGCCCACATACAAGGGATTTCAGTGAATAATAACAGGCTGAAAGTTTATACACAGCTTCGTTTTGACGAGACACCCAACTTTTATCATTGGACCAAATTCTGATAGTGGAAGGAAAAAGCACGATAGGGAGCGAAACACGCTGATTTGATGAGTGTCCCAAATTAAATAATAACAGTTTCTAAAAATCAATACTTCGAGAAAATACGATGGAAAACTGAGAAAAACTTGTGGCATACATAGTGAATGGTACCTTCCGAGTGACTCCAGCTCTAACATGTCAGAATGGTGACTTGAAAAAATTTATTCATTTTCATTAATAACAAGCTGATTTTTGTTTCGGGGCTTGCAAAATATATATTTTTCATAAAAAATGCATCGGCATACAAATTTGATGGTAATTTTTTTGAGACCTACACTCGAAAGTTGTCAAGATTATGTTAATATTTTTTCGCTTTTTCGTTTCCGTTCCGTTCCGTTTCGCTCCCTATCGCGCTTTTTCCTGCCACTATCAGAATTTTTATCCAATGATAAAAGTTGGGTGTCTCGTCAAAACGAAGCTGTGTATAAACTTTCAGCCTGTTATTAATCACTGAAATCCCTTGTACGTGGGCCCGTGGACTATTATACTGACCTAGCATTAAGCTATATACTTAGTAACCTTGTGCAAAATAAAGTGATTTATTATTATTATTTTCATCAGCCTATCTCAATCCACACCTGGACATAGGCGTCTCAAATCGCGTGGTTCGAACTTCGGCTTCTCGCATGCCAAACATCTTGCCTTGATCATCACTCCACCTTGCATGCGGACGGCTTATACTACGTTTGCCGAGACGCAGTCTCCACTCTAGAACACATATACAAAACTTTTCTCATCATAACTTGTGAAAACTATAAACATCAAAAGAGATATAAAATGGCATAAAAATTGGAAAGGGACAATTTCACACTCATGTACGAAAAACATATTTACGACTATCGTAGAAGAAAACCAGCTGCTTCACTTTGATTAATCACATCCACAGATAACACTTGAAATTATAACTGTAAGTAATAAAACGTTGATAAAAGAATAAATAATATTAGCATTGATCATACGTATATCAAGTTTTTCAAGTGTTTAAATATATATATATGTATATACATATGTACTTAGTAATGTGGTTATATGTATGATTGAGATAGAAAACCCTACAGGTCCTACAGACAAAGGATCATAATAATAATAATATAATTAATATTCTGGACATCTAACACACAACGCCATCTAATCCCAAGCTAAGCAGAACTGGTGTTATGGGTACTAGACAACTGATATAAATACATATTTACTGTTTTTTTTTGTAAATACATACATATTATACATAGAAAACACCCAAACGCCGAGACAAATATTTGTAGATCACAGAAACATTTGGTCCGACCCAGGATTTGAACCCGAGACCTCAAGCACAGCAGTCACATTCCACTACCACAAATTGAAATGAGACCACACGGGAAGCAGTTTTTTTGAAGTTTGTGGAAAATCCCAAAGTTTAGCAGCACGAGGTCTAGGTAAGAACACCAAATTTGAAAACAATCAGAGGTGTGTTAACTATTGAGATTCCATCATCAACTAAGAACTGAATTGCTGATCTTCACAAATCCTAACTGAGAACAATCTCGATCACGCTTTTAAACAAAATCAGACCATTCGTTTCGGACCAACCGGACCAACTTATTTTAAAACCGCTCTTTTTGCATAGACGGTTAAAAAATGGTTTAATAAGTTGCTAGTGAGTTTATTAGAAAATGCGAACAAATAAAGTTTACACAAGCATCGTTAGCGGTTGTAGAGAAGTCGAGCAGAATAAAGCAATTAGATCGTATGATAACATTGAGTACGAGTAAGAAAAAACCGCCAATTTATAAAGTTTATGAGCATATGGGCGCTTCAAGAATAAACTCTAACCACTTAATTACTTAAGATTGCTGGAGTGCATTGTTGGTACGCTGTTCATAATAGTGTGTAGTTTCTAGCTTAAGGAAACTTTGTTATTATCAAGAATACCAGGATAATGTACTCAAAAGTATTTTATTTATATTTCACTGTTATACGCTGTAGTAAGCTTGGTATGTATCTTATGTACTGTATTTACACTTTTATTACATTTAAAATTTATTGTATTTCTATTTTTATATTTGTGTGAACTTTCTTGGGCTTGATGTGGTCTCCCATAAGTGAGAAAGCACAAAACTTGTTAATGTACTAATTATGTTTTCTTTGTTTTTGTGTATTCCTCGTTCGTGAGATCCTTAAATAAATAAACCAAAACAAAATAAATAAAAATCGTTGAAGCAGACCTGCGATAGTGTCAGGTGTCAGAATGCAGCACTACCATTCATTCTTTAAAAATAAAAAGGAACTACGAAGGGAATTGCTATTATACGTACCTATAGTAAAATTACTACTATACGTAAATATTTATTTGTATGTGTAACGACAACATATTTTTCAATATTATTTTAGCGGCACGCGCATGCAATCTTTCGATTTGTTTGTATTTAGCCATTCCTGAGAAATGATCTCTGGACATGCTAAGATAACCTCAATTTGGTATTATTTGCATATTGTGCTGTTTATTTTGCAATATCAAATGTCAAATAAAATAAAATCTGCTTGGCAAACTAACACAATATTAGACTATTGTACGGAATCTCGGCTTTATGTCTAGGGCAAATGATTCAAAATCCCTTGACAAATACTAAATCTGTTTTTTGTAATACCTGTCGTAAAGCTTACTTTGAACAAAGATTATTTGTCAGATGTATGTAAATATGACTATCGTGTTCATCTTAAAGTAGCGCGTAATTACGTGTATTTGTAAATTGTGCTCAAATATTATGTTTAATCTTTTTATGGGGAATAATTACATAGATGAAAAAACGTCAGCTCCGGACATATTTGTCTATTACGGTTCTCAGTTTCGCTGTATGACTGACTTAATATCAAAATTAGTTTAGCATTTTAGGTGCCTAATGATAGGTGCACAATGTCCGTGTGGTGATCGCTTAAAAATAGGTAGTGCCAAGACCCATATTCTTCCTACTAATTTTATAAACGCGAAAGTTTGTGAGTACGTAAGTGAGTATGTTTGTTGCTCTTTCACGCAAAAACTACCGAATGGATTCTGATGAAACTTTACATTAATATAGCTTATACATCAGAATAACACATAGGCTACAATTTATAAAGATACTAGCTTCGCCTCGCGGCGTTGCCTGCGGTTATTACCTCGAGGTTCAGCTAGTCCTACATAATTGCCAACCAAACATCAAACCCAACATCAAATTAGACTGGAATAAAAACTAGTCATATAGCACTTTCCTTTAAATACACACATAACTGTATTTATCACGTTTTATTTAAAAGACTCAAAAACCGTGTTTTTAAATGGACCATTTAAATTAATCCCCAATATGCAAATTTAGTAAATAAAAAAATAACTGCTGTGGTCAAAAAACGAACATGCTGTCCAAGAAGGCCAGATTTGGTTTAAAAAAATCTGAGTTTTAATTTTAATGACATGAGAGTTTTAACGAAACGTTAAATATTTTTTTATCATTTATGAGCTCAAACGAGATACCTGATGACAGCTATACTTCAAGAGAGACACGTGGAGTGTTAAAAGAGGCACAAGAACCAACCATGCTAGCTCTTAAGAACTATTGATAGCCATAAATATTACTATACTTAACTACAAATCCAACAGATAGTTTTAAATTATACTATAACTGGTCACGAAGTGAGCTGTTACTGTCACTACATAAATGTTTGTAGTTGTACTATTGGTTCAATGTGTTCGTTCCGTGAATTTTTAATAGATTGTAGTGAAATAGCATTTTACTAATACAGTCAAACTGTTAAGTTTATAACTACGTCAAGAGAAAAGGTATTAATTAAGTTGTGTTTCCTTTTAACAAATTAATAAAAGCCCACATTTTCCGTGGGAGAGCCACGCTTCGGCATGAATGGGAAGACACAGAAAACTGGTGGGAAATAGCGCTTGCGCTGTGTTTCACCGAGTACCCGTGCATCTAAAGCTACACGATGAAATTTTCGATAAATTTCACCTGCTTTTTACCTACAAAAATATACTCTTCTTACTGTCTCCATGAATATCTATAGTCTTAGTTCTGTGCTATTAAAATTACTAAAATTAGTAATTACATTGCAAACACTACAGATTCTAATTATTTCTCAGTAATAAATATATCAAAAACTAAAGGCCGACAGAGTCCACGTCAGTGATTAAATTAACAGACTATTTACTTTGAACTTATTTTGAAATAATTCATTTTTTAATTAAATAACGAAGGCAATAAGGCTAAGGCTCTTCAATTCGTTACTGAATCTATACTAATATTAGCAAAAGTAAAATTTATATCTTTGTTTGTATGGTTGTAGGGGTAATCTTCGGAACTACTGATATGATCCAATCCCGAAAGTTCATTCCCTGTCAGAAATTGACAATATTCAGGAGTGACATATGCCATATTTTACTATGATTGAACAAAAAATGCAGTTAAAATAATAGTATGCGTAAATCAAGTCGAAAAAAAGCTGGAAGTTACGCCGCTGACGCCCAACAAAGTGGGCATGGGTCGGCTAGTATAAAATATATAAGAATATTATTGTTACGTGATAGGGTTCGAGAGCTTACCTAGCATACGCTGTAGGACTGCCCCACGTGGGCGTCTGTACTGCCAGAGGGGGGGACCTCTGGTAGCTAGCTAGCTAAACGGGGATGGTTTACGCTCTTTGGGCAGGCCTTCGTTCAGTAGTGGACGGCAATACCAAGCGAAGGCAAATAGTTTTACCTTAGATTATTGTTTGCTTACTCTGTTACCAGTTGTTACAATCACAATGAAGGATTTTGTACAGATTCATGGGAAAATGTACAGAGACCTTTCATGTATTGTATTTATTTTCAAAAGAAATATTATAACGTAATAATAAGTTAGGCAATCGCAGTATTAGTTCTAGGTGATGTATTTTCGTTAATTTTAAACATTAAAGTTATCAATGTATACAAGAAGTAGAAAAAGTTAAAATCTTAAATATATCACAAAAGGTTAAAAAATATGTAAAAAAAATCTTAAGGTTCTTTAGACATTTAAGTTTCATGAGAATCGAATCAATTATTCGGGTCATCACCCAAAGGAGATTCCACTCATATACCTGTAATCAAAGTAATATAATAAAGTCTACAAAAATCTTTATAATTAAAGCTTAATGCACCACGGCCAATAACGAATTTAGAGGTATTTGAAAATCCTACGTAATATTACAAACGCCGACAGTTTGTAAGTATGGATGGATGAATGTTTGTTACTCTTTCACGCCAAAACTACTGAATGGATTTTGATGAAACTTTACAATAATATAGCTTATATATCAGAATAACACATAGGCTACAATTTATAAAGATACTACTAGCGCCGCCTCGGGGCCCGCGGGGTTCAGCTAGTCTATAATAAAACAGAATGATACACGATTTGCGGACTTGGCAACTTGACCGGAGTAGCTTTGACAGCGTATTTGGTTTACCACCATTTTTACCTATTTTATAATAGCGAATAAGAATAGCACTATCAATTGAAGAATACTTGAGTACTATGTAAATAAAATTTTATAATAAACACTCTGTAGATATGTACATTATTTGTGTAAATACTTCGTGTGTGGTTTGTTAGTTGAGTTGGAAATATGATCGCAGTTATTTATTCACAATACTTATTGCATTATTGTGAAATATTAATATGTGTGGTGACGGCAGAAAACAGAGTGTAACCACTCTATTTATCCTATGGGTGTCGTAAGAGGCGATTAAGGAAGGAAACTATTAAAGACAACGTCACAGCAAAGAGAAAGAAATATGGAACCAACCAATCCGTTTAGCCATAACCGTCTTTCAAAGAAGTTGCCTATGTGCAACAGAGGACTAGGAAAAGATATTGCCAAACTTCGTCATAAATCTGGTCAGCTCGACTAGAGTGCACCAGAGCTTCAAAGGAGATTAATCAGCAAATCAGGTGTTTAATACCTAATTATTTCGTTGCTTAGCACCAAGTTAATGAGGTTACCGAAACCAATCACGTCCCATTTCCTTCATTCTAGGTGGAGTAACCTTACGACGCGGACGCTGCGGAGCGTGCGCGCCTTGGGGGACCGTGAAGGGAACATTGGGGTTCCCACACAGAAACGGGCCATCTACAAAGCGTAGGTGGCCCGAGGTACGTCGGGATTTCAGTGTATTCATTTTAGGGAGCACCGGGTGCCCCGGCATCTAGTACCCGAGACGGCGTGCGGTTTTACTCGGTTCGAGTCCAACATGCCAACAAAAAAAAGGTTACCTTCAGGTAACCTCTCTGCTCATATGCCATTAAAACAATGCTATTCCTAGAAAGCGAAATATTGCTACTCATAGCTAGGTAATAAACTAGTCGTAGCCAAGTAATAATATGATTGTTCACTAAATCCTTGATAAGTGTCGTGTATTGAAGTTCTCTATTGAATGCTAAACTAGGAACTTTATGGTAGCCGTTATTGTTCCTATAAACGAAACTTCGATGAATGCCTTACAAATGAACACGTTGGAGCAGAATTTTGCCTCTTTGAAGAAGTTTAGGCGAAGTATCCAAGTGTAATAGCAGTTTAATAACGATTAATGATATGTATGAAATTCATGGTAGTTAATTTGTTCGTGATGTTCCTTTAAAGGCTAACTGAAAATTATTTGAATTCATAGACAGAAAGAACGAATTTGGTCACACACAGAACTAATTATATGTACCAGTGGTCAAAATTCGACGATAATTCATTTATCTATATATATATAAATGTTATGTTGGTTTGTGTACGCTTCAAAAACTCAAAAAGTTCTGCACCGATCGAGCTGAAATTTTAGAATGATATGGAATTGCATCAAGGATTGTTTTTATCTAATTTTTGCATGAGTCACATATCCGCGACCGCGAAAAAACACGAAAAAACCGACATAAACGCGGGCGGAGCCGCGGGCAACAGCTAGTTTTTTATGTTTTTCTACACTTCTCCTCTCTACAAACATTAACTGTGTAACATCTCCTCCGTTGATATATTTTTTGTGAAAAGGGCTACAAAATTTTTACTTCACGTATTTATACGAGTATATCTATAGGCTTTATGCCTTAAAAATTCAAAAAGCTTTTCACCGTTTGATAGGACATACAAACCACAGAATATAATATTATATAGGTTTGTATATAAAAAGTGATACTTTAGTATCTAGAAGATTGTCCCCGCATTAATCAGTGTCGCGCCCAACATCCACATCAAACGTCTTAGCAATAACGTAAAAGCTTCTTTGTGCACTTGATCAGATTATTTCTAAATGTAAAATGGGGCCTCCTAATTAGATTATATCGTAACGTGGAAAATATACTCCTGTTAGGAAAATTACGTGTTAAATCCATGGTTATATTAGCTAAGGAGTTTGTTTAAATGAAGAATTAAACAAAACGAATTACCTAACAAAATCAAAAGTTATTTCCTCAATTGCAGGACACCACATCATGCACAAGAAAGTTTACGCAAATATCAATTTAGCATAAGATACAGATACATCCACAAATTAATGAAAATAACAAAAATACAAGTACAAAAACGGTTAAAAATAGTCAAAATATGAAAAGAGTAAATAACATTATTGTTATTATATAATGTTATTACTCCATTAACATCTTCACAAACATAAAATATGTAGTATTTATTTACTTGATTTCAAAAATATTTGTACAAATCGATATAGTCTACGTTTCTATTTAATTTATCTATTTATTCAAATAAATAAAATTGGCGTGTCTATTTGTAATATTAAAATAACCGCTTTTTATATGTATACACGGTTTATTTACCATTTTTTTTTTTTAATTTTTTTTTTTTTTCTGTCTATTTGTCCGTCTGTTTGTATGTTTGTTCCTGTTAACAGATAGCTGATGATATGAGGACTAATTTAGACTACTTTTACTGTAGATTAGTTTCGCTCCATGCTTCAAGCAACATATATATATATATATATATATATATATATATATATATATATATATATGTCAGAGATTTCAAAGTAAACGCTATTCTGGTAATTATTTAAGTATGACAACACTACGCAAATATCGAGTTCAATAGTCTATGTTAAAGACTTTCAACTGTCAGTGTCAAATGTCAGATGTTGTATCTGTCAGTAGTGCGTGGAACGCTCGTTTGTCAGTTCACTTGCAATCGAGACCGCGCCTGGATTCTTGCCGCGTCATACGATTGGTTAGCACGTGTGTCTAGAATTCTAATAATCTTAAGTGGTTTTGTGACTGTTGGATCCTTTTTTTTCTGTTATTTTGTGCTGTCCTATTGGTAAAGGTGTGTAGTTTGTGTGTTTTTAATTATTAAGAGTCTACAATGACTCGAAATAAACCCCCTGATCCACCCGACCCTCCCGACAATTCGTCCGCAGTAACTCCCCCTTTCACCCCTACTTCCTTTTTCCCTGAACACCCTTCAACCCCTTCCAATCCCTTAGAGCAGTTTGCAAATGTGATCTGTAGTGCAACACAAGAAGAAAATAACACCTCAATTGCTACAAGCTCCCGGAAACGCCCAGTGGACAATGAGGTTAGTACCATCCACCCTCCGAAGCAGATGAGAACCCAGATCGGACGGGATAGATACACGTCGGCTGACAACGGCCCTTACATTGTACATGTTTCTCGTATTGAGAGTCAATCAGGCTCTGGCACAACACTTCACCCGGTGTCTTTTGGACTTTTCCTTTTTAAAAATAATATACAGAATGTTGTCAGAGATGGCATTAAAAAGGTAGGCAGAAATAGGGTTTCTGTCCAGTTTGCATCCCCTCAGGATGCAAACTCTTTTTTGATTAACTCTTTATTATCATCAAATAAGTTTGTTGCTAACATCCCCACGTTCAACATAACTAGAATGGGCGTAGTTTCTGGCATCCCCACCGACATGGTTGATGAGGATGTTTTTAAATTTGTATCTGTGCCGCAGGGCTGCGGGCCAATTATTAAAGTCAGGCGGATTAACAGGAAAATTATTAATGAAGGCATACCTGAGTGGAAACCTACAGAAACCTGTGTCCTGACTTTCGATGGCCAGGTTTTACCTAAAAGGGTGTTTGTTTGTTATAACTCTCTTCCAGTCAACCAATATATTTACCCCACCATCCAGTGTAGGAAGTGCTGTAGGTTTGGTCATGTGGAGTCAGTCTGCAGGTCCAAGCCGAGGTGCAGCAAGTGTGGACACGAACATCCCGGTAATGGCTGTGATATAAATGAGAGGGAAGCCTTTTGCGTCCTATGCTCCGGTGGCCATTTTGCTTTCAGCAGGGTGTGCCCGGAGTATGGTAGGCAGAGGGCCATTAAGACCATGATGGCAGAAAAGAACCTATCCTACATGGAAGCTAGTAAAGTCGTTTCTCCTACTACTCGTCGTTATGCTGATGCCCTAAAAACAACACAGTCCATGCAATCCCCACAGCCTTCTCAATCCACCCCTACCCAATCCCCTCAGCTCACTCAATCCTACCGGAAAACTATCCTTCGCCAGCCTAAGCCTCAGCCTCTACTTTCTCAATCCTATGACAAAGTTGCTCACCAATCAATTACTTACTCTCCCCAACCTTCTCAACCTAATGGTTGTGCTCTGATCAACTCATCCCATGAACCCTCTACTATTGAATTATTAATCCAATTACTAACCTCACTTTTAACTGCTAATTCAACTCTTTCCTCCTCTGTAATACCGTCCAACGCTGCTAATCTACTAATTCAGCTACTAACCAACCTTAAAAATGGCGTCCCAACTAACATTTCTTCAATGGAATGTCAGGAGTGTATTCCATAAGAAACACGACCTCACATTCCTTATTAACAAATTTAACCCTTTGGCTATTTCTCTTGCTGAGACCTGGCTTCTGCCAAGTCTCAACTTCCATGTTCCTCACTTCAACATTCTTAGATGTGATAGGTCTGATGGCTATGGAGGTGCTGCCTCCCTTATTAAAAACAATATTCCCCTATCACCCCTATCCTTGCCCCCATTCCCAGATGATATCAGCATTGTGGCAGCAAAAATATGTAGTGTGTCTGTTCTCTCCATCTACATTGCTCATCCCCTTCGAAGTTTCCTTCCTATATTAAGAACCATTTTCCAGGACTTACAGGGTCCAATTTTGGTTATGGGCGATTTCAACTGCCATCACTTTAGGTGGGGATCTGAACACTGTGACTCCTTTGGTTCAGGTTTAGTTGACATCCTTGATGATTTGAACCTCTGCATACTCAATAATGGCTGCTCCACTCGTAGAGTTCTTCCTGGACAAAATAGAAGCTGTGTGGACTTGACCTTTTGCTCACCCGACATTGCAGCTGCTGCTAGTTGGCAGTGCACGGATTCGTCATATGGTAGCGATCATTATCCAATTTTAGTGTCCCTTCCTAGTTCAACCTACTTAGAAAAATCTCCCCCTCCCCTCTTAAAGTATATCCTATCAGGTGCTGACTGGCATAACTTCTCCCAAACCCTTGAAAACTCCATTAAAACCCTTCCTAGACTAGACCACAGATCCTTAACCTACGATGATCGCTACCGGGTGATGGACTGTTGCGATGCGTTTGTGGGGGCAATTGGGTCGAGTGCAGACAGCTGCTTCAAAATTAAAAACTCAAGCAGTGGCAAAATACCATCACCTCCTTGGTGGGACAATGAGTGCACGAGGGCTATCAAGCAAAGAAAGGAGTGCGAAAGGAAATACAATGCTGATATGACCATCGAAAATCTTCTGCACTACAAGAATGTCTTTGCTTCCACCAGAAGACTACTTCGACGTAAAAAGCGCACCGGATGGGCCAATTTCTGTTCCTCCTTATCCCCATCCACTCCATCATCAATTGTATGGAAGAACATAAATCGGTTCCGGTCTGGATGTTCCCCCTCAATCTCCTCCTCTATCTCCCCCGACACAGCTGAACTTTTCCTTTGTAAAATTGCCCCTCCTTATGTCCCTAACCTAGATGAAGTTTTCCAAACCACTATACCACTTCATTCACTGGGTTCACATGATAAACCATTCTCTTTAGAGGAACTGAACATGGTTCTTCACGGTGTGCGAGACTCTGCTCCTGGCATTGATGGCATCCCATATTCCTTTGTGGTCCACGCTGGGCCATATACAAAAGCCTATTTTTTAAATTTACTAAATTTTTGTTACTGTAACGGTTGGATCCCAGACAAATGGAAAACCCAAATTATTATCCCCATCCTGAAACCTGGAAAACATGCTGGTGACCCAAACAATTTTAGACCAATTGCCCTCTCTTCAGTCCTTGTTAAAATACTTGAACATCTTATTAAAAATCGCCTCGAATGGATTGTAGAATCAAGGAATTTGCTACCAAATCACCAATTTGGCTTCCGCAAAGGGCTCAGTACCATGGACAGTGTTGCGGTATTGGTAACTGATATCCGCCTTTCTCTGTCTCAAAATGCTTCTGTCGTAACATCTTTTCTTGACATAACTGCGGCATATGCGACTGCCTCGGTGGCGCGAGTGGTAGCGTAAGCGGCTGCTGTGCTTGAGGTCTCGGGTTCGATTCCCGGGTCGGACCAAATGTTTGTATGATCTGCAAATATTTGTTACGGAGTTTGGGTGTTTTCTATGTATAATATGTATGTATTTACAAAAAAAAGTATATAAGTATTTATATCAGTTGTCTAGTACCCATAACACAAGCTCTGCTTAGCGTGGGACTAGACGGCGTTGTGTGGTAATAAATTGTTCGAAATAAAAAAAAAAAAAAAAAAAAAAATATGATAATGTCCTACTACCCATTCTCAGGCAAAAACTGCATCAGCTGAGAATACCGGTTAGGATGATCCACTGCATATGTGCAATGCTTATGTCTCGAACTCTAGTCCTAAGGATCTTGGGTGAAGAGTTTGACCAGAGAAGGTCCTGGAGAGGCCTACCACAGGGCTCTGTACTGAGTCCTTTATTGTACAATCTGTACACTGCAGACATGGGTTCATGCCTGAATAATAATTGCAGTATACTACAGTATGCTGACGATCTGGCACTGTATGTAACCAATCATTCCATCCAAGATGCAGCCACATCACTCTCAATTTCCCTAAATTCTCTGTGGCAGTGGCTGTCAGCTCACGGCCTAAGCCTTTCTGTGCAGAAAAGCGCAATTGTAGTCTTTACAAGAAAGAAGACACTGCCACAGATTGATGTTCAAATACAGCTGCAGGAAGTTCCACTTGTAAATAAATTCAAGTTTCTAGGTGTATACCTTGACTCTAAGTTGACTGGCGTTCACCACATTAATCATCTAGCCTCAAAATGTGAACGAGTTATACCAATTTTGAAGGCCCTAGCTGGAGTCTGGTGGGGAGCCCACCCATACACTATGAAGCTTGTGTATAACGCCTTAGTGCGTAGCTTACTGGACTATGGTATTTTTTTGCTGATTCCCAGTAATAAAGGCTCATTAACAACTCTCGACAGACTTCAATCTAGGTGTCTTCGTATCATAACTGGTTGCATGAAGTCCTCCCCTATTAACGCTTTACAAGTGGAATGTTCAGACCCGCCTTTAACTATAAGAAGACAGTTTCTTGCTTCCCGTTTTCTCTTGAAATTTTTTTGCAAATTCTCACATCCCCTCCTGCAAAAACTCACCGACTTAAATACTATGTGTAATACCTCCCCATATTGGACTCATAAAGAAATCCCATTGATTCTACAATCCTTTCGCCACTACTTTCCTTTTATAAATTCTTCTTGTAAATTCGATAAGCTTCCTCTTTTCTCATTCGATTATGCTGTTCTTTGCTTCAAACCAAATATTGTTCTGGATGCTGGAATCTCTAAGGGATCAGTTTCTGCAGGCACCGCCTTTAATGCATACGTGGAAGACCAGTGGGTTGGGTTTGAGATGTTTTTTACAGATGCATCCAAACTATCTAGCGATAGTTATACTGGAGCCGCTGTTTACTATCAAACCTCTAAAATCGTCCTACTCTTTAAGTGCTCAGAGGCGGCGTCAGTATTTACTGGCGAATGTGTCGCTATTTTGGAGGCATGCCTGTACGCTGAGAGTCATAACATCAATAAGGCAGTTATATTCACAGACTCTCTTAGCTGCCTTAAAGCCCTGCTGCACAACCCATTCCATGACAAGCTCCACAGTCCTTTGATCCTGCTAATCAAGGAAAGCCTTTTTAATAGTGATAGAAACAACAGAATAGTCCAACTGGTGTGGGTTCCCAGTCATAGTGGCATTGTGGGCAATGAGTGCGCAGACTCATTGGCCAAAAGCGCTATAACTTCTGTGATAGCTGACCAAAAACACCTACCCCATCAGCACTACGACCTCTTGAGGCTGCCCCATAAAGAATTGGTTACATCCTGGCAGGTGGAATGGAACCGCACCTCACTATACAAGGGACGTCACTACCATGCAGTTCAGCAGTACATAACGCCAAAACCTTGGTACTTTAAATTTAAAAAGGTTTCCAAGCCCGTTATCTCCACTATATGTAGGCTCCGCCTAGGTCACTGCAGCTCACCTGTCTTCCTACATAAAATTCGGGTACGGGACTCATCTTTATGTGAATGTGGTTTGGACGAAGGCAACCTGGATCACATATTCTTTAACTGCTCTAAAAACAACCCTTCCTTAGATCTTTATTCACACCTAATAAAACTAAAACTTCCCACCCCAATTAACTTTGCATCCCTTTTAACCTTCCCATCCCCCAATCTCCTTCAAGCATTGATGATTTTTATTCGATGTAATAGCATCAAACTTTAATCCATGTTCCTAAGAATGTTGCAATGTCTTTTGTGTTTGTCTTCCAATTATATATATATATCACTAACATAATATTTTTTATTTTTTTTATTTTTACATTTATTTGTGTTCGTCTCTTTGTTTCAGTGTACTAACCCCAACAAAAAGTCCTACATTCAGTCTACTACTGGTTCTACAAACTTACTATTTTCTCTACTGTTATTTTAATTTTTTGCATAAAACCCACGTATTTCCATCGCACTTGATATTGGCAGAATTGTCGACATCGGCACAGTTTGCCATTCATTAAGAAGAAGAAGAAGAAGAGACCGCGCCTGCGCCGGACGTGCGCACTGACTTTATACAAATACAAGATGGCCGACGGCCATATGGATTACAATCCGCTTCAATCTCCGACATCAGAAGTGGGATCGCTTCCATAAGCCTTCTCCGCTTCTAGCTATCTTGACCGACATTGATAATCTTATAATTAGTGTTCAGATTTTGATTAAAATAAATAATGCCTAATACTTGTAAACGTAAGGTAGATCCAAATAAAGAGATGCTAACGGCTACCCTCAATAGGATAAGCGCGTTAGAAAACTGTGTCAGTGCGCCACGTACAAATACGGAACCGTCAACTCCATGCAACCAAGCGTCTGGCTCGTGTGCCCTGGCTATTAAGGGATTTTCGTGTAGACCGGACATACAACTGAACCAGACATGTGGTTCATCGTGTAACGAGAGTACTACATGCAGTGAAGATGCAACTTTAAGGATTTTTGAGGCGCTAACCAGCGCCCTCATTAAAGTAAGATCTATCCATTATTATATCTCGCTTTTCGATCCAAGTGTTCATAATATCGACGTTTAGTGTGAAGTGGATCGAGCACGTAGCTTACATAACTGAGACGATAACGAAACTGTCGCTCATTGGTAACTGTTTGAGGGTTAAGTTCACCAACAGAATATGAGTGCATTTCTCGCATTGAAACATATCTGAAAGGGGATGCCAAAGTGTGGCTTAACGAGTGGGTCTCAAGTGACCGCTCATGGACTAATTTTAAAAAGTTACTTTAGGCCTTTATGTGCTAAGAAAGTTGATGTAGCTTACATTTTATGTGAAGTTGTCTTTCGATTCTGACAGTTTCCATACCTACCTACTCTGAACATGCGTGTAGATCGTTACTGTGTTTACGAATTGTAAGGGACCTCGGCGACGAGCTCGTATCAGCAATTATTATGTTGTGGTTTTGTTTTATCTACTTTTGTGAAACCTACTAAGGATTTACTAACAGTTGCTAGTGCGCAGCGGAACACTAATTCCGTGACGATGAACTAAAAACGCCGGGTTTTAGACAATCGGGTGTTCCTAGCAAATCGGGTTTTCTGTGCGGTAAAATAGGACACGGACAGGCGGGTTGTTCTAATAAACCGAAATCTTAACTATGCTGTGAACACGAGTCCGCATTCCTAGCAAATATGCGAGGGTATATTCGTATTCTCGTCTTCACTTGTAGAAAAATTGAGTACCCACATAAAGTAACTTTGTTATATTGGTATCAAAGTGTTGATGTTAGAAAATTTAATGTTAAAAATGTGACGGCGCATCACTTATTTTATTTGGTAACACAAGTGTCGGCAGTTAGACACTGACGCAACACCGAGCATTGGAGCTTGCGACCGATGACAATAGGGATGGCAATCATTGCCACTTTAAAAATAATAATCACGCGTTAGAATAATTGATGGTAGTCGATTATTTTATGTGATTAGTTGCAGGTAACAGTGACTTTGATCCCATCCCTAAAGAACTGTGGGTAGTTATAAAACGAAACGCAGCCGGAGGGCGAGCATTATCGTTTAGCATCTCGCAGTAGCATCACATGTTCGGTGGAGTGTCGTACCTAAATTGTAACCTGTATACCATAATTGATTATCGTGACTGTATTTCACTATGTATTATCATAAAGTGATTATAACAAAGCGATTGTGAGGAAAACCATTACTATCATTGTCCTCGCCCGACAACTCACGTCTACCCTCATTTAAAAAAAATATGGAATCTACCGACACTCCTAAACGGGGAACGAATCTCTACAAATGCGAGTTTTTGTCCTGTTGAATTGTTTGTTATTGAGTGCTGTAAGGTATGGTATGTACAATGTATCAAGAATCAAAACATGTTCTCATGTAAGTGAAATGTAAATTTCTTTTGAGATGAAAAATTTGCGATTTGTGGGTAAAGACAAATCTACCGATACCTCGCTGAAGTTCAAACCAGAACAATCGAATAAACTTGGGGGTACTTTGACTTGTCTGTATTGTAAAAAGCCGGGTCATGATGTTGGCAAATGTTTCCGCGAAACAGCGTTCACAACAGCACGGTCAAATTAATGTCCGTTGTTCATGCTTATAACAAATCTTGTTTACCTATACCATTTTACTGTCAGGACTTAGATGAATTAAAACGTGTTTTAAAAATTGAAATCGCAGTTTGGCATACTAAAGCTATTATCTAATAGTATGCGATAGGGGCCGTATGTTTAAAGCATCGGGCTTATTTCATGGATGCAATTACTAGGGGTGCAGACCCATCACGTTACTCCGGAGATACACCATGCCAGGCCAGGTAGAGCGTTATATCCGAACAGTGCTCAACATTTTCCGGATAGAGGAACCACAGAAAAAGCGAGTGGGCTGACCAACTTGGGCGACTACAGCTCATTTTGAATGTGACTAAACAGAAGACGACACAAACGTCTGCTCTGAATCTTTTGGTGGGTCATGAAAGTGCCACTTCAGCTATCCGTGTTCTTAAAAGAAATGTTTCAGATGAGTCTACGCCACTTTAGCGAGAAGCGGCGGGTAATGGTCCGATAGAGGACGGCCGAACGGTTGTTGCAAAACCAAGCCCAGCAGGATGTTGGAACGAATGAAGACGCGCATCCTCCTCGGGTCTTCGGTGCCTATGCCTACAGTGTGAAAATCTAGGGCGGTATACAAACTTGTGCCTATGCCGACGAGTCACTGGATGATATGCGAACTTGGTGCCTATGGCAACAGTGTTTTATGTTTTATTTTGTATGTACAATGTGGTTTATAGTCCACTTTATTTCTATTTTCTTTGTTTAATTTGATCAGTACTATTTGTTTGGGATTTTATAGAATCTCGCTGATATTTGAAACCGACCGCATTCTAAAGTAGAAATTAATTGATCAATTTGCGGCAAAATCGGTCGTAAGCAAGCAAAGTGTTTAAAAAGACTTCGTTATGATGAGATAACTCATATATCGATTTCTAATCAATGTTCGAATAGCAGACTAACGTTGTGCTGTACATTTTGTAAAAGGAACGGCCATAAAGCCGATAATTGTTTTGCCTGGTAGCGTTCGGAATCAAGTAAAAAAAATACTCGTAATGTTAATTTCTGTAAAAAAAAATAATAATTGAATAATGTTTCTATGAAGTGTGATGCCGTTGCAGCCTAGTGGGTGATGCTTGCAGCCCGTGTGGGTGTTGCAGTCGCAGCCCGAATAGGTGATGCTTTGCAGCCCGGTTGGGTGATGTTTTGTTGAGACTATATCCCGTATGGGTGCTGCCGTTGCAGCCTAGTGGGTGATGCTTGCAGCCCGTATGGTTGTGGCAGTCGCGGCCCGAATAGGTGATGCTTTGCAGCCCATGTGGGTGATGCTTAGTAGATGTTTGATATGGGATCCCTGTGAGAGTATAAATGTGATTTATAAGGTTAAGAATATTACGACGATGAATACCTACATCGTATGAAATTGATTGACAATGATCTAAACTCAGATGATTCTCAAACGACATCGAGCACACAACTGACTGTGGTATAGGTGGAGAGACGAGTCATGGGACTACTCAACATCCTACAAGCAACACGAAGCTGAAACTGGAGCAAGGTCAGGGACGACCTGCAGTCAGGAGAGGCCGTATTATTGTAATAAGAAATACGGAAGTAGGCGTTGCCCGCGTTCAGAGTGACATCTACAGTGGCGCCATCTTATTAACTGACTTTGTGCGGTTATAAAAGACGTAGCGCGTGCGCTGTGGACACACTTGCTTTACATCCGTCAAAGTGGTAATATCTAATACAGGAGTATTTCATAATTAAGTTTTCATGTATTGTTTGATTGTTATTAATTATTTATGTTAAGTGACAGATTGTTCTCGTTGTCACTTTGATTGGAATTTTGGAGGCCCGCCATCATGTTCTGGAGAATCACAGCCCAAGTTTCGGGTGTAGGCGCGCCATGTCCTTCGTTCCTTGAAGTCGATGGGCCCGCAGTGCTGTTTTCTTGATCTTCGGCTTCCGGACGAGAATGTTCTTGCTGTAGCGGGCATTACTGTTGGCGCGTGGGATGATTTTGGGATCGATAAAATGTTTTATTTAAAACTGAAAGCTCCTACGCTTTATTGAAGGAGGGATTGAAAGTCTTATCGCTTTGTCCCAATGTTTTGCTGAAAGCCAACACGCTTTGCAATGAGGTTGGGCTCAAATCTGGTTTGACCCAAAGTTGATGCTGAGCGTTGCACCGATTTGCAATGTGCTTCAAGTGCTATCTCTGAGCAATGCTGAAAGCTTTAACGCTTTGCTATACACTAGTGTTGTAACGTGCTGAAAGCCTTTACGCTTTGCATTCTTTGAAGTTGAAAAGCTGTTTGTGGACGCTTTACTTGTTTGCTATACACTAGTGCTGTAACGTGCTGAAAGCCTTTACGCTTTGCATTCTTTGAAGTTGAAAAGCTGTTTGTGGACGCTTTGCTTGTTTGCTATACACTAGTGCTGTAACGTGCTGAATGCCTTAACGCTTTGCTATACACTAGTGCTGTAACGTGCTGAAAGCCTTTACGCTTTGCATTCTTTGAAGTTGAAAAGCCGTTTGTGAAGGTTTTACTTGTGTGCTATACGCTATGCCGTATAGGTAGGACTTAACGTTGAGAATCAACGCGAGAGCGCGTTGAGGAGCAGAATGGCCGTGTCAGAGATTTCAAAGTAAACGCTATTCTGGTAATTATTTAAGTATGACAACACTACGCAAATATCGAGTTCAATAGTCTATGTTAAAGACTTTCAACTGTCAGTGTCAAATGTCAGATGTTGTATCTGTCAGTAGTGCGTGGAACGCTCGTTTGTCAGTTCACTTGCAATCGAGACCGCGCCTGCGCCGGACGTGCGCACTGACTTTAAACAAATACAAGATGGCCGACGGCCATATGGATTACAATCCGCTTCAATCTCCGACATATATATATGTCAGAGATTTCAAAGTAAACGCTATTCTGGTAATTATTTAAGTATGACAACACTACGCAAATATCGAGTTCAATAGTCTATGTTAAAGACTTTCAACTGTCAGTGTCAAATGTCAGATGTTGTATCTGTCAGTAGTGCGTGGAACGCTCGTTTGTCAGTTCACTTGCAATCGAGACCGCGCCTGCGCCGGACGTGCGCACTGACTCTTAACAAGTTGTTGTTTTGTTATTGAGTGCTGTAAGGTATGGTATATACAATGTATCAAGAATCAAAACATGTTCTCATGTAAGTGAAATGTAAATTTCTTTTGAGATGAATAAATTACGATTTGTGGGTAAAGACAAATCTACCGATATCTCGCTGAAGTTCAAATCAGAACAATCGAATAAACTTGTGGGTACTTTGACTTGTGTGTATTGTAAAAAGCCGGGTCATGATGTTGGCAAATGTTTCGCGAAACAGCGTTCACAACAGCACGGTCAGATTAATGTCCGTTGTTCATTCTTATATCAAATCTTGTTTACCTATACCATTTTACTGTCAGGACTTAGATGAATTAAAACGTGTTTTAAAAATTGAAGTCGCAGTTTGGCATACTAAAGCTATTATCTAATAGTATGCGATAGGGGCCGTATGTTTGAAGCATCGGGCTTATTTTTTTTGTTTTTTTTTTTATTATTATTAGTGTTATTATTTTTTTATTAGTGTAGAAAAACCTGTAACCATCTAACATTTAGCGAGATTATTTATAAATGATATTTCTGGTAGCTTTATTATTTTTACATACACAATTACAAGACTTTATACGAGTTTTTCATTCCTAAACACATTAAAGTCTCTGTGAGGTATTATCTTTCACCTCAGGCAAATCTTAGTAAAAGACAATTTCGTTAATGGCAAAAGATATACTTTAGTTGACGTTCCCAAGGAAATTAGTTGTGTCTAACTTTTTTCATCGAAAAGTCTAATATTAAGAGAGATTCGTAAGTGTAAAATAATTGTTACAGATTGAATGGTCGATCATGGAAACTCTCAGTCGATGGTCTGCCTGATGGAAAGCATAAGCAGAATACAAAAGTATGGTGGTCACCATACTCATTGCGAATGCAGACAACGCAGCCCACACAATGGTGGTCTAGTAATACTTCTGCATCATTGGGCCTCCGGTCTCACACTTACCAACGAAACGCGACAGGACGAACACAATCATTTTACGTTGCTTTTCTGTGCGAAGGTGGTCCCCTGGTCGAGCCGGCCAGTTCGTGCTAAAATCAGCGTGGCTCTACTACCTTTTAAATTAATGTTAGTATTTTTTAGATTATATCACGGGAATTTAATTTAATAAGCTAATAATTAAAGTTCCGCGGTTAATTGAAGTAAATTGAATTGAACCCATAACATTTGATAAGATAATAATGATTGATAAACATGTGCGTTTAAAATATTACAAGAAAAAGTGTAGGTACAGGTAGAGAACATGGCTTGTGGGTGGTCAAACATTATGTTCATTTTATTCTCCTCAGTTTTCTAGTACTATGAGCACTCAATGAAGTTAAACATTTAAAAATTGAATGGTTTTAAACTACCGAGATCAGTGCAACTGGATTTAAATTTACGATAAACGAAACAGTATCGCACTCTTTAATCAAATAAATGATCGAAGATTGTAGCTTTTAAATCCGTTGATTACTTGATCGTAAATTATTCCGATTCAACTCTTGAATAAATCGTTGCACTTCACTAAGATTAACTTGAATCTCGCTTGAAAATAGAATTGCCATCAGCCTTCGGTAATCTGGTAGTTGGAAATAGGTATCTCATAGAAAGGAGATTTTAGCCTAGTACATTTATAGAAATAGGGTTCGTTTTAACTTTTCCTTATCTTTACTGCATAGCATTGGCTGCTGTCCTGCGTAGTTAACAATCACACACTCACGGGCTGAATAGGTAGGTAGTACTCCGTATTCTTAATTCGTCACCACAGGTATAAATAGAATAAATGATAATGTATATAAAATTCTTGTGTTGCGAGGTCTAAGAATCGGCCAATATTAATTTTTTTTTATGTAATAGGGGGCAAACGAGCAGACGTATCACCTGATGGTAAGCAATTACTGCCTGCACCAGAGGCGTCACAAGTGCGTTGCCGGCCTTTGAGGCGGCGCGGCGGCGGGATAGAGGAGGGATTGGGATATGGGCCTCCGGTATCCTCACTCCAGTTGAGTCGGCCCATGCATGCCGAAGCGTGGCTCTCCCACCCCTAAATAATAAGAGTGACCCACCACAGTATTTTTTTTTGGGCAAAACAATGTTTGTCAAGTCAGCTAGTATTCTATAATATAAACATTAACTTGTTTTTGACTGCGACTTAGCCCGCGTGTATGTCGTTTATCGCAGTATAAAGTAACCTATGTCTTTTCTCAAAAATAAAAGTATTTCCATTCCAAAATTAATAAAAAATCGGTGCAGCGTTTTAGCCGTTAAGGCGTAATAGTCAGAGTTACTTTCGAATTTATAATACTAATATAGATCTATCGATAAAAAGTTGCGTGCTATAGTTAAATACAATGAGAAAGTAAATTGCAAAGGTGACATAATGACTGATCCGCAATATTATGGTTACACATCGAACACTAAAAACAATTTACGGCGACATAAATATATGAATAAATTATTCAAAACACTAATCAAACCATGTGTACAATTAAAGATGTCTGGCGTGAAAAAATGTTCATATACGCACATTTACGTTGACCATAATGGCGGCATTGTGATTATGTGAA